>JAFELO010010699.1:105060-119898 GCA_017140195.1 Eumaeus atala | reverse complement strand
GGGGGGGGGGGGAGAGGTGGAAATTTGCACGCCTCGTTCTGCAATTCCGCCAACACTGGCATGTGGTCAGAACCGAGGTGTTCCTCCAACACTTCTAGTGAGAAGTGGCCCTCTAGGTTCATGGTGATGGTCACGTCCAGTACATCTGGCTGGAACGCTTGTTGATCCGGATAGTGGGTCGGATCCGTGGGGCCGTGGACCGTGTAGTCCATGTCGTCTGCGTCCGCGAGGAGTCTCCTTCCGTTCGCGTTCGTGAGACGAGAGTTCCAAGACGGGCTCTTGCAGTTGAGGTCGCCGGCGATCACAGTCGGCTCTTTTGAGAGGAGCCGGTGGATGTCGGCGACGTCCAGTGCGTCACCCGGACCCTTGTAGGCTGCGAAGAGTCTGGTCGGCTTGTTGCCCGCCTTTATCTCCACGCCTATCGCTTGGAACGATTGTATCGTAGGGACTGGGAGTGGCTGGTGTATGATGGTCTCTTTTGACCAACGCCATCACTCCTCTCTTCGCTCGGTCGTTGGGATCGTCGTATCTTTACGACGTGTAACCTGCGATGAAAAATCTCTGTCCGGGTCTCAAGTGGGTCTCGCCGATCAAGGCGATGTCGACCTCCTGTGCGCACAGGAGTTGCGTCAACAGCGCCCGTCTATTCGAGACGCCCCTCGCGTTCCAGAAGAGGATTCTCACCTTGTTTCCTGCCACTTCTGGAAGGTTCCGGTAATAAACACGACCAGCTTAGGTACGCTGGCCATGGCTATAGCTAGGAGGCTGGAGCCGCTGCTATAGCTATTATAGATGTCCATGGCCAACTCCATCAGGCCGGAACAGGTGTGGCCGATGAAGGCGGCCATCGACGTCGTCTGCGTCACCGCTTACCTTTCACGCGGTGTGGTCACACCGCTTGAGGGCTTCGGTTTGGGAGCCGGTGCGGGTGCTGCCGGCTTCGACGGTGCGGGTGCTGCCGGCTTCGCCGCTGCGGGTGCGGGCGAGGTGGTTGGTTTGTGGAGGGCGGGTGCAGCGATGGGGAGAGCGGGGTCTACCTCCATCTCCGCCTCGGGTGTCACTCCTTGAGTGACGGTGGCCTCCTTGTTCTTCTTGTTATTCTTATTCTTCTTCTTCTTCTTGGGCTTGAGCCCTGGGGTCTGGCCTGTGGCCTGAGATGAGGCCCTGGGGATGGGGTTATTCGCCTCCGCCATTAGAGACGCGGCTGTCGGTGGTGGTAGCTCCACCTGTGGAGCTTGAGGTCGCTGGGCTCTCACCGTGGTGATCGCCACCGGTCCGGCGCGCTTGTTGCGCGCCTCTCTTTTATACACCGGGCAGGCGGTGCTGTTGGCCGGGTGGGCCCCGGCGCAGTTCGCACAAACCGGCGGGTCCGTCTTGGCACGCTTACAGTCGCGCGCGAAGTGTGGTTCGCTGCAGCGAACGCAGGCGATCCTACGGTGGCATTGTTTAGACGAGTGTAAACTGCTGGCACCGGTGACACTGGGCGGGGCCTTTCTTGCCCCTCCATGCGTCGATCTTGATGCCCGGTAGGTTGAGCATCTCAGAGACCTTGTTGATCTCTGTTATCGCTGCCTCCGTTCTCTTAATGTGAGCGAAGAATATGCAGCCGGGTCTGCCCTGCCTCGCCTTGATCTGGCGGGCGTACTCAGGCTCGAACCCCAGGCGTTCAAGCTCCTCCATAATATCTTTGGGGTCTGTGTCCTCCAGCAGACCCCTGATCGCCACTTTTATACTCCTCTCCTTCGGGAGGGAGTACGAGAACCAGCTGAGTCCCTCTGTCGCCTCGAGGTTGCACAGGTACCTCTGCACAGTCCGGAACCCGGCCTCGCTCTTAGGCGAGAAGCGCACCCCCTTGCCGAGGGGCTTAGCATTCGGGCTGTGGCCGAGTAGTTGCCGCAGCTTGCCGAAATGTTGTACCCAGTTGGGCAACACTTCGACGACGAGCGGCGGGTACCTGGCCTCACCCTTTTTTTGCGCGTCTGCGCTGGCCGGCGCCGGCCCGGCGCCATTGTTTGCGGCGCCGCTGAAATGCGCAGGTAGCGCGCTCGGGGCCGGCGCCGCCGTCGCTTCGGCGAACGTAAGAGTGCGAGCGGGACGGGTAGAGTCCCCGTCTCTCTCCCTCTCTAACATTTTTTTGGGCGGCGATAAGGTAGGTGATACACTTACCTCCTGCTCCCTTGGTCTCTTGTGAGGGACCCTCGTCTCCTCACGTGTCTGCGGGTTCGGCGAGTTCGGTGACGTCTCCACCGCCGACTCCGCTGTGCAGTCGCTCTCGTCGACTGCCGCTCCCGATGTGGTCGAGGACTGCGAAGCGCTGTCCATCTCCATCTCGTCGCCGTTCGACGACTCCACGGAACTGCTGCAGCTTCCTCGCCTCCTCGGGCTTGATGATGGTGATGATATTGGGGACATGGTCCCCGTGCAGGGCTCGAGGGCCTGCACTGGAGTGTAGATTCTTCACTTGCTTATCTTGATGTATGCAGTCTGCGCGTGAACACTTCGGCGTCCTCACGGTCGCGGGGTGGTTCAGATGGCGGTGAACTGCACCGAAACTTCAAAAAAACTTCTCTTCACTTCAGATTGGTTAGTCACGCACCGCGGTGCGGACAATAGCGTCGGACACAACGGAGGCGGGCGAACACAGTCGAAAGACACGTCTGCTCGCTACCGTAGTTGAGGTCGAACTGTGGCATACTCTTTTCTAATCCATTTGACTTCATTTTCACAGGTTATATACATATATACACTTCTCTCTCTCGCTGGACGCTGCAGACGGACATCGCCGACACCACACGGGCGGTACCGAGTGGGACGTGACAACCCCGTTGCCACGCTCCCGCAAGGATACGGCCCGCCGCTTCTCCCGTGACACCAACTTCACGGCCAGGACCCATCTTTTCTTTTTTTTTCTTTCTTTTCTTCTGTTTGTCTCGTCTGACCTTTGACCTTTACTTTTCCACCAATACACCGTATCGTAAAAACAGCGTGCGATTCGGTGCCTGTCCATAGGGCCATCACAGGAGTGGAACCATACACGTTTCCCAGTTCGCTCTGGGACCTGTGAGACTGCCCCGACAAATGGATAGACGCCGATCGTACAAAGATACCAATAGCCCAGGCACATAAACATATGTGCATACGCACTCAGAGGTCAACATGATCTCGCATCAACCACAGCCTCGTATTGACGAGGCTCGAACAACACATTTCCAGTAGGGAGCTAAGCTCCGGTCTGGACCCCTCTCGACCCGGCAACGGGAAGAGTGCGAAGACGCGAAGCTTCATCTAAAAATAATCCCGCGGCCACAAGACGGCGTAACCCGTTCAGAGGATAAAAAGAAATCTAACAGTGCCCATTGGCCATAGAACATCGACCGCATTCTAATAGCTCATAAATACTTCAGGTATAAAACAGCAAAATGTGTTGCTGAAAAAAAAACTTTTGGTCAGTACAATATAATATGAATTGGATTATATCAAAATGGTGTTGATGAAATGATTTAAACAATTAACACATCTAATTGTACCAGTCCTGCTCATGTCATGCAACATCACACATCAGAGCCATAATTATACTAAATAATTAACCCAATAAAATACTGTTTAAAAGCATTGTCACTAAAAATATACGTTTGTTTTAATGAAACAAAATTTTATTGTACCATTTAGACTTTAGTCGGTGCACTGTCTACTTCATACTAAGGAGTCATGGTGAGTGTTTGATTTGTTAATTAATTATGATAAATTGACAAAAATTGCTGGCAATTATGAAAAAATATAAAAGGAGAATTCAAAAATAGAAAGTGAATAACTGTTAGAATAAAATTTCGATTTTGGAGTTCTACTTTTTTCATTTCAACTTTAATCGATCCATTTCATATTGATAAAAATTTCTTAATCTGTGACGTTACAAAGTGTACATTTTTTGTTTGGATCCTGGATGTGTAATTTAGAGTTCGATCTACGAAATTAATGTGTGATGTCTTTTCCATAATAATGAAGTAATGAAAAAATCTTCAAAGTGATGATTATGGAAAAAATCATGTCTTTTATTCACATTAATTACAGAAAAAACTCTTTTCTTTTTCAGGGTGAACTGAATAAGGAACAAATTTCTAGTGAGTATTTAACATATATAATATAAAATACATTAATTATAGTCATCTATATTCATATAAAATGTTGCCTACTTAATTGTTTCTTTGTTTGCATCGAATAGAATCCGGAAATACCGATCAGATTTGAAAAAAGTCTTTCATCATTGGAATCCTATTTATTGTGGGTCCCGGGTGGGGTACAGTGGCGTGTGAGACGCGCAGCACATGATAGTGCCGAATACCCACATAAACTAACGCGAGTGACAGCAGTGCCGTCCTTGGTGAGGTGTCCCGGAACAACAAATATCAAGCCAGCTCGACGGCCAGTCAGCCCCCTAAGGGACCAACTCCATCTCCACAGATGGGGTTACCCCGCACTACAGGACAACCCCACCGACTTCGGGACAGTGCAATGGTGTAAGAATCCCATCCTCGTCCCTTGCCCCATTAGATTCCTCCTACTGATCTTTAAGCCCCCTCTTCTTATAGGAGGGGTGCAAAGATCATTTCAATCCCACGTTATCATAGGCTTATTTACTTTTCTAATACTATTCTAATTATGTGTGTAAATTGTATAATAATTGTGCGAAAAATATCAAAGTAAATCCTCACATACTAAGGCTGCAGAAATTTCTGACAAGTAGCTTCATCCAGACGTTGTTCTGTCATCTATTAATTTTATTGTCATGCGTAATGTTTCTAATTATTTCTAATTAATTAAATGTAAATGCGTGAGCGTTGGATGTATGACTGGCACCTGAAATAATTATAATGTGTAGGAAAGATATATTAAAAACTGTTTTCACAGGTCCCTGTTAAAGTGTGGAGTTGCTTTTCAATACTTAGCGCTTAACTACTACACAAATGGCTCTAGTGAATTATCTACTTCTAATCGGAAATCTGATTATTAAGATTTACCAGTTAAGCAGGCTAATCAGGACATAAATAAAGACCTGTGGAAACGTTCCTTAGCTAACAAGTTAACACAACAAAACAACAACCTGACAAGGCACTTTAGTCAATCTTTTTCTTTTCGTGTCAGCCTTAATCAGAATAAAATATATTAGAAATATTTTTATGAACAAAAAATAGTTCTCAGAAAAGCGTTCGAAGCATTCGACCATGAAAAAAAGGCTGCATTGGTACCGTGATGGTGGGAACGATTCTTGGAATGTTGGGCCATCAAATTACCGAAGATTACTTGAAGGAAATCATCGCTGAAGTTGATGAAGATGGTGAGATTTTTTCATAGAAATATTAAATAATATTATAAGTGAAATATGAAGGGAGTCATGATTCGTTGCGGGCTGTCAACTAACCTTAAATTAACATAATAAGAAACGCCGGCTGCCTGATTCCGAAACGTTACTTTGAATTTTAAAATTATTCTAATGAAACATTTGTGTATTTGCCAAGTATTATTAGTTGTAAGTAGCTTTTCACTAATGGAATCAGGATCGGCATATTTTATTATGTTGATTTAAGAATGTGGTTTCATATTTTTGTGCTTTGCAAAATGTTTTCGAGGGAAAGAGTTAGCCTGTAAGGCAAGTGAATGTAGATTATCTACAAAAGGTTACGGAGGGACCTCGAGGCTCATACATGCAGGGTGTAAGAGTCGGGATTATGTGTATGAGTGGGTGAATGAGGGATTTAGAATATTTTATCGCTTCCGAATAACGGTATATGTTTATAGCTTTTTGTACATGAAAAATGATGCGTTTAATGGTCCATCGCATTTATCTATAATAATACATATAAATCTATCTTTATAATAATAATAATATCTGTGGACTTATAACACCACGTTAGCCTAGTCCTGTGGGAAGCACCGTAAGGACTTGTGTTACAGGTACTAGACAACTCTATATCTATTTAATAGTTTTACAAATTTAAGAAATTTTATGTATTTAAGGTTTTATACATTTATTAACATCCATGACCTAGGCGGGATTTGAACTTGCTACCTCTGGCGTAACACGCGGACTAACCGCCACGTCACCAACTGAGCCAGCCAGTCGTCAGATCTTTAATATTCAAAAATAAACATGAAAATTCTTTCCGTCATAGAAAGTTTACAATTCAGAAGTACTAATATATATTTGAACCTAAGGGTATACTCAATAACCAAGTAAATTATAAGGCGTGGTCAATATATTTTTGGCATATAATAATCTGTACACGCGGCGCATAGCTGAGGGTTGACCTGGTTGATATTTCTTTTCTTGACTACGCTTTAATTAGTAGGTAAACTGGAATCACTTTTTTTTCATATTTAGTCAGAAATAAAATATGACTAGTGGCCAGTCATATTTTATTTCCGACTAAATTCGTTGCGGGTCTCAAAACAACTCTAACATATCCCTCGGTCTCTCTGCGACTTTTTTTAACAAAGGGCCTCATTTAGTCAAGCACTGTCGAACCTGGAAACATCCCCTTTTATCCAATTCTCCTCTTTGCCAGGACCCCTTTTAGCCACACATTAATGTATAGTAAATGGTAGTGATCCAGGGTCTGGTGAACTGGAGTTCGAGGAGTTCATCACTCTGCGTCCAGGTTCATGGTAGAGGAAGACGCAGAGGCGATGCAACAGGAACTTAAAGAGGCATTCCGTTTATATGATAAAGAAGGTGACTATGACATATTTTCTGTAGGGTGTTGAATAATTGTAGGCTTACATTAAATATAATCTTCGCAAGAGTTTCCATGCATGGTGCATGACACTACATCCTCATATGCAACGGGATTGGGCCGGCATGATAGGGATGTACCTCTCGCTCACTTGATACCACCGTAAAGTGACACCTACGGTATCGCGTTTCGTGCAGTTTGTGAGTAGCCGGTGGCCCATTAGCGAGAGGCTTTGAGGCTTTATGCCGATTTCCATAGGCGTCGGCAGTCGTTGAAAGGTTCCGATTTCTCGTATGTCCCTTATACTATAAAAAATAAAAATAAGAGGGTAGGGCCACGCTACATTCCGGTCGAATTGGGCCGCATGACATGTATAATTGTTAGACGCCAATGGACTGGTAAGGTCTGATAATGGTGATGATAATGATTATGTTGAAGTAAAAAAATAATATTTATTTATAAGTTCTCCTGCCTAATGTGAAAAGTTTGGAGTTCGTAGAACTAGTTTATCAAACATCAACTAAACATATGACATACGAGTACACGTTCTCTGAATAAAGCCATTATAATAAATTGTAAGTCTTACAAATTACATTTACTTAGCCGTCAAACTACGTTTACTTTGCCAGGAAATGGATACATCACAACAGCAGTTCTAAGAGAAATCTTAAGGGAGCTCGACGACAAAATAAGCGCTGAAGAGTTGGACATGATGATTGAGGAAATTGATTCCGACGGCTCTGGAACAGTAGACTACGATGGTACGCAAAAACTTCAACCCTTACTTCAAGTTAGTGAGAATATCTCAGGACCCGATGTCACTGTGTTTGAAAATTAAAATACTTCCGAGTTTTGCTACGTTTTAGTGCACTTTCCAAGATAAACTATCCGTCTGCGCGCAAGTTGGCTTGAATATTCTTAGATTCGATGAAACATTGATTAGCTCTGCTCATGAATAGATAGTGTTTTACCGAATTTAAAAAGAAGTTGAACATTTTTTATAACTTTGCATTCATTTGTAGTAATCCGAAGTCCTCAACTGCTCATTTGGCCTCTAACAGAATAAAACATAGAGTGGTGTAGGCTGAAGGAAGTCAACGCATCTGCAAAACCATTAAACCACTAACCGTACGGATGGGCGTCGGTGGTAACCAAACGATATTGCTCGTTTCTCTTCCAATGGTATACATAAAACATTTACTTTTTTTAGAATTTATGGAGGTGATGACCCGCGGAGACGACTAACCACACACCACGAGGAAATGGAACTTCCGCATTGTATCTGGCAATTTTTGCAAATTTTGTTAAAGTTTTATTACAAATATATTGTGACAACTTGAGTTATTACTTTACGTATTGTTAACCGACTGAGCCACGCCATCTTTTGATAAGTAACTATGTCATGTAATTATTGATTCTAAAATTAATGAATCTAATATTTTAAGTTGGAGACAGTTACCTGTGCAAAATTTTAATAAAATGGATCCAGTAATTGCAAAGATAAGCCCGGAGAGACATCGTGCAACGTGATTTTTTTTTATTATAGAAGCATATTTTATATTATACTAACGAGCAGTCGACACCTCTCGATGACTACTGACGTCTTAAACTTCCGCATAATTACTACGTGTTGCCGTCCTTTCGTCCACTCCACCAATGGGCCACCAGTACACACAGGCCACATAAATAAATAATAAAACGCGATAGCAATGCCGTTATTTAACGGCTTTACCATGCCCAATTTGGCTGCAATAAAGGATGGCACACTTACTAAAATATAATTCTGATACAGTTATTTTATATTCCACGTACATAAATTAAATCATCAGATCTTGCCGGTTTACTGAACACCGATAAGTAAAGTCAAAATATCTTCATTTGTACATCACATTAATACTCGGAATGACAATAATGTAGTACTTAGCAAGGCTTTTTATCGTTGGACTTTTTATTGCTAACGAGGGTGAGTTAGCACATTACATATCTATCTTTATCCCAAGGAACAGGATTTTAATTTTACCAAGACCTTGTAGCACTAAATCTAAAAGGTAATACAAATTTAGTTTCGCCGAAGAGCTCCAAAGACTTCATTTTGAGCAGCTGTCTGAAAACAAATTTGAAAAGTAAAATATTGCAACCGCAGTATTAGTTTCTTTGACAGCAAGATATAAATTTGTTAGTTGAAACTACTTCTAAAATAGATATTCTCCAACTATATATGCGCTTCTTTTATGACTTTCTTTAGTTTTCTAATCGCTATAGTAAGTCATAAGGTAGTGTCATGCTGATTGCAGCCAACTTGGGGAGGAACGTGCATTCAAATGATACTGCTGTATGGTGGCAGCTGTGCTGTCGCATATTGAGCGTTTTCAGTGGCCACTTGGATCAGGGAAGGGGGTAACACCTGCATAACAATTAAATATATTAGGAACTTACATATGAAATTGATGTTTTTCGTACTTGAATCACGAATTTCTCCTCTTTGGTAAGGAATTCCAAATTCGTATTTGTGCAGCTATTTACATATGTAACTGTGCTTCGATGAATAATTATTAGCTTTTTCTTCTGTTTTTTTTTTCTTTGTGCATCACTCACTTTACGAAATGGAAAACTTAAAATTTCGCACTATTTACGAGTACAGTTCCGCCATGGCACTGGTGTTACGGAAAAGACTCGAAGGGTGAATGATCTGTATGGCGGTGGTGTTGCAAAAAGAACATAGTCCGCTTTTTCCCATGTTTTGGTTCAGGAAATTTCGACCTGCAGAACAAGGCCGTTGACGGCCTGATACCCAAGTTGATAATAAATAGTTGGAGGCTATCGTGGAAGTGGGTTCATCGCAAACCACGTCCGAGTTAGCTGCAGACTACGATGTTATTGATAAAACTGTTTTTCTTTTTGTATTCACTGGAAGCAAATTGGGAAGATTGAAAACTCGAAAGGTGGGTGCCTCAGGAATGGACTAAAGCAAACCGGAAAAAGCGCGTCGACTGCTGCGTTACATTAATAAACCGGCACAATAATCAAGGTAATTTAAACCGAACCTGTGACATTAAATGAATTCTATACGATAATCGGAAGCGCTCAGTCCAATATTTGTATTATTATATATATTAACTCCAAAAAATTTACTTGTATGCTTTTGGTGGACTAGTGTCGGTATTGTTCATTAGTTGTCTCAAATATTGCCATACTATTCTATTGTCTATAATTGGAAAGGCTAGCGACTAAACAACCAAGGCTGGTCAATCACTCCACGCGACTGCTGCTTCACGACAGCGCCAGAAAACACACTGCGCAACAGACGGCTTACAAATTAGAAAATCTTCAATTGGAAAGTCTAAGACACCTTCCGTACTACATTTTTTCAGAAATTCGGACAACTTCTTGCAAGGGAAAAAATTCAACTCCGATGGGGCAGTCCAAATCGCCTTCAAAGATTTAGTGATTCCCGCCCGACTGGCTTTTTTACTGGGATCTGGACTGGACTGGGATCAATGAACTACATAAAAGATGGCAAAAGTGCATAGAAAACAAAGGTTCATACATTGATTAATTAAATATTTTACATTAAAAATATTCTATTTTTGTTCCTCCCATACTTAACGCCAATTTCATATGTAAGGACCTAATGTGAATATACAATATGTATAAAAAAAACCTGATGTTCTTTTTAGGTACGTATACATAGACAAAAATAGTTTGTTAAAATTAAATATTGGCGAATTATCAATAATAATTAAATAAATGAATATTAAAAAAATATTTACAGTTACGTAAGTTTCTGTTCAAATGATTGTCATGTGACGAGTTCATGATCTCTAGACAGACATTCTCAATGCGGTGATTGGTCCACCAAACCTATCAGATTTACGGGACATTTTTGTTTACGAATTACAATAATATTGTAGTGATTTAACATTTGTTTTATATTTTTAAGTTGAGCAGTTCTACAAATGACGTGCATATTGTCCTGTGATGCGGGACAACTCCATCTGTGGTGATGTCGGTCCCTTAGGGGAGTGTCAAGCCGTCGAGGTGTCCTGATGTTTAGTATTTAGTGACTAGTGAGTAGTTCTGGAGCACCTCACCAATGGCGGCACTGATGGCACTCGCGGTGATTTTTGTGGGAATTCGGCATTGAAATGTGCTACGAGCCCCACACACCACTGGACCCCACCCAGAACCAGCAAAGGCGCGTAAATTTCTACAAAAGATATGCTCTTTTGATGTTTAAAGGGCCGCCGTACTTAAGTGCGATCAGTAACTCGATAGAATGAATATCTCTCACTTTGTGGCGAAATCCTGTGAGTGAGAGATACTTTCCCAGTCATGCCGACCCAAATCATTTACAATACAGCAAACCACTCCTTACAGATACCATATAATCATAATTTCACGGCTTTAAAATGACAATAATACTAACGAATAAAATAAAGTCTTTGATAAAAGCAAAAGTAGACTGGTCTCACAGGCTATTATTAAAGTGTCAAACAGCTATTTCACACTTAGCTCACAATCGCCACAAATTACTTATTATTAATTAAATTCGTAAATTATTTCCAATTACGTTCCCGGTACGAGCTAGGAACCTGTGAAACTGGCCCTTATTATTGTTACGAGTGATATTTGCGATAAATTTATGAAATCAATATATTGCGCAAACCGATGCTTTCATGTCTATTTCTAAACCATCATAAATTGTAAAGACAGGATGTTCGCGAGCAATCCCATACTAATTAATTATTGTGCTTGATAACGTGCTCAGGTAACTACGGCGATGGTTTCCGGCATGCTCCGGTGTAAAGACTCCATGTTTGTGCCAGAATCATGGATAAATTATCACTTCTTGATTTAACTTATGTATCAAAGGGTCACCCACGCCCATATATATCTGCATAACAATTTACCAGTTCTTGGGCAGTACAACCCACTACTACAAAGAATAAAGGGCGTACATACTTGGCCACTTTTAATCTCTATACACATGGTTTCAATGTAGTAGTGTAAAATGTAATTTTTGCTAACATTTGTGGGTTTATGCAAAAAATATCCTTTTTCTTTCTTTCTATACAATATATACTCCTAGAAAATTTGAATATACCTGAGGATTCTAGTCTTGCTCCTCTTTATTTACGACTGGCCGTATTTGTCACTCTACTAAACTGGCAGTAAGAACGCACTCACATATGACGGGCGGGAGTGCGGTGTAGACTCTACACTCTTTGATCGAGACTACTACACGTCGTGGTACTCTCCATGAGCCACTCATTTAAAGTGGGTGGTCGGACCCCTTCTCAACTCCAAACCTAGTCCCGTCATCCGACGAGAACTCATAGCAATCTGATGAAGCCTCTTTTGCTTCCACTCCTTTTTCGGAACTGAATTTACCATAACTTCGGATCCTAAAAAGAAAAATAGGGCGCCAACTTCGGACAGGGCTGATCTACACAGTCAGAACAGCCCATCTTTTAGAGAAGTCCAATCCCATAGGAGGGACTTTGCAGTAGATATAGGGACTTTAGCCGTTTTACCATTTTATATTGTAATCGAATTGAAGTAACGCTTTGAATCTGTTCAGAAACACCTGTGGTAATAATTATTACAGGTTTAGATTGGCATGAAAACTCTAGCCGTCTCTTTCCTATTAGCCAGAGAACCTGCAACAGTAAATTAAAACGCATTCATACAAGATGTTGAAACTGGTTCAAAATGGTTACAAACAGAAACTTTATAAATATTACATGAATAATTCTGTAACAGATGTTTTAATGTGTAACACTTATGAGAGTGTTACAATTATCAAAGTGTTTCAAAAACACTTCCGCGAATAACTCCCACAAAATTCTATGCTTAAATAATTCATTGTCACCATGTGTTTATTTGTATCCAACCACATGTCTGGAGCGTGGAAACTGTTTGCAATGTAACACTGGGAGCGTTCGCCATTTGTGCTCAAAGCAGTAAGTATAAATATTATTTATTATGTACAAGTCAAGAGCCGGCTTTAATTGTCGGGACAAAACATTATCTCAATTATCGTAACAAACGCGACGGACATGATTATTATCTGAATAATGGCAACGTATATTTAACGTTAAATATGCGCAAAATATGCTCCATAATCTTTCTACTAGTATAAAAATAGGTAAGTATGTCCTTTTATTTTTCCAGATCGGAACTATTTAACGGATTTTGTTGAAATTGGCACAGTTGTAGAATTTATTCTACATATAAATGAGAAATACCACTCTCTGATTAAACACGAAATCTCAGAAAATGAAACAGAGATAAGCCCTATAAACTTGAAAGTTGGCAGATAGGTTCATTCTAGGCTACAGATATCCGCTTAGAACGAGTTTTGTTAACTTTCAGCTCAGGAGGAGGGACCTCGTTAGCACTCTGGGTATAATAATAATGGATTAAGTATTACAAAAACTCTCATATCGGTATACATCTCTCCTATCTGCGGAGTGAGATGAGGGGCCATTTCAATTCCACATCTAGTCTCGTCGCCCAAAGAGCATTCATAGCATTCCGAGGAAGCTATGGGTTTCTCTTCCACAGCACTAGTTCAAGTCTTAGAAAATAGTACGAGGGTAATACAAATACTAAAACTTTCTGATTGTGATTTGTGTTTTATTGTTTCAATTTATAATTTGAGATTAAATAACAGGAAATGCGTAGAAATAACTTGTGTTGTCTTAAATCGTCCAGTGAATTTATAATGTGAAGACTTAACATTCGTGTATTAAAACCGTAATACTATGTGGATTGAGAAGTACTCGGTCTAACAGTCATTCAATTCTAAAATCAAATCTACCCACATTATATAGTTCAGACTAGTTAATTGTGTGACGTTCGAAATTAGTCGTGTTTTTTTTTTTTTTTTAAGAAAACAATCGGCCATAATTTCTGCAAGGGGAACAAATCGAGCAGCGTGTAATCAATAAGTACCGCCGTAAGAAGGCGCTATCACCGAAAGCCATCCATGTTGATATGGTCAGTACTTTAGGAGATTCTGCTCCGTCTTATTCATTTTTGAAAAAGTGGGTAGCAGAATCCTGGCGTGATAGAGAGAGTGTAAAAGATGAACCCGCTCTGGAGGGCCTGTCCGCTACTGACGAAAATATTAGAAAGTATTTTTGCTCGCATTGTTGCTGTCATGCAGAAGCGTCATCCTTCTGTGCACACCGGTCCTCTTCTACTCCAAAGGGACATGGGGGATATATCTGTGGGTCGAAAAAAAAAAACAGTTTCACGTTCTTTACCAGATTTTCATCAGCGAAACAAGCTTTAACCGTGAGATTTAAAATTTTATACGAAAACGTGAGAATGTGTGAACTAATTTATATTCTACTCGCGCTCCGGGATCGTTGCTTGGATCTTTATCGCGGCTAAATCGTTATCCATTGGTCTAAGAGTTAGATGATATTAGGTATCATGATCAGACAAAGAACATCCACTGCTGGATATAGGTCTCTTCCATAGAGTGCAATAGGTCACGGTCGCGAGCCACTTGTATTAAACGGCTCCCCGCTACCTTAACGAAGTCGTCAGACCGTTTGAGGGTCGCCACTCGAAGACCCTTCCCTGTCTGTGCATTATATCAAATTTAGAAAACCAATTCGATACACGGATCGGAACAAACAAAAAAGTGTAGTTAGGATTTTCAATTTCTAATAAAAGTCCCGAGTCAGGAAGTTGGCTGTGTTGGTGCAGCACACCCTGGCCTTAGTTTCAAACGTTAAAACTTTAGGCCTGCGCTTGATTTCTCTCCGATTGTGATGGATTACCGTCCCATGGAAATAGAAGAATAAGAGAATAGAGAGTAATCTTTTATATACGGAAACATCTGCAGTAGATTATGAAACGGTCTTTGCGGGAGAAACGCGGTTTATCAGTATAGAAAGAAGTGGTATCATAATGCAATGCAGTTGTGCTGTTGTGTTTCATACATATCGTACGTTTCCGATAACAAAACGGAGGGGTTATGCAAAGGAGGGCAATACGTCTGCATAACATTGGGCATGACGGTAAATCCATTTAGCTATTACAGCCTTCAACTGTCACATTCTTATAGCCCATGTAGGAGCTACTGGCCGACGCC
>JAFELO010010699.1:89752-105017 GCA_017140195.1 Eumaeus atala | reverse complement strand
ATATAAAGAGTAAAAAATAGAACAAAAATAAAAAAATTGTAACAGTGTAAGAAAAAAAAAACTCAGTTTAATAGTTGTGGTGTCGCCAAAATAAGAGATAACCACAATTCTGATCTTATGTGGTCCCGTGGGGTGTAATTAAAACAGTGCAGCCAACTTATCAATATTATCTCTATACATTTTTTTTTATTTATGCGTATATATTTATGTATGATTGTAAACCCAAGTTAGTGACAATTTAAAAATGGAAGGAAATCATAGGTGACGAAGGTAGACAAATGATAAGAAGATAAATTAAGAGTACACGTGAATAAAAGGTATGTAAATATGACTAAACTTAGTTCTATTACCCAATATTCATAGTTCTATTATCCAATATTAATAGCAAATACTTGGTAGCGTTATTATAAATTACATACTTATGTTTCAGATAACAGTGGAAATCGGCGTGCAATTAGAATGCTCATAGTGTTGAGCCGGTCGGTATCCATAGGCAGCACAGAACCAGCCGGGACAGCACCAGATGCCAAGCGCCGGACGAGAGGTCTCACGCCGCCGCCACTATACGACAAGGTGACAGTACTGGTAGGTAAGTCGCGATCATAACATTAACAAATTAATTTCAGTAATCATATTGAGTTGTGTAATTTATAATTCATTAAATATTTCATACATGTTGTTAAGTTTCTACTAAGTATAAAAATTAATATTAATATTATTATTTTTACAACTTCAAGGGTTATTTAAATAAAATCCTATGTTTCTTATTCAGTTTAAAATATAAATTAGCTAACATTTATTTTATAGAATAGGGGGGCGAACGAGGAATTGGAGCCTTTTTACGACTAGCGATGCCCATGTAATCCACATATATACCATGCCGATGCGTTGCCCTCCTTACCTTCCCCCCAAATGGACCACCGGCTACACACAAACCGAACGAAAGGCGAAACAGAAGATGTCACTTTTCGACGGTATCAGTGTGCGACAGGTAGAGGTACCTCCCCGGTCGTGCCGCCCCAACTCCGTTGCATAGGAGGATGTAGTGTCATGCACTATGCATGACACTACCTCCTCCATGCACTATATCTGCACTATATCTGTGAAGCATTGCACTATATCTTCCTGTATTGTTCTCCATAATAATAACTAGTGGTCTCACCCGCAGATAACTACTTAAATAACAACCAAATTCACCAAAATCCGTTCAATCATGATCTGGTAGGAAACATCGATACACGCATCCATCAAAACTTTTTCAATTATAATATGTATTATATAATATTTTGAAACTATTATTTTTGTGTTAATGTCTTTATTTTATTATTTTAATATTGTAATTTCATTGATAATATGTATAATATAATATTTTTAAAACATAATTAAAGTGTGCTCTGAAGTTTTAACCGCGTAATCTTCGGGAAAATATCAGGATAAAAAGTTGTAACATAAGTTTACGAGCTACACTCATACGGATATGCACCGGAAATTTCTTAAAAATCGTGGGAACCTTTTTTATTGTATATGGGGGTACAATTTGTACTTTCGACTACCGACGCCCAGCAATATTTACCTCTAGATGTGTTTCTTCCTCATCATCCTCCAGTCCATTGTGCCACCGGCTACTCACAAACTGCATGAAACTCGTCAGCAGCTATCTCTTTACAGCGGTGTCATGTGAGTGAGAGATACCTCCACGCTCGTTCCGGCCCAATGTGGCAGGCACTGCAGCATGGCAATATCTATTCCATTCTTCTAGGAGGTAGTGTAATTGCTGTACTGTAACTGAATCAACTGGTTCGGCCGGGAAGTCATATAAAATTTCATTGTCAATATCTATACGAACATTATAAAGCGGAACATTCGATTATTTGTTTTTTATTTGGATTGTGTAGGCTTCGAAACTACTGGACCGATTTAAAAAAAAATATTTTACCATTAGAATCCTTCTTTATCAATGTTGAGCAAAGGGTATATAACATTTTCTAAATGTTTTGATAATTATGAAAACTTCTACAAATTTACCGAAACGTGGAAAAATATTAAAGTTAATCCTTATTTAGCTACAGAAATTATTGACAGCCCCGACAGAAATTGTTCTATCATAAATTTATTTTATCGGCATTGTAACGTGTAATGCTCGCGAGGCCAAAGTTAAATTTAATTATTTTTTATTTTTATAAATCAATGAATGTTTGCTATATTTTGTGAAATACTCGAGGTAAGCCGGGACGGACTTGTAGTACACTATATAACACTGAGTTTTTATCGCCAAATGATATCGGGTATATCCTAACGTCCTAATATCGTCTATTGTGCTAATATCTCTGAGATTATATCGAAACGTGTAGTCGAGTTCTTAAACTTTTAATTTTCCTCGAAGTCCATACAATTCCGCTAAGGAAACCGAATTAGTCAGGAGACTGTGAGAAGTATATGACCTAGAGACCATGTTTTTTTTATAGCACTTAACATGTATATTTTTTTATAGCACTTGACATGTATATTTTTATAGCACTTAACATGTATATTTTTTTATAGCACTTGACATGTATATTTTTATAGCACTTAACATGTATATTTTTTTCTCATTTTAAGACGTAAAAGGCAAATTAACTTTTCTACCCAATTTTTATATAATTTTTTTTTTTTATATCAGGAAAGAATAGCCTTCATGAGGTTGCGTCAAATCGCTTGAAACTCGACTGCTTAGTTATCAATTCATGCAAGTTTCATGAGATCAGGGGTACTTTTGAAATCTAGAACAATTGCCAATGGTCTGCACTGCTAAACAATACTACGAGTATTTGCACTGCAATTAAAGAAAAACATGATTACGTACATAAATTGACTAAACGAGTAGAAACATTAGTTATGGTATACTTGCTTTGAACCCTTTTATACACCTTGATCAGAGAAACTGGGAATTTATTTGACTTCTTAAAATACACTTTACAACAGTTGGACACGTAAAATTCAATAAACTTGCCATTTATTCTACTAGTCCTACTATATTTGTATGGGAGAAGAAAGTGGCTGTAATAACATAAAGAAATACTTTTTATCGTTAGTAAAATAACAAATTTTTCCGTCTCTCCGTCGTAATAAGCATGAGCAGCAATAATGGTGTTTACAAAATGCGAAATACCTGGCAGTCAAGATCTTAAAGTCCAAATCGATCTATTGACATGCAAAGTTTTATTAAAACAAACACAGAGATATCTATCATTGTATTTTTTATAGCATAGGAGGCAACTTTAAGTTTGGACAAGCTATGGACTGGAGTCTTACATAATATTACAGTAATAATGTATGTGTGAATAAAATACTGTAAGTTGTATAAAGTACTCTAAGCAAGTAAATAATATTTAATTAATTGACAACAGATTCGCTAGGTTTGTTCCGGCTTTACCCACCATGGTTCAAGCCTTGTCGTGGCGGCAGGGCTCAGTAGCCTGGGGTTATCCGAGACACATTGGACGAAGCCAATTGAACCGAGGAGATGGCGGCTCATAGTACCCCTACTATAAGAAGAGGGGACTAAAGAGCAGGAGGAGGTGCCGCTCTTGGTACCCCTCTTATAAGAAGAGGGGTCAAAAGAGAAAAAAGTGGCGGCGCTTTTACGCATGAGGCAAGGGGCGAGGATGGGAACCTCACCCCATTGCACTGTCCCAAAGTCGGAGGGGTTGTCCTGTGGTGCGGGACAACCCCATCTGTGGAGGTGGCGTCGGTCTCTTCGGGGGCTGACTTGCAGTCGAGGTCGAGGTGCCCTGATGATTTTTTGTTCCGGGGCACCTCATCAAAGGCGGCACTGGTGGCACTCGCGGTGGTTTTTGTGGGTATTCGGCACTATATAATGTGCCGCGAGCCCCACACACCAATGGACCCCACCCAGGGCCAGTGAAGGCGCGTAAATGCGTTTCCCCGCGTCAACAAAAAAAAAGGTTTGTTCCGCCTGTTCTTCTCGGGACAGAGATAGATTCATTTGCCGGTATTAAATATTTTTTTCATAATTATACTTTAAAAAAAACATTTTAATTTCATCTTGTTTATTAATGGTGACAATTATGATACTTACCACATGCATTGTGGATAGTTTTTTTTATTAGTTACAAATTTTCCCATAATTTGACCGTATACTCGTATTTGCAGAAAGAAAAGGAATAATTTCTTCCTGTAATACCAAGTATTTACTGCCCTTTTTCTTATTACGAGCATCATGGACTTATTTAGGTTAGTAGGGCAGAATTTTATGGTAAACTCCGTCTGGAGGTTACTTTTTGTTCCTCGGGAACCATTACGGGAAGAAACTTGGGCGTATGTTAATTGCATTACTCTTCCAGGTAGTTTATGTCGATAACATTTACGTATACCGGATTAATGTTGGATTAGTTACGGCAAGCGGGTAGCCGCTGGACACAAGTGGCTCGTGAAAGTGACCGATGGTGCTCCATGGGTCTAGTCAAGCAGCGGATGGCGGCTGATGATGATATTTATAAATGCTATAATAGTCTGTAGCGTAGAAAACAAAAAAGAAGTCATTTAATGTTAATTAACTACAAACTCACATTGATGTTCCTGGATTAAACCACCTTGAAACAATGAAAATGTCTTCTCCATAACTAACACTTCCAGCATCACTGACATAGTGTTACCAGCAATCATTGCACTGCGAAAGGCAGCTCAGCCATTTACCGGCAATGAAATTTTAGAGGACACTTCCAACGAGTCCATAGTGTATATAATATTAATACTGCCAGGTCGACAGAGTGGGCATCTCTGGTGACTCCTTGTTAGAATCATCTTGGGACCCGTAATGAGCTTATTCAGTACAAAATAGGAGGAGTAGGAAGTAATCCCAGTTACCCATTTACACACAGTTTCAGGAAGAGGTAGTGACACGCTGGATGGGAGGAGGTAGTGCCATGGATAGTGCATGACACTACATCCTCCTATGCACCGGCATTGGGCCGGTACGACCGGGAAGGTACCTCTCGCTCACATGATGCCGCCGTAAAGTGACAACTACGGTTTCACACTGCGTGCGGTTTGTGAGTGGCCCGTGGCCCATTGGGGGGGGGGGCGTTGAGAGGTTAGTCATAGTATCGGAATATTTATGCTGATGTTCATGGGCGTCGGTAGTCGTTGAAAGGCTCCGATTGCTCGTTTGTTCCCCCAAGCTTTTATTTTTTTTTTAAATAATATCACGGCAAAAATACTCATTAACACTTGATGATGACGTTATCTATTTTTAAATTAAGAATACATCAGCTAAAATACAACAACAACCAAGATAATCTCTACTTTCTAATCCTCCCTGCATGCTTTTAACCAAAGCTTTCAGGGTTCACGCTGAATAAATGTATACTTTTAAAAAGTTTTTTAAACGGGTTGAAAAAAGCTTCGCCCTTTTTCGAAGTTTAAAAACAAAGCGCTTTCTATAAATGTTCGATTAATTGTTGCTTGTTGATTAAGTGTTCACCGATTTAAATCCATTTTTATTCTAAACAGTAATGCCCTCCGAGATGAATATGGTGAGCATCTTTGTAGAGGCTGGCGCATGTTCTTACATAAGTGTATGCCCAAATACACGTGCATTTTATATTCCCTCATTCTTCTAATCCTACGAGACGGCATTCGTATACAACCCGAGACAAAGCAAAGATCCTACCTAGGTACAGGCATCGCCAACATCCCGACTCGGGACTACTATGAATTGAAAAATCACAATATAGCCGGACATGACAACAAAACAACAAAAACGCGTCAGCAATTCAATAGCGCCAGCTAATGGGCAACAGTTTAGTCGGTAGTAGCTACCGCTTAATGACGTGAGCCCGATGCAATGTTTGGGCCTCCTTAGGCCGGCCGCATGGTGCGTCAATGTATTTTTACTGACAGAACCAAATATGTAAACACCGCCTCGAAACAGTCGAGGCGATGATACCTTCCACATAGTACACAGTTATCACGGCTGATTGCCGCAATTGCTCACTCACAGATACGACAGGGGTTCATATCCGTAGAGAGCGGGTAAGAAAAGGGGGAGGGGCTGTTTTCCTTTCATCTCTCTAAATTAGAAGACACAAAAGTCTTTGTCGGTTCGTAGGAAGGATAACGAGGCCAACTATATATAGGGAGGATATACGTGACTGTTGAAAATTGTATATTTGGAAAAATCCTCAGGCCGATGTGACATGAAAACTTGAAAAACTCTACCCTACTTCTGTCGCAGCTTAGTAGGTAGTTTATTTTGAATAAATGTAAATATTGTGATTTTAATATAGAGGTAAAGTAAATAGATAAGGGAAGCCAACCTAAAATGCGAGTCTATATGGAAAGAGTTAGCAAATGCAGAATACTGACTGTCTCTCTTTTTTCTTTAATTTTTCTCTGTACATTGTGCATGCAAGTTTAGTTTAGAAATTGGTATTTTTTTTCTCATCTCCCTTCTTTTTCCACTAAGACGGTCCACCAGCCGCCATCATATAACTGTTCTTTTTGGTTTTGTTCACGCGGAGAAATGCATTTACGCGGCATGGGTGGGGTCTAGGAGAACCACCGCGAGTGCCGCCATTGGAGAGGTGTCTCGGATCTATAGATCATCAGGGCACCTGACAGCTAGTCAGTCCCTTAAAGGACCGACACCACCTTCATAGTTGGGGCTGTCCCGCACCACAGGAAAAACCTGCCAACTCTAAGACAGTGCAATGGGGTGAGGTTCCCCTCTACTCCCATTGCCCCGTATGCAGTAGCGCCTCATTTTTTTTTCTCTTTTCTCCCTTCTTATAATATGAATGCAAAGAACACCTCGTCCGCCTGCTTTGAATGCCCTCTTGGCATGGCAGCACCCTGGGTACAATTTGTTTAGCCAAAGATGTCTGGGTTCACCCCAGGCTTTAAGTCCTACAGCCACGACAAGACTTGAACCACGGTATGGTTCATACGACTGCCTATGACATCCCTTGTCTATCTATATTATGAGTCGTACACATGACCAGTGTATCAAACTTGCTCGATAGAGCAAGTTAAATATTTCCAGCAATTACGTTACGTCGCCGTGTCATCGTTTCGTGTCTTCTGTCACATTTGATTATCATTACATTTCATATCATTGTAATTAGGGATTCATTATTTTTTCAGGAATTGCACTTATGCTGTTGAAGCGAAAACAGATACAATTCAGCTTAAAAGATAAGGCGATAGACTAAGTCTGGGGTCAAGGCGGACTGACTCCCCCCCTCTCCCGTTCGTGAGAGTGATGCAATATCAATGCAGTCTATCCAGATTGATACCGCGATACCCCTCATCGTCCGTCTCTGACTAGGGGGCACATGGATGACAGAGGCCTTGGTGTTAACGAGAAAAATTAACTCATGGTGAGGATCTTGTCCGGGAGAAATTTGTTAACTTTCTTTGATAGTATCCCTAAACACGCGCGCAATCGGAGTCATTTGATGTCTGCCGATGCCCAAAACCCTCCTTCATCACAGGCCAGCGAAAACTTTACGACGGTATCGTATGAGTGACAGGTACCTCCCCGGTCGTACTGGGCCCATTCGATTTCAATGCAGAGTGGCCACAGATATAAAGAAATCGCTATGAACTTGGCCCTACATCTGTGGTTGACTTGGCAGTGCACGCTGGTACCCACGGCTCTTAAATAATTCTTTATCTTTACATATTATAATACAATGTTTTCAAAAGCTGTCTGTGTGCACTCGATTTTCTGAAAATAAACTAAACGAATTTTCTTGCGGTTTTTACCAATTGATCGACAGATTCCCGGGGAAAATTATAGCCCCTTTTTACGGGCGATGTCATAACTGATTGTTAGAACTATATAAAAGAACAAATTTACATACAATACAAATACAAACGAATCGAACACAGACAACAAAATCACTGATCAATTATTGAAATATCACTGCTCGCTTTTGAATAATAACATCTATCTCTTCATGAGCGATTCTCCCTTGCCCATATTAGTTTTCATGTTAAACATAATTAATTTATTGCCATAATTATAACACCGTATACGAAAATGCGATTTATTTTATTTTTACATACATTTACCTTTACATACCGGACATCCGCATCCATTAAAATAAATCGCACTATATTATATATAGTCGCACTAATTATAAAGAGTTATTATTATAACATAAATTAAAACAGCAAACAGCAATAATAAACACACAATAAATATCTATAATTAGTAACGGCCCTGTCAGTTGGACATGGCCGAAATCCCGGGCATGTCATACCACGGACGACCAGAGGTAATAAACCGTTGGAGCAGTGCCATTAGATCGATTATAAGCTGATTTAAAGTGATTGATTTCTATGATTGAATAGACAGATCTGACTGATATATGATTATGTAGTGTGGATTGGTTTGTATCATCTTAGTCAGATAACCCAGTGCTGAGCTAAATATAATATTTAAAAATAAGAAAAGAAAAGAATTACACATCAGTTTCTTGAGAATACCTACTACATTATTAAGACGGTGAATGATAATTAGGGTAATTTCTGGATATCAAGCAAAGTAGGGTAATTTCTGGAAATAAAATATGAGGGGTCACTGTAAATCAGAGTCGTGTCTTTATTATGTTAATTCCGATATATTGGTTGGGCTAATGCTTTTTTTTGTACAATGGGAGCAATCGGAGCCTTTTCACGATGTAGTGCATAGTACATGCATGGCACTACCCCCTGCTATGCAGCATGGCACTACCTTCCATGAGTAACTATTTCATAAAAGTATCTGAGTGCTGAGTAGCCACCTCTAATGATTACAGTAACATATGTATTAATTTCTTTGTAATGTTACTAACCTTATTGTGATCAATGAAAATCGTTCTTTCCTTCTTTCATTCGAAATGTGATGGTATGCTCAATATAAGGTTCTCTCTCTCTCTCATTGAGTACCAGCCTGAAGAGCAGTTATCTCTATCAATGGATTTTTTTTATAATATAAGGACAAGCAAACGGCCAGAGCCCTTTGATGACGAACGGCGCCGATGGACATCCACATCACTGGTATGCAAATGCGTTGCCCTCATTCTATGGTGGCATCTGTCTACTCATAAACCGCACAAAACGCGACAGCCTAGCTGTCACTATAAGGCGATGTCATATAAGCGAAACGTCCACAATCGTATCAACCCAATTCCGCTGCGATGCAGTATACCACCAACGCTCAATAGAACTCGATACTACGCAAATTACCTTCGAGTGATCGAAAATAATTGAATGGACGAGAACGTTTTTCACCCCATTTTTATATCTCAATAGTTTAAGGTTACAATCTTAATTCTCCTTTATCATTGAGGTATGTACTATGACATTACTGAATAGTGAATATTACAATAAATAGACGACAGTGGCTCAATTAAGCATAAGAGAGCTTCAATCTAGGTCCATTTGATAAAGTCTGCATTTCGCTCTGTTTCACATCCTTTCGTTTTCATTTCCCAGGAAGTTAAAAACTATTAGCATAACGGTCTAAGTTGTATTTCTATCAACTAGATATTAGATTGTAATTTCAAAGTTTGAATATCTACAAAGCCTTCAGGAAGGGTACGGTAAGTCCATATGGACCTATCAATATTTATAATGTAGTAATCTAAATATTGTTTTGTAATAGTGGCTCAATTAAAATTTGATTTCTGACACGATGGCACAAATATGGGCCAATCTATAGCAGTAATATGTAACTCAGGGAATATATAAATATAAAAAATGTGTGCATTGAAAATTATTTGTGTGTTGAATAGTCCATTTATTGAGGAGGGCTATATTCCATGACGCTACCACTAATAGATTCCGCGGGTGAAATTATTTTAGTGTAACTATATTGTTTGGTTACGCTAGTGTAACTATATTTGAATACTAGAAGATTTCATTTTAATTTGCCTTCCTGTTTTACTGCTTGGATACGGCCTTAATAAAATACATTACTGACAACAAAGGTGTATCTCAAGGTTCTATCCTGGGTCTTACACGAGAGCTTAATGTCAACCCAGATGCTCTTCGAAGTTTTACGTTGGGTCCTATCATCTTTATACACCAAAACTGTTCATTATTTTACACTATTACCTGGCTCATTACTTCACACAAAAAACTGGCTTATTATTTGATACTGATAACTGATTTATCTAGCCAATCTATATTTGCTATCTTTGTCATGTTTAAAAAACTAACGAGGGAATATGTTAATTAGGCTGACGCATTTGGAGTATCTCAATCATTTATTTTCCGGGATACGTAAAAATTTATGTTATTTTAGATTTTAATCAATATGTGGCAAATTTCATACAAATCAGTTTAGTATAATTTGCGTTAAAGAGTAATAAGCACACATACATTCGCATGCATAATATTGGTAGGATTATGCCATACTGGCTGTTGTCCGTAAGTTCGGTGAGGTGGAGTTCAGACAAAACCACGTATAAAAGATAGACAAACGTTCATACACACACACAGACTTTCGCAATTATAACATTAGTACGATTGTTTCGAATAAGCCTTTTGACGAGTACCGACGCCCATGTACATCCACATAATTACTATGCTTGAATTGCGCTCCTTGCCTCCTCCACATTCATTGCTCTCGTCATACGCGCCGGTTGCGAACATCCGACCGACATCCTTCCACATTCGCATTGTATATCAGTTTTGCTAACCTTTTACCTGCCATTTTTTCTATATGCCGGAACCTACGGAGCATGCCCTATCTCATGTTTACATCAACACTTTCTTTTATACGAGGGTGGATTGAAAAATATTCGACCTAACCAAGAAAATAAACACATACTCAATCAGCTATATATTTATTTTTCTCCATAATCACAACTTTTGCCATCGCCCATTTAAGCATTTAGATCATCGAAAAGAATATTCTCCCTTAGAGTCAAAATATGCGTCTACTGTTGTTCTGACCTCGTCGCTTGTACAAAATGTTTGACCTCCTAAGTGCTTCCTTAGTGTAGGGAACAGAAAGAAGTCTGACGATGCCAGATCACGTGAATAGGGCTCAATTGTAGATTTCCGACATGTGAACACGGGAAGGTTCTATTGTATGATTTGATTGTTACTCACAGACGAAAGCGGGGCGAATCGTTAGTTTATATATAATTATATAAAACTTCCGTTATTGGGCGATTGATCGTCAGTCAACTGACTGAGAGACAATGCACACCCGAAACTACTGTAACTAGAATCTTGAAAGTTAGTTCAGAGGTTTCTTTCATTATGTAAGCGAGCACTAGAAAGGTTTTTTAAAGCTTCAACCGCTAATGTGGAGAAATAGTACCCCTGTTTAATTGAAGTCAATAGGAATTTTATCATATGTCGCGGGTGAAACAACGGGGCGCTGAAAGAAATAAATTATTTTTTAATAGCATATTTTCATCGGTGAAGTTATGTCATCAAATTAAATATGATGTTAAAGAGTTCTTGGAAATTTGTAGGATTGAAAATTAGTTTGTAAATGGTAGAACAGAAAAAAATCATGCAGTTGAAACATAGTGTTCCTTAGAGTCAAAATATGCGTCTACTGCTGCTCTGACCTCGTCGTTTGTACAAAATCTTTGACCTCCTAAGTGATTCTTTAGTTTAGGGAACAGAAAGAAGTCTGACGATGCCATATCTGGTGAATAGGGCTCAATTGTGGATTTCGGACATGTGAACACGGGTGTAATCTTGACGAAACAAGATTTTCCTTCTTTTATTTCCTCTCATAAACGACGTAGTAAGACATTGTAGTCATTAGACTTTATAGTTTGACCCCATTCAAGATAATCAATCATTATTACCCCCTTCAAGTCCCAGAATACTGAAGCCTTTTAGAGGGTGGTGAAACACTGCTTCGATTGACTTTTTATTTCTGGCGCTGGCGCATACGTCTGGTTATGGCACGCTGTCCGATTTCCAATTCCGAGATCCATTAGCAGAAGCTGTGACCGATTGCTTTGTTGAAAGAGTTATAAAATCACAACTTATTATCGCACACGTTTCGAACTTCATACAATTTAACTAGTCTGAACTGTAGTAAATAATGTGGGTAGATTTAATTTTTTGAAATGAATGAAGCTGTGATAGGCCGAGTACTTTTTAATCCACCCTGGCGCTCTCTCTCATCTTATTATTGCGAACATGTACGTCACATATTTTTCGCAACGACCCCGTCTCAACCGCGTTTATTCTACTGTCCTTATAAGTTCGTTTATTAATCCATCGATGATTCTCAACTAGTGGGTTTCACCTACACTAAACTAATCCTAATCAGTTCCCATTACGCCAGCGCTTTATTCCTCCGTATGTTACAAGCCTTATGTCTTATGGTTTCTGTAAGCACGCTTTATATTCCTGGTCTAATTAATTTTTGATGGGAATATAAAATTATATAATAATGTATTTTTATATTATAGGGGACAAACGAGACTTTTCATAACTATTTACAATTATGCGGAAACATTTGCATAAGAACTACGCAAGTTCATTGTCATTTTTTCCCCTCCCCCCAATGGACCACCGGGTTCACGGAACACGATGGCGAAGCTGTCGTTTTACGTCTGTATTATATGAGGATCTGTTGTAATATATTATCTCAAGAAAGATATATACGCGATTTAAATTATTACGGCTTATGTTACATTACTGAGTTAAGTAGGCATTCACATTGTAAGTTCGTGAATAAATTTATGGAAATTTTAATTATGTACTCCTTCATTTACTTTCCTAAGTAAGTAAGTTAATGGTATACAATTTCGTATGCAATTAGACCTCTGTAGTACATTTGGCATACAATTTTTCTCCTACCAACGCCGAAACGTGTCCCTAATCAGCGGGTTAAAGAAACGGGGATTATGGTTAGAATTTTTGGCGAGGATTTCGTACTAACGGGAAGTATATGAAAATTTAGTAACCGGCCCTGGGTGGGGTCCAGTCCAGTCGTGTAGTTACTGGTAGAAAAATCTGTTTACGCTATCGATATACAGGTGATTTCAGGACACCACATTACAGAGGGAATTCACTACTCGATTCTGATATCGAATATGTAAAATTATCACGCTGTATAAGATTGAGAACATGGAGCAATAATGGCGCTCACCATAGTTCAAGCCTTGTCGTGGCGGTGGAGCTCACTAGCCTGAGGTGATCCGAGACACCTTGGGCGAAACCAATTGTACCGAGGAGGAGGCGCTCTTTGTACCCCTCTTATAGGAGGAGCAAAAGGAGGCAGCACTTTAGCGCATGGGTCAAGGGGCGAGGATGGGAACCTCACCACATTACACTGTCCCAAAGTTGGTGGGGTTGTCCTGTGGTGCGGGACAACTCCACCTTAGCTCCTACCCACCTCTCGGTGTACGGAGCGAATCATGGGAAATGCACGGGGGTTTGCTCACCGGCTCTGTTCCCCAACGTGCAATTCTTGACTCCCTACACATTATTTAAGTGCCCTCTTGTTATTTCACTCTTCCTTTTCTGGGGCCTGAAACCACAAATATAGAAGTTGTCATCGGCCTCGTCAGCCCTGATTATCTCGATGTAGCTATCTCGAGTTACCTATTCTTCCTCCTCGCGTGCCATGTATGCACAAATCAAAGTCCTCAATTGCCTAAAACTCTGTTCCGGTGTGACAAACTCCTGGTGATAGACTAGGCCCACCGTCGTCCGCTCGTTTTTATACAAGTCACATTCTCGCAGTACAAGATCTCTGGTTTCAGCTTCATGACCGCTAGGACATGATGACAGGTCACATAACGCCATCCTGTGTAGGCGATCTCTAAAGCACCCGTGCCCTGTTAGTATCTGCAATTGCATATCATGCACATTGATATGCCAGACGCGTTGTAACCTCTCTGAAAGGAGCAGTACGGCTCTCTCCCGTCGACACACGCGGCCCAGCGTGACTACCAACTCTCGCTCCTTTTGTGATGTTGTAATGTCCCGCAAGGATATTGCGGACAGGTTCCTAGAGGAAGTGGTGATCGCAGACCAACCACGCAGGCGTGGAATCGGAATTCGCAAAAGTCGCTACATACAGCGACATCTACCATGAATTAACTCTACAGCCGAGCATTCAGGCTGGGTACCGCATTCAAATTGATGTCGCTGGGGTCGCCCCAAGTGCCGAGGTAACCCCTTTCGGATGAAGACCTTTTCTTAGTTGAAGACCGGCCAGTCGCCAGGGTGTCCTGTCGCTGATGGATCCGGGATGTGGTATCCCGGATCCATCAGGCGAGCCGAGGGCTCTCGTAGTGGTTTTTAGTCGGTAGTATCACTACGGTGCTGAGTCCGACACACCCTTCGGGTATACTCAGTGCGATGGTGTATAAACACATTTTCCCTGCGATAAAAAAAATCGCTTTTAAGCATATCAATGTCAAAACATAACAACATACCATAGTGTTGCAATTTTAATTTTCAAGGCGTTTGTTAATAATTCATGTTACTGTGATCTCGCAGCAGATTTCAATAAATAAATATACATCACGTCCATATTGTGTTCTCGTTTTGAATAATTTTAAATAATATAATGATTCTTCTTTCTATTTAAGAGCACCTGCACGTGGTCTTACTTCACGTTCTACGTTGTTCTGGTCTCCTTCATTATTTTGTGCATATTTCAATCAAGTGGTAAGTTAAAATATAACATCAAAATTAGACAATTAAGTGCATACTGTTAAAAATTGTTATGATATAAATGAGATAAGACTTGAAAAAACATACAACTTTTCTTCAGGTAAGTATCTTTACCCCTATAAACATTCAAACGCCCTGATCTTCGCCTCCCTTCAAAAGGTTCACAATATGCACAAAACGATCCTGTAGCCACAGTAATGGGCAATCCATTGCACGTTGCACGGTTGCTATGGGCGCGTGATGAATCAGTGTTGTACCAATTCAACTGCAATGGCACTACTGAGTATTGAATTAATCCACTTCAAATGCATTTCATAAAGTTCTTAGTTGAGAATGTTTAACGTTTATATTGTTTTATATGTTATAAGGGAACAAACGAGCATTCGGAGCCTTTTAATGACTACCAACGCAGTTAATTATGTATTGACCTACTTTCCACCTCTCATCCAACAATACTTTTTTTTTTAATTTCATTGATGATTTAGCGTCATTGGTGAATTGCATGCGCCTTGGACTGGAACGAACTGGTCTCGCTAGCCCTCCTGCTTGATTTCGATGTGTCGTGAAGAAAAGGCTATGCTGTCTCCTTTGGCGCGAATTTTAAGAGTTC
>JAFELO010010699.1:74206-89270 GCA_017140195.1 Eumaeus atala | reverse complement strand
TGCTGCTGGGGTAGGGCAGGGAATTCCCTATCGTCGGGACACTCCCCCTCTACGACCTTAGCGACCGCCGACACCTTCGTGTCCGCCGTTTATAGGTTAACCTAAACTAAGTTTGTAAATTTATACCTTACACTTATAATTGTGAAACTTAAACTAACATTTCATAGTCTTCTGTTTATTCGCAAAACTTGTTTACTTAGATATTTAATCAGTGCGGTTGAAGTAAAGTTGGTTATAGAAATCTTACAACTGAATATTATATTCGGTGGAAACTTAGATGATTTAATGTTTAAGTTTCACATTAAGACTTCTTTTCTGCAACTTCACAGCGGCGGATGGAAATCGTCTTACGAGAGCACTTATAGGTCAAGGTTCACAGAATCCCCCTCACATAACTGGAAATGCTGTCCAGCTTCTTCGGCTCTCCAGATATTAAAAAGGACTGGTATATGGCTTTTCAACTCAAAAGATTGACAGCAAAGGCCCAAAAACGACAGTCGCAGCCTCACCAATAATGTCGTTGTCATAAAGATGAGCTTTAAATAAATTTATTTTCAATAGCACACCTGCTTACCAGCTTTAGTACAATAAAATACAAATAAACAAATTTTAGTGGTAAAATTCTCACAGGATACCAGTGATAGGGCTGGTCATGTTACACTCCTACTGACTAAAAGCCCACACCGATCCTCTTCGGTGACAAATGTTTGGAGACCCGGGGTGTCCTGAGAGAAACTCTTCGGTGTCCCAAAGTGTGTGGCCTAAGATGACTCCACTCAGAGGATAGCTAAAGTAGTGGACTTCTTTAACGGTCTTTATCACGTTCTTTGCTATCGCGAGGATATACGCCATTACGGAATATACTACCACCCCTGCGTGTCCGGTGATGACTGGGCCCACGCTGTCCTTCACGTTCTACACTTTCCTCTGCAACATCACAATGTCAGAGATTTTCTGTACCGCTCTCCAGACATTCTCGCACATTCTCCTACATTGTTTATTCTACATTACTAATTAGTGCATCCATCATCTGCAAAACTAATTTAAAATTTAAAGTAGTCTGCCAAAAGAATAGTCTTAAATTGTGCTATGTTGAATATATTTTAAACGCCTAATTAAAAAAAAAAATTTTTGGGAATCATAATAATGGCAAGTAAATTAATTAAATGTATATTTACTAGTAAATTATTATTGCAGATATTATAATGTCTAAAACTAAATTATTTATTATACATTAAGTAGCTGGTAGTTAGGGTAGGTCGCAATGAAGTATTAATCAAGTAGCAAAAGTCTGTTGTTACAGGTCCGCGCTTAAAGGGGCCCACCAGCTTTACAACGAATTCTAGGCCTTCGTGGCGTACAGCAATCTATGTAAACTTAATACTCAAAGTGATAGCGAAAATGGGGCCCCTAGATAGAATTTTCTACAGGCCCTGGTGATCGGGCAAATGATAGTATCATTATGATCATAAGCCTGTTTTCCTCCAATGTTCTAACATCTGCGTAACATTTAGTAGCGCAAATGTATAAAGACACCGATAACAATTTTCACTAATATGTAGATACCACAAAGTAGAACATTTTCTAAATTTGTTTGTTTATAAGATAAATATTGATTGGATCATAGAAGATAGTTTAATTATTAGAAAATTACACTATACTGGAATAACATAATATGCAATAGAAGATTAGACAAATGGAGTTGTTGCCAATTAAAAACATTTAAATTCTTTTTATCCTATAAAGCGTATAACAGTGTAAAATAAACGTCATGTTGACGCTAACTATTTGATCCACTGTTTAGTTGGTTATGATTTTTGGTAGCAAATGCTTTAAATTCTCAGCAACTTGAAACCGTCGCTTCTTTTGAGGCCATAATTATATTATGATTGTCAACTATTATCATTTAGTATTTCACATGTCTTTCATAAAAGTTTGTACTGTAGTTATTACCTAGATCCTTTTTTCTTCCCCCTTTTTCTCATCGTGCCTTAATTTCCTTAGCGAGAACTATGTGGAACACGTACCCCTGAAACCCCATCTTGGCGTAAAACTAGCCGTCCCCACCTCGTACCTACGGGATCTTATACGCATATGGTACTTACATAAGAAATAAAAGTCATATCTAAGTTATTTTGATATTTTTTGTATTATTTCGAAAGCTTGAAGAGAAAAAGCATTTACGGATGGTATAAGCTTAGATGATTATTATTTTCGTTTTCCAATTATGTTTATTTGCCTTTGAACATGTGAAATGCGCCTCTGGAACAAACTAAAAATACGGACGCCATGATGATTGAGCTACATAGTTAACAACCCCTGAAATATGTCACGTAGCCGGAACTCGTCGGTTGAACTAAATATATATATACTGGGCAGGTTCAGGAAGACTGGACATGTGCTAACGTTGTCGTTGTGTCTGCGCTCTGCTTGTACGAAATCAAAATGGTGCGTGCTCTTGGTGATTGTGGTTGTGCATTCTTATTGTCAAATCTAATCATGTCTTTTATATGCAGGAGGAGTTGGACGCTTCGCAAATTCAAAGTGAGTTTACGTAAATTGTGCATCTGTGACTCAGTTTATAGTCTGTACGATAAAGTAGAATAGAATTTGTATTGCCAATTTTTTTTTATAAAAGTATTATTGCTATTTTGATTGTGTGAGTTTTTACCGTGTTCAATATAGATCATATGTGCTTCTGTTGGTACGATAGTGAGTTGAAAGTTTTCGTGGTCATCATAAAAATACTTAAATTATTTGTATTCCTATAAATTTTTGCGAGCAACAGGAAAAAAATGTCACTTGTAAGTAAGTAAAAACAAGTACCAAAGTAAAACGTGTATAAACTGTATAATTTCTAAACCTCTGGTGCTAAAGTACAATTGAATTGAAAACAAAGTGATTTGCCAAGAGACCTAAGCTATCGCTTTATAAAGACAAACCCTTTTAGTAAAAGCTACTTTAGGAAAACCGATTTCATTGTAATGTTAAACCGTAGCTTTTTTCTTAAAGACATGAACTATATCACATACAAAAGCTTTTAAATCACTTATCAATGATTAATCTGAAAATTAGATAAAGTCCGCACCAGAGCAGGGGTGTTAAATAGATTTTTAAAGTGAATATGAATAAATGCATAAGTTTTAGCAGTCAAATCAAATAAATTAATTGCAAATGGATGGATAAACCTACTCAGGTTTCAGTATAAGCCACACAAGAAACACAAAGCGTCATAACTGTCACTTCAGGTCTGTATGTAGTGAGAGGAATATCTCCGTTCTGGCTGGTTATATTTACTACATACATACTTCACAAACAAAGGCCTTACAATTTGTGTCAATATTTCGGTGTCAGATTATAAGGAGAATAACAGACGGCTGATAATGAGCGTTGTAAAGTGTATCCTACTAATTGTTTAGTATATTCTTGTGAAATTTTCTTTAACATTTAAAGGCTTCTTGGAAATTATAAATGTCAAAGAATTATGACCACTTAAAGCTTTTTTATTAGCATCGTTAAGCTCTTAAGCTCCGATGGATACTACAAACAAGCAATCGGGAAAAAAGTTTTGTACATAAAGCTTTGTGGTTTAGGTGATTTCGTTATTTCACAGGAAACGTTAATAAATCTACCGCTAATAGGTTGAACTTTTATACCATTTCGAGGTCAATACTATTTCAACTTTAACTTGAGAGCAAAATTTATTTCAAGTATTATAATTTTAAAACGCTCAATTATTTTCATATTCAAGTGAGCAGTGGGAGTTAAATTAGTGTCTACGTCAGCATCATCATCCATCGTCGGTACTCTGCTGAACATAAGCCTGTTACAATGAACGCCAAGGCGGTCGATTACTTGCAACCATTCCGAGGTTGCAAGTAATCGATGGTTGGTGGAACTTGGTCCTAGTTGTGGCCTCTATTTCATGTAATAACTTATTTACAATTCTTACATCCAGTTTTTTTAATAGAATAGGGGGCAAACGAGAAATCGGACCCTTATTACCACTATCGACGCCCGTGAACATCCACATAATTACTATGTTGATGCGTTGTCCTCCTTCCTCCCCATCCAATGGGCCACCGGCTACTCACAAACCGCACGAATCACGACACTGAAGATGTCACTTTACAGCGGTGTTATGTGAGCGAGAGGTACCCCCCCAGTCGATCACTGGTTTACCACCTATGTCAGACGGCCAAAATCCGTGTGTCCAACGGCCACATGCCTGGTATACATGTGCCGATTGTGGCCTTTTCTCATTTCCTTGTCATTATTTTTTTTTTCTCTCGTTTTTTTCTTAGATACAAATTCGAACAATGAATTTGTAAAAATGCGCTACATACAATTGTTACATAAGATAACATATTGTCCAGTAAGTTTGCAATGTTTTAGGGCGTGCAAACATTAATGCAAACAATTTACTATGCCTTGTTAAATCACACAACAATAGAACATTAAAACAAACAAGTGTAATATTATCAACACATATTCATTAAAAATATAATTTTGATGAAAATTAATAATTTAAAAATGAAAAGGATTTTATTTCCAAGGATCCCACCCAGGCACCGACGGCAGTATGTGCATGTCCCCACGAAAACAGAAACATACTGAAAGGCGACTTTTGTTTATGTATGTAAATGTTATGAATAAATTACCGTAGCTCATTATAAAATAATACTCCAAACTTTTTGACTACCAACAACATCTTGGAATTCGCGTGTTTCGTCGAAACAAATGTCGCAGTGGTTACATTGATTAAAAAAAGTACAAGATACACAATTTCATACTGAACTGACAGTCTAAAGTCCGTAATAGTGCTTAAATATATGTTTTTGCATAGTTAACTTTACACGCATGTTTCTAAGTTGTTTCATTTGGCGGTTTTGAGACGATGACTGATCTTGGTGTTCATTTAACAAATGGTGTTCAATCAAGTTAATGGTTTTTATAAATTCTGAGTTATCATTTATTTACCTACTATAAAGTTTCAACCATCTTTGTCACGTCTTCCAACAATGTATGTAATAATAATAATGAATATGTTAGGCCATGTAGCATCCTAAATTTTGTTCATGTACCTTTCCTTTCTTGCGCAATTTTCTTCTTTTTTCTTTTATGAATTTACTAGCAACGAGATCATCCGTGTCAGTAAAAATAAATTTTCGTTTCACTAATACACACAATATATTTAATTAAATAAATACAATGTTAAATACACACACAAGTATATGGAGATTATTTACACTTTTTTGGCATTTGTTGACGCCGTGTTATGACGTAGGAACGTATAACTAATAGGAAACTAGCTTAAAATATGTGTCCGTGCGCGCGTGTTCGTAATTTCTTACAAAAGATCACATATTTGGTCTTTGAAGTTTGATGAAGAAGGTAATATGGAATAGACAGTTTACCATACATTAGCTCAATGTGGGTTGGCGAAATTTACAATCCTTAAATACAGTTCTAGGCCCTATTTTGTCCCAATCACAGAGCCTACTTTTCCCTATTCTGGCCTGATCGCGACCTTTGCATATTATGAAAAAAAAAACAAAAAACTAAAATTTCTGAGCCGCACAAGGTCGGGTTCGAACCCGGACTACTCGCAATTAAAGTAATTTCCTACTTGGTCGTCACATCTCTGATGCTGTAGGTGACTTTAAATAACTCAAACCCACGGGTTTTACCAGCGTAATCAAAAAGCAATCAAAAGGGGAAAAAATTACAACTTTGTTGTTTGTTTGTAACAACTTGTTCTTTGTTTTGTTGTACAAATTACAAACATACTATTTGGTGGTGGTTTTCGTTATGATGCAAGTGGCTCGTGACCGTCATCCGGCTGACGATGTTGATGATACTTTTGAATTTGTAACAGTTGTAGGACATTCGAACTCTATTGAAATTGGTAATTTTTCCAGTATTGAAGAGGACGTTCGATGCATTCGATCGCGAGAAGAAGGGTCAGATCAGCACAGATATGATCGGCACCATCCTGGAGATGATTGGTCAAACACTGGACGATAGCGATCTGAAGGAACTCATCGATGAATATGATAAAGAAGGTGGAGTATTGCATTGTATCCCTATGGCAGAGGCAGAGGAAACCGAGTAACATATCACGCGTACATAACTGCCTTGCCTCATCCATATTTATAAGTATTTCCATACAAATCCGCCGATTGTGGAGACAATAAACACAGGCGTCGTCAATATATTTTCCGATTACTGAGGATATATCTTGATTCGCAGGAGGGTCAGTCGTTTTGGCTTTTATCAAAAGATATATACATCTGGCAGTAGACTGATGAAGATTGTAGATACTTATGCTTAACCCGTGTTTATTCTCATTGTTATTTCCATAACTCTCACAAACGGTTGTTGTGTCTCTTTAACGGATTTTATTGCGTTTATTTAGATTTTCTTGTGGAATGAGACAGAATCACCGTCGTGAACGAATTTTTATAGGTATTTGATAGGTATGCGAAACGATTCTGTTTTTTCTCTCTCCACTAGAAAATCTAAAGAAACGCGATAAAATCCGTTAAACAGACACAGCAATGAATAACATTCGCGTAAACATACAAAAACAATATCTCACATTCTACATTTATGCGAAATCATATACCCGCCTTCACAAATCACGTGGATGCTTTGTATTAGGTCTAGGTTATATTTGCCTAACATTACTATTTAGGTTGGTATAATTTTTAAAAATGTTAGTTGTGATCTTATATTTATTTAATTTTCCTGATCATGATAAGTCGAAACCGGTGTAAATTTAAATTAAATAATTATGAAAATCGTATATAAATTTTATTTATTTATTCAAGTGTTAACATGAATATCCATCCAGAAGTGAAAATACATTCAATCAATTATATCAATTGACATCATTAAAATATAATAATATCAAGACTACATAAACCCCCAAACAGTACTATTTATATACGTAATGTATTAAAAATCTTTTTTTATTGACACAATCAAAGTTGTGTAACATAACGTTTACAGCTATCTTCCTACATCTTACTGTTAAGGCCTATTATAGATGTTCCTGTGTAAATAATAATAATATGATATTGCTTTAGACTTAATGTAATCAACAAAAATAACCTTACAACGAACAACAAACAAAATAATTCAAATCCTTATAAATGCTATAATGACTAATTTTCTGCTCAAATTGACAATTAAAGTCTTCCCTTTTCCCTAAAAGAACATAAATAATTTGTTAGATTTGTGTTCATTAGGAAATGTTCACAGCAGAATGCCGGAAATCGAAGGGCTGATTGTAGCTTATCTTACTTTTGATAATGCGTAACAACAAATGTAGTCCAGCATTTAGTTTTACGAGCACTATACAGATGGCGCTCAGCTGACAGAAAAGCTGTTTACCGAAACGGCACAACAGATGTCACTGTTTGATCTCATATCAGATATTGGCTAAGGTTAATAATAAAGTAAAAATTAAAAGTAGAAATAAATAAAAAATATATGAAATTGCTAAATATTAATAAATAATATAAAAAATGGCCTCGCCGCGACAATGTTGACACATTGCCGTGACCAGGATTCGAACCTGGGTTACTACGGCCACAACGTAGGGTCCTAACCACTAGACGATCACGGCTATCGAGGCACAGTGTTTTGCTACGAATTTATGGAACGCACATGTCCGTTTAACAAAAAAACATTATTTTTTTAAGAAAAATCTTTTATAACATGGCGAATCTTTTCAGGAACTGGAGTGTTGGAATTCAAAGACTTCTGCTCCATTGCATCTAGGTTCATGACAGAAGAAATGGATGAGGAGGCGCTAATAGCAGAATTAAGAGAGGCTTTCAGATTATACGACAAAGAAGGTACACTATTAAAAAAATATTATCAATTAACAGACCCAGAAGTAAGTAGACTTGATCGAAAAATCTTTAATAATATTGTTGGGTGCAGAAATAGTGATTTTAGTAGTGTAATAATTGAGGAATTTCTATATGACAAATCTATTATTGTACCTACCTACCTATAAAATATACTATATTTATTACATTAGAGAAAAAAATGTAAGAGTGCCGTGCTACATTGCAGCCAAATTAGGCCAACATGATCGGGGAGGGACCTCTCGCTCACATAACACCGATGTAAAGTGATAGGTATGCGAAACTCGCAAGCGTTTCATGCGATTTGTAAGTAGCCATTGGAAGGAAAGCAAGGGAGGGCAACGTATCCGCATGACAATAGTAATGCGGATGTGTATCGGCGTCTGTAGTCGTCGTCTAAACATCCGTATAACCCTTGTTTTTTTTTGGAAATTAACGCCAAATGAAGCAGGCTAGGGTCGTACATAAAACAAATATTAACTAATTTCAAAATTGGAACATAATAATCTTACAAATTCTAATATCTGACTGTTAAACGTTACACATCACGAATAATTCTATTCATGACAGAACACCGTCTTTCGGGAGAGCTAGTTGTCAATAATTTCTGCAGCTGCGATATATGGATTTACTTTAACACTTTTTTACACCTTTCGATATATTTCCGAAGTTTACATTATGATCTATTGCGTTTTGGAAAATAATATATTCATAAGTGATAATGTAAAATTCAATAACAGATTTTTTCAAATCAGCCTATTCAATGCAAACAAAGAAATAATTAAAAGTTTCCTCTCTATAACATTAATGCAGATAAAGAAGACAGATCTAATTATGATGTTCTTAACATTCCACTGCAGGCAACGGCTACATCACTACCGATGTCCTGGCGGAGATCTTCAAGGAGTTGGACAGCACGCTGACGGCTGAGGAGATCGACAATATGATCACCGAAATTGACTCTGACGGCTCGGGAACTGTTGACTTTGAAGGTACGTCACAGGCCACCATGAGTTAGGTGAATCACTTAGCCTCACCATGGTTATAGCCTTGTCGCGGCGGTGGGGTTCAGTAGCCTGGGGAGAACCCAGGCACAGCTAGTTGAACCGAGGGGGATGCTCTTTACACCCCTCTTATAAGAAAAGGGACAAAAGAGAAACAGGTGGGAGCGCTTTGGCGCACGGGACAAGAAGTGAGGATGGGAACCTCACCCCATTACACTGTCCCATAGTCGGTGGAGGACAACCACATCTGTGAAGGTTGAGCCGGTCCCTTAGGGGGCTAACTAGTCGTCGAGGTGCCCTGATGATTTGTTGTTCCGGGGCACCACACCAAAGGCGGCACTGACTGCACTAGTTGTGTTTTTTGTGGGTATTCGGCACTATAAAATGCCGCGAGCGCCACACACCACTGGGCCTCACCCAGGGCCAGTAAAGGCTCGTAAATGCGTTTCCCCGCGTAAATAAAAAGAAATCACCGGAAGTAAATATAACAACATGAAAACCCGGATTAAACCTACGCTGGGTCCGTTGAAATTGTTTCCCCGTATAATTGCTAATCGAAGAAGACCCCGCGTAAATTTAATCCAGTACCACATGATGTTGCTATTTACTTCCAGTGCCTAGCCTATGGGGTGAGTTGTTTGCAGTAGGAACGCCACAAAACTTACTGCATGCCCTGTTGAAGAGTTAAATCATGTATACCGCTATATAGCCGAACTCCTTCAATCGCCAAGTCATTGCTACACATGCTAAGTGGTCAAACCGGGACTTTCACCGTGTATGTAATAGGTTCAGATTTCATTACACCTAGGTATACGTACTTTAACCAATTGAATAGAACATTTTTTAGGAGATGGGGGGTAAACGATCTGGAGAATAGTGACCACCATCGCCCATAGACATTTGCAAGACTAGACGTCTTACAGACGCGTTGCCGGCCTTTAAGGACAGGCTATACTCCTTTCCAATAGGCTGATAGTAGTAGTAGGGAGGAACAGAAGCAGAGTAAGGCTGAGTTCTTAATGTGCTCCGGGTCACGGGGGTGTAACACTTTCCGACTCCAGGCCGTTAGAAGTTGAAAAACAATGGCGTAAGTGTACCAAGATTGTTTTTCACTTTCTGCACTATGTATATTTCTAGTCCCATATATATTTACTAGCAGGTTTACGTAGCAGTCGTCCTACCGAAGAAATTCAGCTCTTAACTCATTGAATATTTATACAAATTATAATGATATTGTTTCAGAATTCCTCGCGGTAATGACTGGAGAATAAATATTCATGCCGCCGAATTATAAATGTAAATAAATTATTATAAGTGACTATTTATAATAATAAATATAAGTTGTAGTCGTTTTATTCGACTGTGTATATTGTGATATGGCTGCATGCAGTTTTTGTTATAAATAAAACAATTAAATAAATGTTTAGTTTTATTTAATCTTCTGAATGTATTCTTCGTGAAGCATTTAACCAATAAAACTGATAATGATGAATCATCTGAAAGACAATTCCCAGAATGGATGACCTATAATTAAAATGGTTAAAATTATATGGAGGATGGGAAGTGTATGAGCCAAAGAACATTTAAATAGTTAAGTCATTATTTTTAATAGACGAATAAAATAATGAAATCCTCATGAAGCACACTTGTACTACTAGCGTTACTTCTAGGGAGGGACGGCTACCTCATCTTGCTTCCCCTTGTAAATGTTCACCTCGTAAAATATTCGTCAAATGATTTACCTAGAACCAAGGACACCCTGCCTTTAGTTCTAGGTGAACCTTCTTTTCGTGTGTTTGCCATTATGAATGACGAGCAACGTGAAACAAATTTTGTTTGCGTGAGATTTCTTTTCACTACCGTATAGTTTACTTCACATAGTGCGTACATAGCCTAATCAAGAGCTTGTGGGAATGAAATGCTTCATTAGAACGGTATGCGTTGATTACGCCAATGCCAGGCGAATACTGCTTAGTATTGTTTAGAAAGTGTATTTTCTGTAACTAATTATGGTACGGATCATTGGTGTCCGATTATGTGTGGATGTTATCCGTAACTTCGTATCGCCAACTTGATCTAGCAAAGAGAATATTAGTAGAATTACTAGCTGTTCCTCGGGATTTTACACGTTTAAAAAAAATACGAAAAAAAAAAATACATTCATTTCTTAACAGGGTAAAAGTACAGTTATATAACATGGTAGCTGTCCCGACAGACGTTGTTCAGCCACAAATTGAATTTGTTGTTATTTTAACGTGTGATCATTAAAAAATGTTAATGGTGAACATCCCATCCCAGGTGTATAAAAATAGAAATCAAATTCTCAGATCTACTGAAAGTGCATATAATGTTTGATAAACATCGGTAAAGCCCTTTCCGCGGAGTAAGGTAACTAAAATTGTGACACGAGAATCTTGTATATAAGAAAATATTAGAAGTACTTAATTTGGCACAGACCTAGATATCAATCTGGATTTACTGGATTGTAATCTATAGCTCTGCCAAATTTCATCTAAATTCCTTCAGTAGTAGATGTTTGAAAGAGTCACAAACAAACACACTTATAAAACTTTCGCATTTATAATATAATATGTAGGATTTATAATTAGATTATTTCAGGATACGCCTCAGTCTCTCTAAGCTTACACACTTTTTATAAAAAAAGGTTTGTAATATTCGGTATACACACACCTCAGGCACGACATCTTTCTAGCGAATGTGTAAAAACGATACTTTTCTTGCCGCTGCTGCATTTACTTGAGCCTCTCATACTCCATCGATTGTGGGTTTCTCTAATGTAACTAAAGGGATCACAAACCATTTTTTCTTTTTTTTTTCGGGGGACCTACAAATGGTTGGCGGCGCTATTGCTCCCGCATTCTATAGTTCTAGCGAAGACCTTTGTGTCGTCTGTTCTAGTTAGTAAATGAAAACTTTATTCAGGACAATTAATACATATATACATACAAGTCCTAAGACACAATTACACAGCACGTCTTATTCCGCAGATGGAAAGAGATGTTTTGTGGGCGTAACCTAAAGTGATTATTCAAGGTACAGAAAAGGGGGAGACGGCCCCCCACACTAGTGGGACGGCGCGCGCACGATGCCGTTTAGGATGCGGTGGAAAAGGGATTACAGCACCCATAACAGTGTGTGTTCACTCATAAAGTGTACGAAATAGGACAATATGGTCGTTAATTCACGTCAATGTTACGTTATTTAGCAAAACGAGGAGTCTAATTATTAGAATACCCGCCAAGGCAAGGGCAGTGACAGGGCAGTATGTAAACACGCGCTGCTCAATTCCACCCAGCAATAAGCTGCCGCGCAATAAGGCAATATTTACGGAGGTATTGTCGGCAGCGCGAGTCGCAGGGACAGAACGTAAGCCAGACATTATTAATAATTTTCCTCTGGAAACAATATTTTATACTGTACGAAATTCACGCTATGCTATATTAATTTTACCATACTCTTGATGTCAAATCTGTTCCATTTATCAAGATAAACCATGATCATATGATCCTGATACCTGCCAGTAAATCCGCCGTGTGCTGCAAAATCCGATTTATCATTCACTTAAATATCTGGAACTAATAAAAATTTCGCAAAATTTGACAATATTGGACATATGCCCAGCAGCGAACTAAGGTCGATGAGAGAGAGAAAGAGAGAGAGAGAGAGAGAGAGAGAGAGATGATAAAATCTCAGGAAATTAACTATGACTTTTTATCTTTTTTTTTCACTGGCCATGGGTGGGGCCCAGTGGTGTGTCGGGACCGCGGCACATTACAGTGCCGAATACCCCTAAAAACCATCGGTGCCGCCTTTGGTGCGGTGCCCCGGAACAACGAATCATCAGGGCAACTCGACGGCTCGTCAGCCCTCGGCAGGACCGACGCCACCTCCACAGATGAGGCTGTCCCCGCACCACAAGACCACCCTACCAACTTTGGAACAGTGCAATGGGGTGAAGTTCCCATCCTCAACCCCGTGCCCAAAAGCGCCACCTCTTTTTGCTCCATTGTTCCGTCTCCTTATAGGAGGAGTACAAAGAGCGGCTCCTCCCCCTGCTCTTTAGTCCCCTCTTCTTACAAAGAGCAACCCCCACCTCGGTTCAATTGGCTTCGCCCGCGGCGTCTCGATTCAACCCCGGCTACCGAGCCCCACCGCCACGACAACTCTTGAACCATGGTGGGGATGATTTGAGTGTCCGCTGCGACGTAAATCATCTGCAATGTAGCAATGGCAGTATAATTGAAAGTCATTTGACTTTATGTAATTCATTACGTGTTACGCCTCTGGGCAACCGGTAACTACGTGGAACAGAAAGCTCTGTGTATATTTGCGGTCATACAAATTCATTCTACCATAATGAGCTCTGGAAATTAAGTAAAAGTAAGGAAACCTGTCACTAATTCACATATTTTCTCCACTTAGGCTAAGTGAAAACTTGACAGTGCTGGAAGTACATTTGCAAACGTAAAATTAAGCTCAATGGAAACTAAATTGGATATTTGGGATCTTCACATTCCGATTCAGCAACAGGTATTTTTTTATATAGTGCTGGGGCCAAACGAGCTACCAGTTCTTTTAAACGACTAACGACACCCATATACATATACATTATTATCATGAAGATTTGTTGCTCTCTTTTCCTTCATCTGATGATGAAAAAACTCTAAAATAATTCAGGTATATATGTTAAGGCAAATAATACCAAAGATATGAAAATTATTATTTTCATAATTATGCTATTATTATTTTCAAAATTATGTGATATATCCAACTAGCAAGAGGTAGTGCCATGCTACATTGTAGCAGAAATGGGCTGGCACCACCAGGGAGGTACCACTCGCTCACTTGATACCGCCGCAAAGTAACAGCTACGGTATCGCATTTTATGGGATTTGTGAGTAGACGGTGGCCCATTGGGGGAGGTAAAAAGGAGGACAACGCACCGGCATAGTAATTATGCTGATGTTCGTGGGAGTCGGTAGTCGTAGAAGGGCTCCGTTGCTCGTTGTCCCCCTAAGCTATAAAAAACTATTATGTAAAAATACATAGGATATATTTAGTGCTATATAATGCATACATATGCGCACAATTGCTAGTGCATTTTTCCATTCCTTCATATGGTTGCAATGGGTCGGCAGACCGACAGGAACAAATAAACAAAAGTCATGGGGAAAATAGCTCAAAGTATCTTTTGCATAGCGTCCCGCACACCATGACGTAGCCGTCGTTGGCGGGACTTTGTGGGCTAGCGCTCACGAAACTTCGTAGCTTCGTTGGCGAACGTCAATATTATCAAAGCAATTTACATCAACATCAGCATGATAACGGTAACATCAGCCTACTTAAGGTATATACCACTCCAACAGGGTGTACTGTTGCTGGTGCGAGATACCCGACCACGGCGTTGCATGGTTCTCGCAGTGGATTTTACTCGGTATTAGTACTTGAGTGCTGAATCCAACACACCCTTCCAGTCTATACGGTGCCTATTGGATATAAATACATTTTGCCTACGGAAAAAAGAGACATTCAATATGGAATATGAAATAAAATGCCTAATAATGGGGTCAGGTGGGGTAAAGGAGGTTTTTAAAGCTCATATAGGAATCTGCATAATGTAAATGTGCAGATGTTTATAAGCGTCGGTAATTATTGAAAGGCTCGTTTACCATCCCGACCGTAAGGACACAAAAAACGAATACCAATAGAGAACATTTTCTTAAAATGTAGCAACCTACAACAGTGAACACAAGAAATATATATTCTGGCACGTTCAGTTTAGTGCTGCGTTCCAAATGTCAAGTGGGAATAGATGGAAGCCAAGTCCTCGACGTATCTTTGAAAATCATGACGGTTTTACGCCACACTGCAGGTGCCAAAATATTCGTTCACTGATCTTACAATTAAATGGTAAATGAAATAGAATGAAAAAAAGAAGATACCAATGATAATTAGTCTCTTCCTTTTTTCGATAATGGCCGTGTTTATCTATTAGTAGCATCATCCCACGGTTTCAACCGCGTGACTCTTGAAGTCGTACGTAGTCATACGCCAGTAGATCCTGAGATTAACACGGCAGCGCATCGGCATATTAATTACGTGGATGTTTCATAGGCGTCTGTAGTCGTAAAAAGGCTCCGATTTCTTGTTCCCCCCCCC
>JAFELO010010699.1:54121-74180 GCA_017140195.1 Eumaeus atala | reverse complement strand
CCCCGACTAAACTCCACTCATGGCAAAAATGTGGTCTTCTCTATTTTTTTGTATACGAACTAATCTTACTTGCCAACCACAAGTTACAGACCGATGTGTTTTTAAAGCTTATATAGAACCTTCACTCCATACTTCCAATGGTCCAATGGTTTCGCGGGTTCGATTTTTACAAAATCCATCCAGCAAAATGGATATATACTTATGTAGTCCTCTAAAACAACTCAGTCGCATGATAACGAGCAACATGAGGTAACCACCGAAATAGCAGAGATTTCGAAATGACAAAGTATGCTGTGCCGTGCAACAGGAGTTCGTTAAGATTTTTTAGTTTGTGATATTAATCCCGGCTTCTTTTTTTTTTGCGATTTCACTACCATATACAGGCATGATATGTTGTTGCATTCCTCGCTAACGGATTGTATCTATTTTTTTGAAGGAAGTCAGACAAATTAATGCAAACAAAACTATTCAAGATATCTAAAGCGGTTTACTTGCAAAAAAAGGGTTTGATTGCAAGCGCTTTCGAGCTGATGTGAATGAATTTATTTTATCTTTTATTATTATGTAACGAGAGATACGCCTAGGCACTTTATTGTAATAAACCAAACTTCCGTAACATAACGGTAAATGTATTCATTACGGTCTCGATTTCCACTCTTCAGGAAACCGTGACATGACTATTTTTAGTATTAGAACCTGTTTAGTACTACTTAGTAAGTTCGGGGTACCCTACGGGATATTGATACCAAATTGAGCTGACGTTTGTCCTTCTAGGTGATAAAATCGTTACAATACGTACATTAACTCATATTTATTAGTTCTTACTAAAGGAATGCTCATGACTCATTAACCTAGTAGATATTGGCGTTTTAATAGTATAATCTATACCGATAATTTACAGCTGAACAGTTTGTTCGTTTGTTTGAACGCTCTAATCTCAAGAACTACTCGCCCGAATTGAAAAATTCTTATTGTGTTGAAAAGTCCATTAAACGGGGAACACTATAAGCTATTCATCAAGACGCTACGACTAACAAGACTGGAGTTACGCGGGTGAAACCACGGGGTGGTGCTAGTAAAAGAATATATTGTTTGCACAACACAAATGTCACGTCTCTAAACCGTAAGGTCAGAGTGGAGGCCACCGGATCACGTCCGTTTACGCCCTGCTACTGATCGAGATAATGGCTTACTTTCATTTACGTAACCGCAGATAACATCGCGGCTATGGGAGTTGACGGTGCATTATGTTAAAAGGGCGTTCTTCTCGGCGGCAGGCAGTCATTAAATATCTGCTGCATTGCAGCTTGATAACATCGCCATGTGACAGCGTCGCTGTCGCGTTTCGTGCGGTTTGTGAGTAGCCGGGTGCCCATTCCTTGGGGGAAAATGATAGGTGAAAACGCATCTGCGTTATGGTCATGCGAATGTCCATGGGTGTCGGTAGTCAAAAGGTTCTGATTGCTTGTTTGCCACCTTATGCTATAAAGAAAAACCTTTTGGGCAATCGAGCCATCTAAATAACTGGTGAAATCTTATGAAAATCGGTTCAGTAGAGTTTGAGAAATTCTATCACATACATGCAGACATCTTTAAGGGAATATAAACATATATGTATAATAATCTTCCTTTTTAGTGTACAATTTTCCAAGGTCACGATCCGGCCGTGTTTTTCACGGGAGAAGTCGGGGGAAGACCGCTAGGATTATTGATATTAAGTGTATTATGCCTTCTTGCGATAGGCTCAACGGTTAGATCAATCTATGAATGTTATAAACACAGAATTATGTATGCAATTTTTACGCAAGAACTAGTGAAGGGATATAGTTCAAAATTGTCATAGATACAGACTCCTATCAGAAATAATGTTTAAAAATACAGAAAAAAGTTTCCCTTGTAATAGATATAATGCGGGTAAGGTCAATTAGCTTAGCTACTTATAAACAATAACGATGATATTATAAAAATACAGTCCGTTTCAATGTTAGCGTTTTTGGTGGCCTGAATTATTGGAACTGCAATTATATTGTCATTTTAGTTAACTACGAAGCGGAAAATAAACCCCGATAGGCAAAATATCTCTCATTACTTTTAAATGTTATATAGCATCTTCACCAGCCCTTTTTTTTTGGTGTCGCGGTGAAACACATTTACGCGCCTTCACCGGCCCTGGGTGGGGTTCAGAGGTGTGTGGGACTCGCGGCACATGATAGTGCCGATTACCCACAAAAACCACCGCGAGTGCCATCAGTGCCGCCCTTGGTGAGGTGCCCCGGACAAGAAATCATCAGGGCACCTCGACGGCTAGTCAGCCCCCTAAGGGACCAACTCCACCTCCACAGATGGGGTTGTCCAGCACTACAGAACAATCCCACCGAATGTGGGACAGTGCAATGGGGTGAGGTTGCCATCCTCGCCCCTTGCCCCGTGCGCAGAAGCGCCATCTCATGTCATTCTTAGGTCCCCTCTTCTTATAAGAGGGGTATCGTGAGCGATTCCTCCTCCTGATCTTGAAGCCCCCTCTTCTTATAAGAGGGGTGCAAAGATCCCTCTTCGGTTCAATTTGCTTCGCTTGGGTTCACCCCAGGCTACTAAGCACCATCGCCACGACAAGGCTTTAACCATGGTGGGGATCTTCACCAGCCCTATGACGGATATGGTTAACAGTTTTTATAGAATTTGGAGCAAGTAACTTAATGCAACGCCCGATGAATGCAATAGGCATACATTGAAAATTGTAAAAAAAAAAATAATATGATTATACTAGCGATCTATTTCGACGTCGCCAGTGAATAAATTATAAACGAAAACTTTCCTCGGTAATCGTTCTATTCATGGATGAAGACCGCATGAGAATGCGTTTTATTTTCACTCGCAATTTCCGATACATATTTAAGTTAAGGTAAATCAACAAATTCAAGCCATGGCGAATCGTTGATATTATATTTGAAGTAAGAGGCAGGCTAAGTAGGTTCAGGACCTAGGAGAGGTGGATGGGGCCCGCCACGCAGACGGCGGATGGGAGTGCGGCAAAGCGGTCTCTCTATCTAGGACCAGGGGTCAGGATAGAAACCTGACGTCATTGCACTGTCCCTACGTTAATGGGGAGTCATGAAGTAAGCCTTCCTTTTGGAGAAGACCGGTCCCTTCAATCAATAAATCAATAGTATTTTGCATATTATTTTTTAAAGTAAGATTATATTTTTGTAAGAGGTAGTGGCATACTCCATTGCAGCGGGAACACATTGGAGGGGAGGATGAAAGCATTACATGCAACCCATCTGCATGATAACAATAATGCCATATCCATGGGCGTTAGTACTCGTCAAAGGCTGCGCGATTGACCCTTATATTATTAAAAACTTTGTTTCTATACTTATTCGGCCTATCACTGCATTATCGGATTAAGTCGATGGCTATTGTGCTACAAGGTGTTGAAATATCGCAGTTCTGAATAGTTCCCAGATATAATAGGCGTTTGTCATGCTTTTTGTTAGACCACCAAAACGATTGGTGCAATCGTTTCGTTAAACACCACTCCGCGCTTGAAGGAGTATCTATGTTACGAGGTCTTTGCACTTTTTTTTTTGATAATATGTAATTATATTTTATTAGGTGCAGTCATTGATTTGAAAATGTCAAGATATACAGTGAGCGTCTCTAAAACGTCCGTGTAATAGATGTGTAGATGTCAAATTATGCACTTTATAAAAACAAATCAAAATCACACGCATGAGGTTGTCTTTGTAAAAGAATATCTTTAAATTGTGCACTTCTTTCAAATTGAATCTGCCTTATAAATATTACTTAAAATCATGGGCGTAACATTGCCTGCGAAAATGTATGTAATTATGCACAATCCTAGGATGCTTTAGAATGACAGGTCAGTATTAAATCGTGTATCTTGTATTATTGTAAGTCAATGGGTATAGTCTAAATGTTGTGACGAGTAATAACGAGTAGAAATGTCGCGGCAGAGCTCACAGCTTATAAACCGCAAGACATCGATATTTATAGTTCTTTATAATATACTAGCAGTCCGACCCGGCCACGTACGGCTATTTCACAAAATATACTAAATATTCATTGATTTTTAAAAATATAAACATTACAAACTTTAATTTGACTTCGTAAACATTACACGTTACCATGACAACAAATTCAATTTATGACAGAATAATTGTGTCAATAATTTCTGCAGCTATTAGGGTTTGCTTTGATATTTTTTTTCACGCCTATAGGTGTCCTATTACATTATCGAAGTTTTCACAATGATCTATAATGTTTTAGGAAACAGTATATAGCCTATGTTCATCAGCGATATAGAAATAATGCTAAATAACTTATGGTATTTTTTTCCTGACCTGTCCAATAGTTATAAAGCCTATTCAATACAAACAAACAAATAAGCAAAGATTGAGATATTTCCTTCCTTATTGTGTGTGTGCCATAGAGTAAAAATAATTTTCACAGTCATATTAGCCACTATCATCGTGAACCACAGTCTACTACTGAAGATCATCTCTTGCAATCCATTACCAAGTAAAGCAGACAAATAAAAATGTAAAAGATCCACAATATTTTGCTTTATTTGATCGACAAATCGACAAACCGACAAAATTGAAAGAGTGTACAAAACACGTCATAATGGTTCTGTCTCTGGACGAAGCCTTCGGTTCCTTAGACTAAGCGTGTCGCAAGTATTTCTCGACTCGTGACCGATCACTACTCGATAACACCCGGAAGCGACTGACCCACGTATTTTCGTTAGTGTAACGATAGATACAATAAGTGTTACTTAATAAATAGCTTGAGAAATGTTATTTAATAATACAATTATTTATTTCAATATTTAGAAAAATGTTGAACATTAAATTCTTATAAATTAAAGTATGCTATATTTTTATATCTTTGGTGATTATGTTATATTGGGGTGGATATTGGATATAGATAATAGAGGAAATTATTTGTTGAAATTTGGTACAAATAATAATTTTTATCATTTTTTTGTAATACGTAGTGCCATGCTGCATAGGAGGAGCTAGTGCCACTCGATACCGTCGTAAAGTGACACCTACGGTCGCGTTTCGTGCGGTTCGTGAGTAGCCGGAGGCCCCTTGGGAGGGGGGGCGTAAAAAAGGAAGGACAACGCATCAATATAATTATTCTGATGTTCTTCGTTTTTATTCGTTTCGTTTGATGGTAGTCGTTGAAAGGCTCCAATTGAACATGTGAATAATTTTTTTTGTGATATAAGGGGACCTAAACTAAAAAAATATTTTATTTTTTGCTTCGGGAATGATTTTGTGAGGATTGAAGAGTGTTAAAAAATTTGTGATATCGTGTTAGTTTAGCTCCAAGCATCAGCAAGACTTCAGTTTAGGTAGATATTGCAAATATTTGACATATGAACTTAGTGCAAGAATTTAGGTACTAGGGTGGATCTAAAAGTTCGTGGCCTAACCTACATGGAACTATGACACCTTTTTAAATCTACCGTCCTTTGTTAGTATGTGTCATATTGATTTATTGTGCGCAGTTTCATTCCGATACTGCACAATATAAATTTTCTGTGATTATTTGTTTGAAGCAATCTGACACAATTTTCAATAATGGAGAAAATTGAACACCGTGCAGTCATTAAGTACCTCAATAAAAAAGGCCTATCACCAAAAGACGTCCATCAGGATATGGTGAGCACTTTGGGGGAGTCTGCTCCATCGTATTCCAGTGTCTAGAAGTGGGTAGCTGAGTTTAAGCGCGGTCGTGAGAGCAATAAAAATGATCCTAGGAGTGCAAGGCCTACATCCTCTTCCACGAAAGAAAACATCGATAAAATTTGTGATCTCATACTGGGTGAGCGACGTTAGACTATTGGTAAGATAGCTGAGATAACAAACATTAGTTACGGCCGGGTGCAACACATAATAACGGAATTGTTGGGGTTCCATAAGGTTTCTGCTCGCTGGGTCCCGAGGTTGCTTTCAGCTGAACAAAAACGAGTTCGATACACAATTTCGCGAGACTGTTTGGAAATTTGAGACTGATCCCGAGGATTTTTTGTCTAGATTTGTTACCACGAATGAAAGCTGAGTTCACTACCATACTGCTGAACCGAAGCAACAATAATCCAAACAGTGGAAAAGATCAGAATCTCCTACACCGAAAAAAAGGCTAAGGTCGTTTTGTCGACTAACAAAGTCATGGCTTCTGTTTTTTGGGATGCGAAGGGCATTACTTAGATCCACTGTTCTTTCATTTCCTTGGTCGGGCTTAGAACTTTTAGATCCACCCTCGTATAACATTTTTATTGTTAAAAATATATTAGCACTTTGTATATGTTATAAACAGACACGACCTGGACGGTATTTGAACTCGCAACTCTTGCCGTAACACGCTGTATACACTACGTTGCTAAGGAAAATACAATCAATGATCTATAGATTCATGTCTTCTATTTATGTCAATTAATTACATGTCTGTTGCTAATCATACTAAGCAAGAACGTCACAACGGTTGTGACAATAGTAACGCGGTGGTCAATTATAATGCAGGAAGACACGAGGCGTAGCCAATTTAAAATGAAACACAACTATTATAGCAAAGACATTTAATCGTTGCGGTCAGGTCCCGTAACGAGTACCATGACGATATGACTTGATTCCTTCTCGTTGGTAAGTCTAAAAAAGACGGCGCGTAGTCCGAAAGTTACCTTGCAAAGCGCGTGCACGGTGTAGGTTTTGCGCCAGATTTTTTTTCCGTTCCACTGGCCATATGAAAAAGAAGAAGTTAATTTGTGATTGCCATTATGTCCGATCATGGAGTGTACCTAGTCACTTCATGGAAAGAAATACGTATTCCTGTTAGCAGGAACCTAAAGAGATATTCCAGAACATAGTTCAGACGGCTTAGATAGTGAACCTACTAAAAGTCCTGATGTCTAACAGGTGAGCGAGAGGGCCCCTCCCTCCAAAGAAGCTCCCCTTTTTAGGCACACGGAAGATTGTAAGAAAACATTTTTCAAATCAAACGAATGCTTATAAGGTTACCTACAAATTTTATTCTAATCACTTCACACACACACACACACACATACACAAAAAGTTTTGAGATTTTACTATTCTCTTTCTTTAATAACGCTATTGAGCTATAAATTGTGTGTTTCGATACCATGTATGTCGCTCCCTCTCTCTCTTGATAAATATAGAACATCGCATCGTACTCGTGTCGTGGCATCAAAACAATCGACATTTCGACATGCACACGCTTCTGACACTGATATATTTGTTGCCAAAGTAATTCGTTCACTTCCCACATAAACTATGTCCGTTTAAAAATAAGTAGCTCCATATTCGTATAAAATTGTTATGAATGGTTAGTATTGTCTTACAGACATGTTCATGTTTAGCATAGTGTCATTGTTCATTGACAATAAAATAATTGAAATATATTGATTTACTAAAGTGCAAGATATACGATTTCATACTAAACTGTAAAGCATCCATGATTGTACATAAACTTATTTCTCTGCAATGTCAACCTAACGTTTATGTCCTAAAGTCGTTCTTAAAATGCAGATTCTACTGCAAGATGTACAAAGTTTAACAATATTTCCTCGAAATGTGAACCATACGCGAATGTGTTTAAGTCGTTTTTCTTCTCCTTCCTGGTCGTACACATGACAGAATAGTCTTGATCATGGATTGTCTTATTTTTCATTGTTGGTATCATCTTTTGCTATTCATTTTGCTCCAATTTTCAAGTTGCTTTTGGGAAGTGCATAATTTAACAGCCTGCACATCCTTTATGCGACGCTAGCTACACTGAGCGAGCGAGTGAGTAAGAAAATATTAAGATAAATATATCTTGGTATTTTTCTAAATCAAATCAATCGATATCTACGGTGTCGCGTTGCGTGGGGTTTGTGAGTAGCTGGTGGCCCATCAGCGGGTAGGGGCGCGAAAAGGAGGGCAACGCATCGGCATAGAAACTATGCTGATATTCATGGGCATCATTAGTCGTAGAAAGGCTACGATTGCTTGTTTGTCCCCCTATACTACAGAAAAAAGAATCAAAGAATATTGCTTCAAACAAAAGGTGATTGACTCAAATCAGTTTATAACATAATTTCAACACAAGCTAGGTCAGTCCCTTGAGCGATATAATAGAAATAGATGAACGCCTAATACCTACACATATTGCAACAAGCTCTGGACGTGGTGGAAATGCCGGATTATAGGCGGTATTATGCCCCAGTCATGATTGTCTGACTTACCGGGGAGGATTGGAATGGAATGGGCTCGCTATCTTGTATGGTTCGCGGGTCTCCGGTGCCCATGTGGTGTTACAGTGATGGGAGGCAACTCGTCTGCATAAATTAACCGGGTGGGTGTTACACAGCGTCGGTGGTAACAAATTAGCTTCGATTCCTCGTTCGCCCCTTATGCTATAAAAATGAATTATAAGTCTAGGCGTCAATTGAAAGACTTTAAGCAAGGAAAAATAAGTTCAGATAGTGGTGAATTGTTAACGAAAGTAAAAAAATCAAAGTAGTGTTTACGTAGTGTGTTCAAAAATATCGCGAATTTTATGAAATTTAAAAAAATATTTATTAATTCGTGATTATCTATTTCGTCCCCTCCAAAATAATCATGGACCTCCCTGGGACATTATACACTTGTGCCAACGTTCCTTCCAATCTTCAATCTCCGAAGCACTTCAAAAATTTTTTTTTTTTTGTATCTTGTAATTTAGCTCCTACTTCGATGCCGTCTTTATCTCGTCAATGGTGGCGTTGTGTCGTCCTTTCGTGGGCTCTTCACAAAGTCAAATGGGGTCAGATCTGAGGAATACGGTGGCTGCGGTATCATTAGTGTGTCGTCTCTCACACCAGCTGAGGTATACCTACGTGTGCGTACCTAAGTTTGTTCCATATAAATTATGAACTTATGTTAACGTGATATCGTAAAACTGAAATAAAAAAAATGTTTTTTGAAATATTGTGATAATGTGAATATTTTTTAGGAACTTCTACGTAAGAAAAATATTTATAAATTTTCTCAGCCGGCAGTTTCTACAAAACTTGCCGGAATACAGAATTGCAAATTCCGCATCATAGTTTAAATTTATCAAAAAGGTTTATTATTTTATTATTATTAGCAGCATGTTCCCTTTTCACACCTTTCAATTTAGAGCTAGACTGGGCCGATCCCTCCAAATGGAGTACCGCTCCCTTTGCCGTCACCGACGTAGTCGCCGGGCATTCTGGATTCAAAGTAATATTAATTGGGGATTTTTTATAGCTGTCCGTCGTGTCCTATTGATATAAGAATGAAATCGGNNNNGGGCTCCCATTGGACATGGGCCTTTGTAAAAACACAGACGCAAATAGACATCCGCACGATTGCGTTTCCCGCATTTCCTTCTCCCCTTTAATGGGCAACCAGCGAGTGTTTCTTCGCACAGAGTGTTGTAGGCTTTACTGTACATAAATAGGCCCCATGCCCCCATGAGGCAGTTAAAAAATTAAAAGCAAACGAGCAATCGTTGTACCACTATCGACCTCCATGCCCATCAGTATAATTACTACGCCAATGCGTTGCTCTCTTACCTTCCTCCCCCAGTGGGCCACCGGCTACGTCACCTTATGCCGGTGTCATGTGCGCGACAGTTACCTCCCCGGTGTAACCCCGTCTATGATCGTTATATAACGTCCGAACCATAACTCGACCACAATAAAGGTTGTAATTGAAATAGAAATTCTGAACCGATGTAGACTAGACAAAAAAGGAGAATTACATTCGATGACTTAATTCGTGCCAATTGGCAATATTAGAGCGCCGACGCGACGTAATAAAGTCGAATTCTCCACGGTCCGCTGGGTTGTAAAAAAGTGTTGCCCACCTACAAGTTAACCCGAGAATACATCCGGTTTTACGTCGTATGTTTTCGTTTACAGACTTCCGTAAGTGAACTACTTGCATTATTCCAGTTAACACCATTGTTACGACTGGCTGGTGACGTGGATTTATTTTTTGTTACATATAAAGTTTTTACATTATGGGTCGGGACAATTTTGATCAAGACTCGGAGCAGACTTGTTAAATAAGCCGTCTCCATGCTATTCCTACCAAAGTACATAAAGACGTTGTATCTCTTAACTAAACTACTACGAGTAAATAATCCTAATAACAGAGAAATAGATCCTTAGTTTATGAGTAACTCCTAGTCAACACCACTTTTTGAATCGTATATTTGTTGTGTAGGTACTGAGTAATATCCACTGTTTAAGAATCTTTGAATATTGTCGTCTGCATTACAGTTTACAAAAGTGATGTAGTTATAGCACGCTTTTACAAAAGTGATGTAGTTATAGCACGCTTTTACAAAAGTGATGTAGTTATAGCACGCTTTTACAAAAGTGATGTAGTTATAGCACGCTTTTATTACGTCGAGATGTAAAAAACTAAGTGACTCTGTAATAAAATCTGAGAGTCTGATTTACACGCACTTGTTGTATCAAGATCAGTTAACAAATAAAAATCACAAAAGCGAATTACGACATTGCACGGAATATACAAAGGGTACCAATAACATATTGAAAATGCGTCGCTGATCCTATCTTATCTTTGTTATCTTATTAAACTACCGTTTAAGCTCGAGGTCATTTTTTTAGAACACCCGGTGTCTCGTGGCGGCAATGACAATGCAATATATGTATTTTTCTGGAACCAATCTGGGCCCAGGTCCTATTGACGAGGACACCAGTTAGTCGAAGCGCAATATTTTTAGTTTTCAGTTAATTATTTTCGACCAGCCTCGGTTTCTGGTTTCTCTCTTTAATGACAGGGGCTGGTAAAGAAAACCTAAACAAACTATCCACCAAAACGTTTCCTCGTGAGCTATTCAATCTTTTCAGTACATTTCGAGAAAATCCTTCACATACAGACAGACAGATTTTGGGGATTTTCGTATTAAAACAAGTATACGTAATTCTAAAGTAGTAGTAATTTTAAACACATAAATGTTTAAATAGGTGTTTGCAGGAAATATATGTTTAAGTATAATTTCACGTCAAAACAAAACAAAAATATTTAAAATTTATGCATGTTCCCTTTTGCACACACACAGGCGTAAAAAATCAATGGATATGTCTACACTCTTACGCCGTGGTTGGTTTGAACTCACAAAAATATTACGAAAGCTACTAAAAAGGAGCCCTTTCAAGCCTTGGCGTGGCGGTGGCGCTTAGTAGCTTGGGAAGAACCCAGGCGAAGCCAATTGAACCGAGGGGGATCTTTGCATCCCTCTTATAAGAAGAGGGGGCTTAAAGATCACGAGGAAGAATCGCACTCGGCACCCCTCATATAAGAGCAACAGGAGGTGGAGATTTTGCGCGCGGGGCAAGGGGCGAGGATGGGAACCTCACCCCAATGCAATATCCCAAAGTCGGTGGGGTCGTCCTGTAATGCTGGGCAACCCCATCTGTGGAGGCACAATTGATCCCTTAGGGGGCTGACTAGCCGTCGAGGTGCCCTGATAATTCTTGTTCCGGGGCACCTCACCAAGGGCGGCACTGATACACACTTTGTGGGTATTGGGCACTGTCATGTGCCGCAAGTCCCACACACCACAGTACCCCACCCAGGGCCGGTGAACGCGGGTAAATGCGTTTCGGGAGTTATAAAAAGGCTCCAATTTCTCGTTTGTCGGGGGACAATACTATAAAGAAAAATAAGTGAGGTTAAGGATGAGATGAGATGCTTAACATAATTCGAGTAATTTCCTACCGCAATACAGAATGTGTTAAAACTACTCCTACCGGAAAACAGATTGTACGAAAACTACTTTTTTTCCGAAATAAGCTATGTTATTAAACCTTTACAGCCACATATATTGAGGTCGTCCACCTCTACCATCCAACTAGTAGTTTATTGATTTCGTAATAAAATATAAAAATTGATCACAATATCAATCATTTTCCTACATTTCATTTGATAAATTATCTTGTTTATCCATTTGAAATGCTAATGCATAGGAACGAAACTCGTATTACTATCACATTTTGTTTAAATTGTAAATATTCATGCAGACTCGTAAGCATTAGACATACTTGTATCTCGGTAATGAAAATATTTTAATGTTCGTTTGTATTTTACTTCGAATTTTAAAAAGTTAATTTGAATAAATTATTTGTAATTAAAATTTCATCTCTTTAGTAGCAGACCCGGCAAATGTTGTTCCGCCGGGTTAGTTGAACAACCCTTATCACTTCCTTAAGGGTATGGAAATAGTTTACCGAAAATTGATAAAGCCGTTTCGAAGGAGTAAGGTAACTAAATTGTGACGCGAGTTTTATGTCTCTTTATAATTATACGTATGCCTAACAAAAGGGACAGACAACTGGCAGTGGCAGGAGTTGCTGTTGTCGAGTACAACTCTCGGCACTACCGCGGAGGTACCGCTCGCGCACACAATACTGTAAAATTACATCTTCGGTGACGCGTTTCGTACGGTTTGTGAGTAGCCGGTGGCTCTTTGGGGGAGAGGAGGGCAATGCATCGACAAAGTTATTAATATGGATGTTCATGGGCCTTGGTGGTCGTTAAAGGCTCGTTTGCCCCCATATTCTATAAAAAAATACGACAAAGGACAACATCATTATCACGCTCAATTTCATACAAGATACACAATTGATCAACGTAATGAAATTTTGAACTGATATACCTCAAGAGACTTTTAGCGCAGAAGTTTGGTAGAAGTAGAGAGATTCTACTAATTTAATGATGGTGTGAATAAAACTTTGTTTCTTGACGAACAGTCTAAGTTTGTTAAAATGTTTAATGAAGAATTTTCCGGAATGTACATTATTTGCGATCTTGGCGACCGGTAAATCTATCCTACTAGATCTACATATAGTTTTATGTGCGATAAAAACAATTGACGTAAGAGCTCCTAAGCGTATTTGGCTATAACTTGGCACGTGTTTATATATCATCTTGGTTTGTTATAAAAAATCACTTTATTTGAGAATTTTAATGAACAGTTCGCTTGGGTTAGATTTTATGCGCATTTAACGGTGCACTGTCAAAGTCTATTGGAATGAGGGGAAAGAGTGCACACGTCTCCCTACGCAGACACGTGTGCACTATAATATGTCCTGCGCAGATTTCTCTTCTCAATAGAGTCGCCGCTGTAGTCGAAGTTAGGCTAGGAAGACGTAATTATATATAACTTTTCTTCTTTTTCCGCGGGGAAACGCATTTACGCGCCTTCACCGGCCCTGGGTCCAGTGGTGTGTGGGACTCGCGGCACATGATAGTAACGAATACCCACAAAAACCATCGCGAGTGCCATCAGTGCCGCCCTTGTTGAGGTGCCTCGGAATAAATTGTAATTACGGGGCACTGTATATGATTGCATTAGGGCACCTCAACGGCAAGTCAGCCCCCTAAAGGACCACACCTGGGGGGTCCTCCAGAGATGGGGTTGCCCAGCACTACAAGACAACCCCACCGACTTTGGGAAAGTGCAATGGGGTGAGGTTCCCATCCTCTCCCCTTACCCCGGGTACAAAAGTGCCACCTCCTGTTGCTCTTAGGTCCCCTCTTCCTATAAGAGGGGTACCGAGAGCGATTCTTCCCCCTGAACTTTAAGCCCCCTCTTCTTGTAAGAGGGATGCAAAGATCGCCCTCGGTTCAATTAGCTTCGCCTGGGTTCACCCCAGGCTACTCAGCCCCACCGCCACGACAAGGCTTGAACCACGCTGGGGATAATAATGTACCCGCGCTTAGTACCGTGAGGACTTGTGTTACAGGTAGACAACGGAAATATATTTAATGTTAAAAAGCAATAAGAAATGTTATATAATTAAGATTTTCTTTTCTATTTAAGATTCCACTCTAGATGAGACTGGATTCGAACCCGGGACCTTTGACACAACATGCCAGCTTACCCGAGCTTTACTATTGCGCCAGCTGTCACTTATTATAATGGTTCAGATGCAATGCGTAAGTTCTAAACTTGTAGGTGCGAAGGGTTATCCGAACAATAAATCACTAATATCATTGTGCGTTTAGCTAATGCTGTTCCAGTGAGCTCGATCTACTATTACTTGTAGAAGATTTATGGATTCCATGCGCCATTACACTGTGTGCTAACGAAGAATATTACGAAAGAAAGTGAGAAAATTTAGCAGTTATTTGAGAATGTCAAGAATGCAAATTTTTGAGGTGAGGAGGAAAGGAGGGCAATGCATCTGCATGACAATAATTCGGATTCTTGAATATGCTCCTATTTCTCCTTTGCCCAGGAGGGCATATACTATACTAGATATTATAAAAATGTTCTCTTATTGAGGTACCATTCGATCAGTATTGGAGGAATATAGTAAGTAACCTCTTTTGGCGGCTAGTCAGTCTACTTAAGGACCAATTCCTCCAAAATGTCCTGTGGTGTGACAATACCACCGACCTTGTGACAGTGAAATAAGGGAGGTTCCCATCCCCGCCGCATACCCCGAGCGCAAACCGCCTCGTCCTCTTGCACTTTAGTCCACTCTAGTTTAAAGTTTTAAAGGGTTAAAAGGAGCAGCCTTTGGGTTCTACTAGCTTCGCGCTTCGTACCTGCGTTCAACCAGGTTACCGAGTCCCACCACCATAACGTGGCTCAGACCATGGTGGGAAGTATAAAACGACTATATAATTTTACTCATATTATGAATGTCCAGCAGTGGCCGTCGTCCAGTTGATGATGATGATAAGGGGCTAAAAGGGTAATTGGACCCTTTTTAGGACTACTACCGATGACCACCGGTAACTCACAAACCACATGAAACGAGATAACGACGATGTCATTTTACGCCGGTGTCAAGTGAGCGAGAGGTACCTCCCCGTTCGCGGCGGCCAATTCTTCTGGAATACAGCATGGTAGGTACCATGACTAAATGAATATATATGAAGAGTATAAATGTTGAGAGCGCAAGACAAATTTTTAAACGTCGTACCACGAGTTTCTCTCAGATCTTAGTACTGAACATTAAAATTGTCTTCTGTCATTGTCCTTCATCATCATTTTTGTAAGAGCTAGTGCCATGTCGTATTGCAGCCGAATTGGGCTGACGGATCTGCGGTCGTACCTTTTTCTTTTTGCTTGCTATTCGGGAGGTACCACTTGTTCACATGACATCACCGTAGAGTGACAACTACGCTATCGCTTTTCGCGCGGTTTTTGATTATCCGGTGGGCTCAGTGGAGGGGAGGAGGAAAGGAGTTAGACGCACCTGCATGACAATAATGAGGATATAATAAGCGCGAAAAACCCTCCGATTATTCTTTCGCACCTATACAATTATACAATAAAAAAAGAACCTATTTATGTATGGACCCGAACACCGGACACCGGACAGTTCATGCAATAACTGATCGCCTCCCGTCAGTCGCAATAACAATCATTGTGCAATATTACTATCAATAAAGTTACAGTACACGGCAATGCTTTCAATACGCGACACAGATCTATCCATTATGCTGTACACTAACAGGTTGGTGATCTTATCTCATTATTTGTGTACTGAGGTCTCTATGTTGCTTAGCAATTGTTTAAGGTTTATAGATTGAGTATACAATTACAATAACAGTGGTGGGCCAAGTTCAACCGCAGACGAGGTGTCCCGGTTTTCAGTCCCGGGTTATTTAGAAGTGTAAGGGTTCTATCAATTTGTAATATTATTCCGAATTTGGCAAGTTGGCGGTTTTATACCCGCGTACTTCGCGAGATTACGATAAGCCCGTTGATCATGTTTGGCTCCGGTTACGTCTGCTGTCCCATCGTAATTGGGGAATGAGCATTAACTTGCCTCGTGGTGCACATACTTCTGCAACTTGTACCAGAATATGTCCTACGCTGTTGGCTAGTACCCTTACTAAAGGTGTAGAACCAGAACCATAGAATATGTTATAGCTAGGGTGTGTTTGCTATGTTGTGGAAAGCGTACACCTCTATGGTGCTACGTTGTCAAGGGTCGTTTCTCTCTGTCAAGAGGCATGAATAGGACTGCAGCGTTTGTTTTTCACATTAAAACTCGTTATGATGGCGTCTAGTAACCCCAGTCAGATAAAGAAGGAAAAGTTTTGTAATAATCCTCGGGCAACATTTCATCATTATTTAATCATATTCTTTGAACATTTGTATGACGTTATATTTGACCCGAAGGTGTTTACTAGTTCTAACTATATGCCTAAATCTTAAAGAAACTAGAATTTAAATAGGAAGGGCGATTTAAATCTCATGATGATGATTTAAATCGCCTTTTGTCTTTCCAGCGTTTATTAGAAACTTTCGTGTTTCCTATCACGTAAGATAGACGAATACATATTTGTAAGCTAGTTTTTTCTTTTTACTTTCCAAGTCACAGTATCGACATATTACTGGACGGAGCCTTCGAAAGTCAAGAGTGCAACAAGTCGTCTCTTTCCCTCCATCGGGCGATGCGTTGACATATCAATTCGAGAATTGTTGTCACGTAATATTATATAATCCGTATCAGTCGATAAAGCGACTTACAAACATCCAAATTTTCTGTCTGTCTGCCTCGACACTTTTGCCTACAATCTTACACATAGCTTCTGCACGGAGATTGTCTTCCCTCTTGTTAAACCATCGACCAACACTGTACCGATATAACCAAATCCAGGTTCCATTCTAGATGCTATTTGCCATCGCGGTTAGTAATTAGATATTTCGCGAACAGAGTATGTAAGAGTGTTTACTATTTACTACATCGACATGCTATTATGTTATAGACCCATTCTAGATGCTATTTGCCATCGCGGTTAGTAATTAGATATTTCGCGAACAGAGTATGTAAGAGTGTTTACTATTTACTACATCGACATGCTATTATGTTATAGACCCAATTTGAGTAGGGAGTCGTGTTTTCTGCAAATAGTCAACGCGGTTATACAATAACAATTGCACTGTTTAAAACGTAACACTTATTTAATAGTACTATCACTAAGACGTAGTGCATTGCTGTATTGCAGCGTAATTGGCCCGGTATGACAGGGAAAGTACCTCTCGCTCTCATGATTACGACGTAAAGTGGCAGCTACGCTGATGCGAGTAGCCGGTAGCCCGTTAGAGAGGAAGGGGAAAGGAAGATAACTCATTTGACTAACTATTGCGCGGACTTTTATGGGCGTCATTAGTTTTCAATACACTCATACTATTCGTTTATACCCCCTATATTATAAAAAAGTAAGCCAAAGATATTAAATAATAATTGTATGTAGTAGGTACTCTTCAGAATAAAAAGCTTAAATTCATAATATTCGTATAACACACAGCGTTTGTTTTTTTACCTGCAAATAAAAATATGTTGAACCTGGGTTTTGTATAGGCGTCGGTAGTGGGATAGGTTCACAGGAGAATTTGTTTGTTTATTTGAACGCGCTAATAAATAATTAGTTATTTTCCGTAATTAAAAAAATATTTTTGTTAAGGCTATCGGTTATATACCGTGATGGTACGATGCGATGAATAGAATCGATGTTACTCAGGTGCCACCGAGTGGTAATGCCAGTTATTTATATTGTACTGCGCTAAAGTATGTCATCTTGCTATTATATTTAGAAAAGAAACAGTAACCACTCAAACGTATGAAGTTAAAGTTGCATTTCATTTCAAACGTTAGGCACTACTTATTTCACATCGGTTAACATCATCATCAGCATCATTATCAGCCCTTATCGGTCCACTGCTGGACGTGGGCCTCTTTCAATTAACGCCAAGGCGACCGGTCTGATGCTACTCGCATCCATCCCGGACCGGCCACTGCACCGGTTAACATAAAAAAGAAAATTAAAACACAAACGAGGTACAGCTATTTCATAGAATCTGTAACACATAAACACTATCGCTCATTTCTATCGAAACTCGTTATTATTTGCATAGCGAGTGGTTTTGTAATCGTATCATTCAGCCTAAAGCATCAGATGCGATAAAACTTAACTTTCTAAGTTTGTAAAGACATACAATTTACATTTAAGTTTATTGTCATATTTATACACCTTCCGTATGGCCGTTTTGATTGTCTATCATAGACAGTAATATATCAAATTTGATTGTCTATTAGATATAGTAATGTGATAGATGATAAATTTGATATTTATAGACTAGCTGTCCGCCCTGTTCGATGTTACACAAAACACGTGCAAAGCTGGGACGGAATGGATGAGGACAGGATATGTTATTATCCTCCTTGTGACTAATAATCGATGCATTTATAAAAAATACACCCTGTAATAAAACATTACACGTTACCATGACAATAAATTCAATTTATGGCCGAACAAAGTTTGTTGCGACAGCTGTTCTATCTATTCTATAGGTTATTTATTTATTTACAATTTTACTCTTTATTGTGTATTATTTTTATTACTATAATATTATAAAGATGAGATATTTAATTGTTTGTCTGCATTAAATAGGTTCCGGAACTATTCAGCACCATGGTTCAATGGTTATCGTGGCCGTGCGGCTCAGTAACCTGGTAGCCTCAGTATACGAGACAACTTGGGCGAAGCCAATTGAACCGAGGAGGTGGTGGTTCTTTTTACGCCTCTTACAAGAAAAGGGGACTAAAGAGCAGGAAGAGGAGCCGCTCTTTGTACCCCTTATAATAATAGGGGACGAAGGAGCAAAAGGGGGCCGGTACCTTTGCGCACTGTGCAAGGGGCGAGGATGGGAAGCTCATCCCATTGCACTGTCCCAAAGTCGGTGGGGTTGTCCTTTGCGCGGGACTATCCTATCTGTGGAGGTGACGTCGGTTCCTTCGGGGGCTGAACAGCCGTCGCGGTGGCGTGATGTTTTCTTGTTCCGGAGCACCTCACCAAAGGCGGCACTGATGGCACTCGCGATGGTATTGTGGGTATTCGACACTATAATGTACACCACTGGGCCCCACCGAGGGCCAGTGACGCCTTCCTTCAGTGAGTAATACGTAGTAGATTCCAAAACTACTGGACCGACTTGAAAAATACTTTAACTATTAGAGTCCTACATTGTTACTATACGTATACACTAAAACGGTTTGCTCATTATGAAACTTCGAATGTAACCAAAGTTACTAAATAATATCAAAGTAAATCCTTGTTTCGCAGCAGGATGTTTTAACTACAAGATGTCCGAACAAACGATGTTCTATCATAAATTCAATTAATTGTCACTGAAATTGAATCTCGATTACCATGAATTCATACTTTTTAATAATCATTCTTTGCAATATTTAGTGAAGTATCCGTGCTAAGCCGGGATGAACTGCAAGTAGTCAACAATTTCAGCAGCTAGGTTAAGTCGGATACTTTTTTCACACCTTTCATCATCGAAGTTTTCATAATCATCTATATCGTTTTAGAAAATGTTACATAGCTGATGTTCATAAAACATAATATAGAATTCAAATGGTAAAAGATATTTTCAATTCGGCCCAGTAGTTTCGTAGTCTATTCAACGCAAACAAACAAATAAACCACAAAAAGTTTCCTCTTTTTAAAATTAGTATAGCACGCGCTTCCTAAATTAGTATAGCACGCGCTTCCTAAATTTCGATATATCGTCGAATTTGCAAGCCATGACAAATGATAAAGTTGTTAATGTGTTTGTGATGGTCTTTTTGCATTTACACAGCATCATATAAAATAACGTACTAATTACATAATACAATACATACGGGGGCAAACGAGAAATTGTCGCTATTTGGTGATTGCTGATGTCCATTGACATCAGCTTGGTTAATAATAATGAAGATGCACTCATTCACTCTATACTCCCTTACGAATAACTAGTCAGGCTAGAACAGGCTGGTCACGAGCCGCACGTGTAGCGTTATGGCATAATTATCAATTTTAAGTCCGACTTTATGACATATGTCTTTATGACAATAGCGTTACTGCAATATATTTGGAGTTTATGATTCGTGTCCCAACTTCCAAAGATGTTCGGTCTACTAGAAATCTACTGATTCATTCGCCAATCTGTCATATTAAGCGTGTAAAAAAAT
>JAFELO010010699.1:3443-51461 GCA_017140195.1 Eumaeus atala | reverse complement strand
ACAGAAATCCATGACCTTGGCGGGATTCGAACCCGCGACCTCTGGCGAAACACGCGGACTAACCGCCACGTTACCAACTGAGCCAGCCAGTCATCTGATGTACCACGGGTAAAGCCGCGAAGTATCGCTAGTATTTTACAATAAAAGAACAAGAGGCTGCAATAATGAAGCTTACATAATCTATAAGTATAAACAGAAGGCACACAATAGTGTGCTTTCTATTTCTATCACAAATCGCTAGTGTAGATCCAAAAGAATAGTATTTTTTCTCGAATAAACACAGAAATATAATCCAATACTGATAACGTCTCTTTTTAATTGTATTATTGAGATAATTTTTGTATTATTGAGATACAAAATGTTAACCGTAAGTATTAAAGATAAAAGTGATACACCTTTTTTTTGTTGACGTGGGGAAACGCATTTACGCGGCTTCACTGGACCTGGGTGGGGTCCAGTGGTATGTGGGGCTCGCGGCACATTATTTCGTGCCGAATGCCCACAAAAACCACGAGTACCACCAGTAGCCTTTGGTGAGGTTCTTTTGTCGGAGGGTCCTACTACTGGTTGGCGGCTCTCGTCCAGCCTCAACAGTTCGATTGACAAGCAAAGACTTTTGTGTCTTCAGGTTTAGGTAGACGATAGGGGGACATACCCCTCTCTTTTCCCGCAGATGGGAAGAGATGAACCGGGTTGATTATGGGCGTACAATATAGTAACTATTTTGGGACCGAAAAGGGGGAAGCGGTCCCTCTCCCCAGTCTAGTGGGACGGCGCGCGCACGATGCAGTTTAAATTGCGGTGTCGCGGATAAGGATGATTGAGCTCGTATAATGTTAGGCTTATCTGATGAGGCCGGCCTCCTCAATCCCCCTCTGATGGGAGGGGTTGATTTGCGCTACAAATCAGCAAAAAGCCGTGTTCTTGATTTATTTATTATTATTAGAGCTCTCCAAATCTCTACGGATTCGAACCCGGGCTCGTATCCTTAAGCGGTGTGTGAGCTTGTCATTCTGTCAATCATATGTGTTATAACTGTGTCCCAATATGTAAGGTTTCATCGACCAGTACGAGCGGTGTATATGGCATTGGTTCTAGCAGGAAAAATGCATTTACGCACCATCCAGCCGACCCAAAGGGGCCAGAAAAAAGTGGGTGTCGGGCTCAGGTTGTGAAGCGATAGCTACTACCGACTAAAAACTGCTATCCATTAGTTGGCCCTATTGGCATTTTACTGCGGGAACGTGTCTTGGTGTTTCTTTGTTTTTGTTCTTGGACGGACTTAGCTACTGCTATCGCGATCGCGTCGTCGGCGTCGTGCAATACGTACTTCGGCCGACAGTAACGGGAGTTGGTTATTAACGTCAGATCGTATTCCGATGTTTGGACGATTAATTTATATCTGTGATTAAGCGCACGGTCAAAGAACTTTTGATACAACTCTTTGAAGTGTCCTTTAATCGAGGTAAATTGAAAGTCACAATGTAGGTCGATGTTTCGAAAGTACCACAGGCATTGTTTTTTTGTTGACGCGGGGAAACGCATCTACGCGCCTTCACTGGCCCTGGGTGGGGTCCAGTGGTGTGGGGGCTCGCGGCACATTATATAGTGCCGAATACCCACAAAATCCACCGTGAGTGCCACCAGTGCCGCCTTTGATGAGGTGTCCGGAACAACAAATCATCAGGGCACCTCGACGGCAAGTCAGCCCCCGAAGAGACCGACACCACCTCCACAGATGGGGTTCTCCCGCACCACAGGACAACCCCACCGACTTTGACAGTGCAATGGGGTGAGGTTCCCATCTTCGCCCCTTACCCCGTGCGCAAAAGCGCCACCACTTTTTGCTCTTTTGTCCCCTCTTCTTATAAGAGGGGTACACAAATAGCGGCACCTCCTCCTGCTCTTTAGTCCCCTCTTCTTATAGGAGGGTTACTAAGAGTCGCCACCTCCTGGATTCAATTGGCTTCGCCCAAGTTGTCCCTGATAACCCCAGGCTACTGAGCCCTACCGCCACGACAAGGCTTGAACCATGGTGGGGACCACGGGCATCCAGTAGCCATGCGTAAGAATCTACTTTACATTTTCTGCAAACGTTCAATTTGGGTAGGCGATATGTGCGCGAATGCTGCACTGCAATACGACATGACAGGTCAAATGCATGTAATATACAAAGTGAGCTTATGTCTATACGCCATTTTGCTCTTTTTGTTTATAACAGGATAGAATTTAAGAAAGGACATGTCGTGACTTTTACAGAACGTTATCTATGTGATTCTTGTAGCTCATCGACCTATCGAGAGTGACTACCAAGTATTTCACCGTCCCTGCTCTAGGTATCTCGTTACCGTAGAGCAGGATGGGAGGCATGTTTCCTCGTCTATGCGAGGGGTGGCTTAGTGAGAAGAGTATGGACTTACTCTTCTCCGCATTAATCTCTAATCTCCATTTCAAGGACCATTCATAGAGTTCGGTGACGGCCTTTTGGAGTAGTTTGGCTCCGTAGTTGGGGAGGTATCTAATGTACGGTGCGGTGTCATCCGCGAACATCGCCTGCTGGACGCTGGAGTGTCGCGGTACATCGCTGGTGGTCGAAGAGGGTAGGAGAGAGAAATGATCCTTGCGGACAAACGGCTCTGAGGGGACTAGGGGAGGACAGATTGCCCTCCACTCTGTAGCGGACTGCCTGTTTGCTAGGTAGCTGTTTACGATCAGTACCAGCCTGTCAGGCAGTCCTAACTGGTATAGTTTGAAGATGACGCCTTGATGCCAAATTTTGTCAAACGCCTTTGCTACACTTTGCAAAAACGCTTATGCAAAGAAGACAGCGCCCGTGTCGCGTGGCCAGCCCTGTCTTTTGAGTCTCGATAGAACGTACGTACAAACGTGAGGCGGGTATACTCGTTGTGGGTAGCTGTGGCTGTCGCGAAATGCGAACTGCTCGTCTATGAATAGGTTTTTCTCTCGTATCACGGTTTTTAGGCGTTTCCCTGGTTTGTGTATGCCGATCACTATGGCTTCCTTCGTTACGCCAGAACGGCGTTAACTAACTAACCACACTATGAGGTGTATAATAACGGAAGGCAGCTGTTTCAGCGCCTTATTGGTTATTCCATCGGGCACGGGGGCCCTCTTTAAGTGAAGATTATTTCTTAGATCCTTTACTTCTTCTGCGTACATCAGCCGTATGATCTCATCATCATCATCCGGTGGCACAGCCATTCGGGCCGTTACTATACTGTGGGGATGGAGCTAGGAGTGCATTGACTCTCTAGTGTGTCGGCTAGACACTCCTCTAGTCGTCATCCTCTAGGGCAGGTAATCGATTTCCGCGGTTTAGTGGTGGCGTTTAAGCCACCGGTTCGGATTTCATAGCCCTTGCTTGTGGACCGTAGGCCGTATGTGACGGAGATTGTTCGCTGACGAAGTGATCCCATCACCCGATCCAATATCCAATAGCCTTTTTGACTTCCCTTTCGAGTTGTCGGATGGCTTGTCTGCACACTTCGCCTCCGTTGCGATCGTGCAGACGTTTCGACGGATTAGGTCACTAACGTCGTCAGAAAGAGCTAAACGGTCCTCTGGGACGGTGGAGATCTCTCTTGACGATTCTGCTATTTTGCTAACCAGTAGGACGGTGAAGATGGATGAGGCCGCGCTAGCAGCTTGCCTTTGGTGAGGTGCCCCGGAACAACATATCATCAGGGCGTCTCGACGGCAAGTCAGACCCCGAAGGGTCCGACGTCATCTCCACAGATTGGTTGTCCTGCATCACGGGACAATCACACCGACTTTAGTACAGTACAATGGGGCGAGGATGGGATGAACCTTCCCATCCTCGCCCCTTGCTCCGTACGCAAAAGCGCCGCCACTTTTTGCTCTCTTGTCCCCTCTTCTTATAGGAGGGTTACTAAGAGTCGCCACCTCCTGGATTCAATTGCCTTTACCCAAGGTGTCTCGGATCACCCCGGGCTATTGAGCCCTGCCGCGACAACAAGACTTGAACCATGGCGGGGAAAGAAAATGATACACCTATTGTTAATAATATTGCAGTCTTCTTTAATTATAAAGTACTAGCGATTCGTCGCAGCTTTACTTGAGAATAATCAGGCCCGGATTGTTAACCTAACAAATTATACATTCATCAGGGCATCTCGACGGCAAGTCAGACCCCGAAGGGTCCGACGTCACCTCCACAGATTGGTTGTCCTGCATCACGGGACAATCACACCGACTTTAGTACAGACAGACAACTGGCTTTACCCAAGGTGTCTCGGATCACCCCGGGCTATTGAGCCCCGCCGCCACAACAAGACTTGAACCATGGCGGGGAAAGAAAATGATACACCTATTGCTAATAATATTGCAGTCTTCTTTAATTATAAAATACTAGCGATTCGTCGCAGCTTTACATGAGAATAATCAGGCCCGGATTGTTAACCTAACAAATTATACATTAAAATCTTTCACGGGATCCTCTATCTATGGGTGATAACAGTGGTAAACGGTTTTCACATTTTGAGAAAGTAGATTATATACCGACAAACAGCTTTTGAGGATAATCTGTATTGATAGGTAATAATGTCGTACTAGCTGAATGTCGGCCACGGTAGCCATCTCTACATAGGCTAGTCTACTGCGTAGGACTTATTTCGTGGTGCACAACTCTGGGCAAGCACGTGTGCCCTCGTTCTCCAGAGAAAAATCAGGCTCAGGACCAACGGCTTAACAAGCTTGCCGAAGCACGAGGGTGTAACACCGCCAACTGCCTGACTTCGGACTGATACTATGGTCGGACCCGGGACTCGAACCCAGAACCCTACGGCTGTGGTTGAACATGCTTACTACTAGACCACAAGGCAGTCAAATGAATGTGTGAGAGATAACAATTTATCGATGAAGTCCTATTATGATTACACGCTGGCCGATTCAGATTAAGTCCGACTGGTGGTTACTTAACGTGGTGATAAGCGCTACATGTTAGTAGTTGCATAACTGTATTGATATTAAATCAATTATCAGTAGATAAAAGCAAGCTATGAATGGTATAATTATTAGATGCAGCGTTATGATCGAATTATTATTCAAATTTAAGTACAGTCTTATTGGCATACTTTTACTTTCGATCAAGGGACATGGCAGTGTCGCCGACCAACATTAATATTTCACTAAAATACTGTGGAATGGAAAGTAATTGACGGTATCGAAACTAGACCAAGTTGGGTAAGTATTAAACAGCTGTAATTGATATCATATAACTTGTAATATAGAAGGCAAACGGTCAAAGGCGAATACCAACCCGCTGGTCTGACCAAATTAGCACCATCATGAGACTCGAAGTGTCTGCAGCCCTGAGATGACCGGTATGGATGCGGGTTGACAATGTCTCCGTGAAGGCTATGACGAAAGAGAAGCGTTATATACTTATATGTGTTGATGTGTTTCATCCGAGTGACATATGGAGGGCTGTGCGACCATCCCAAGGTAGGACGGGGAATACGATGGCAAGTTATAACTATATCACTGAGATACACACCCAAGGTGTCTCCATCTCATGGCCTTCCGGGCCGTATGGGATATTGTATGTGTCTAACACGGCAATCAGCTGTCATAACACAGACTATGTCAAAATCTTGACATATATATTACATTACAATAAAACTACTTTTACGGATTTTATCGCGGTTTATTAAATTATTTTTGTAGCCCGACGTTTCAGAAGCTTTACAGCAACCATGGTCCTGTCCACTCGTGACCATGGTTGTTGTAAATCTTAAACTTAAGACATCAAGATATATTACAAGAAGAAAAGCATATACGAGTAAGGAGACTAACGAGAAAGCGTTGCCTTAATTTATCACATCCCCCAATTCTATAACCCAAAGGTATAAATTTTAGGTGTAATCATGTGAGCAAGGGTATATCCCCCGGTTGTGTCCTTGCAATTCGGCTGCAACCGCTACCTACTCATCCAGGTAATGCTATGCTACGTTGCTTCACGCCTGTGGAGGCGTTATAATGACAACTATAATAGAAATTTATTGTCTGAATCTGATCTGGAAGGTTGAGTCAGTTACCTCAAACTTTTTTTTGGAATAATTCGATATGAAGTTCAATTATGAACAATACGTTAGGACGCCTAGGGCCCCATCTCACTGCGAGGAATAAGGTTCATCTGCGCTCTGCGCAGAGGGTCGTCGCAGTGAGGTCGATCCGGGGGTACCGTACGGTATCGTGGGCTGCAGTGACAGCCCTAGCCGGCGATCCCCCGTGGGAACTCGTGGCGGAGGTTCTTGCCGAGAGCTACTCCTATGTCTCGGATAGGAGGGCTCTCGGCCTGAGCCCCACGCATGATGAGATCCTACTGATTCGCCGGTTAGGGCATGTGGCGTTAATGTAGAGGTGGAGGGAGGACCTGGTGCGGCAGCCGTACGGTAGAGAGATAACAGCTGCCTTGCGCCTGGTTCTCGAGCGGAGGATGCACCGTAGGCGCAAACCCCTCACCTTCCGTCTGGCGCAGGTGCTCACCGGGCATGGTTGCTTCGGTGAGTATCAGTGCAAGACGGCCCGCAGGGAGCCAACGACTCGTTGTCACAATTGTGACGCGGCGGACCCAGCACACCCTCGAGGTGTGCCCGAGATGGGCGGCGCTGCGTCACGATCTGACATCAGTTGTCGGAGGGGACTTGTCAAAATCGAACATCATCGTCGCGATGCTCGGCAGCGACAAGTCCTACAAGGCGATGGCTTCCTTCTGCGAGACCGTCATGTCCCAGAAGGAAGCCAACGAGCGGGTGAGAGAGGAGGCTGCCGACGAGGCCTGCCCCCGCCGACGACGAATGGAGGTACGAAAGAGGCGCTATCTGCAGTGCCTTCAGTAGTGCCCCTGTATTCCATGTCGAGCCGGGATGGGAACCCGGTCCACTTCCAAAGACACGGCGTCGTGGAGATTATCTTAGAGTAGCCGGACAGTCTGGAGGGGTCCTGTTGCCTGCAGATCAGGGACCCTCCACTTATAGCGGCTGATGGCTCCCGTAGGAGTTTAGTTGGTATTGCTACCCTGTGGCCGAGTCCAACATTCGTCTGGGGGTCTAACCGGACTCCCAGGTATCATGCGTAAATGCATTCTCCTTCGTCACCAAAAAAAAGAAAAGAAGGACGCCAGGGTCAGTAGTTCCTGATATTAGCTCGATCATACAAATAAAATCTTTGGCTTTATATTATTAGTATAAATAGTATAATAAGAGTAATGGACAGGGGGAAATAATATCCATCGGTCCTTTTCGAGTCGTTTACTTCTCTTGTGCACCTTAGGCTTTAAAATTACGTTCCTTTAGGAAAAAGCTTCAGCCGCATGTGTCAAAGCTGACACACAAAACTTTTCGAATCCTAACAAATCTACGTTTATTACATTATTTCATTATCCGCCATGAAAATCTGGTATTGTGTAATTACACTGCCAATTAAAAAAAAACAACCTTATGGGAAATACTTTGACAAGGTTTATGGGAAAGATTTCGGCATGGTAACTACTAGCCTCATTAACCTCTTTTCATTAAAGTACAACGTTACTTTGTACGCAACTTCACTCAAGTTGTACTTCATTTGGAGTAATTAGTTGCGTGACACTGACACTGTTCGCTCGTTGAATAATGGTGTTTATAGAATTGATACAAATGCGATAATTCACTTGTCATATATCAGAACGCTAAGGGTTGCCGTACACTAAGTTTTTAACGTTTTTGCCAATGTAATTGTTAAATTGGCTGTTACAAACTCTCATATACATAGGCTCATATTGGGATGAATCTCTCCCATCTGCAAGAGGTTGGAGGGGGTCGGTTCCTCTTTCGACCCCTATCCTAGTCACCCGTTTCCGCAATCCGATGAAGCTGTATTGGCCTTCTCTTCGCTTCCACAGCATAATATCTATTCAGAAAAAATATCATTTTTCTAGTAGCTGTTGCACCTGTCATGATCAATCGACAAAAAACAAGGTTTCACTTGTCACGCCAGGGACACGTCACGACGAGGTTTGGTTATTAGATTATCGGTATCAGAGCGGTTGAATGGAATATTTTTCTCTTGGAAACGGAAAAAAACATTTGCGCTACCCAGTGGAAGTTAATTATGTCAGATTATGTATCAGTTTGGCATTATAATATTAAATTGATATGCTAGTTTATAAATAAAAGCGTAACTAAAATAGACACACGCGAGAATTCGTTGTAAATTAAGAATAAAACATTGTAAAGATAAGGGAGAAAACTCGCAATAGGAGTCAATTACTGTGTGCTGATGTCCATAAATATCACCATGATCATGTAGATGTGTTGCCCTTCTTTTTTCCGCCAGTGTGCCACAATCAAGTTTACGCTTTCTTATAGCAATCGTTTAACCTCATATGCCCTCCATCACCTAATTTCACCTAATGGGCCAACTCACACTCGCAACACGAAAAGCATAGCTGTAAGTATAAGGTGCTGGCGTCGTCGACCGGATTCAGCAGAGTTGGCACCACGTACACATACTATTAAAGTGCTGTTAGTGTGTGCTGACACTAGTCTACGATACATTTAAGTTATCGTCAGTGTTACAGCTATGGAAATCTGGAGCGAGTATTTTATAAAGGCTGGTCGTTGATAAACCATACCCTCTTGTGTAATTGGTATATTTTTTATGGATTTAGGCAACAAATACCGACAACCCTTTTTTGATTAAATAGCAATAGAAAATGTTGCTATCGTGACATTACCGAACCGTCTTAGCCGATCATATTCAATTACAAAAAGAAGTGCTGTAAATTTGTTAACCTATTTTCATTGTTTTTTTGTTTCACTCACAGTCCCTCGTTATATTTCCCAAGTATTCCATCCTGAAGAACACACCCTTAGGCACCACCGGAAGTAAAGAGTTTAAGAGAATTCAGCATTAACGGATATCTACGCCCTAAAAGGAAACTGTCTGCCAAATTTCAAGTTTTTTATATATTTTATATAGCTTCTGAAGTTGAAGGGGCTGATAATGATGATGATATTGATGACGTTTTGTGATTAATTGTTAAATGATATTCCGCTTTTATATATTGTTAGAAATAAATTAATTGTTAAGTGATATTTCGCTTTTATATATTGTTAGAAATAAATTAATTGTTAAATGATATTCCGCTTTTATATATTGTTAGAAATAAATTAATTGTTAAATGATATTTCGCTTTTATGTATTGTTAGAAATAAATTAATTGTTAAATGATATTCCGCTTTTATATATTGTTAGAAATAAATTCCAAATACGAATAAGACAGTGCCATTTCTCAATTCTCTTAAGCGGAACAAGGGATACGCCAGTCTCTTATTCACTCTTATATTCTTTTGTTCACTCTATACGGTTACTCTCTGTTACGTCTTAAAATCTATACTCATAGCAATCCGATGAAGCTGTCCACAGCTAAAGTTCAGCACTGAAAAAAAGTTTTTATTTGTAACATTTTAGTAAAAGGCTATAAAAATGCAGTCACTTTGCAGTGGTTACCTACTTCTCCATAATAGAAAAAAGTTCTTCGTTTAAACTGCCTGATTTCGATGTAACGTGATCAATGCCATATTTGCTGACTATAGGAACACCTCCTTATAGTTAGAGAATATGGCATTGGCTGTTGTTGTACCTAGTCTAGTTTTTTCTATAGTATATAGGGGCAAAAAGAGTAACCTTCTGAGGACTACTGATACCCATAAACCACATTATTCTCTTGTAGATGCGTTGCTCTCCTTTCCTCCTCCCCTTGAATGGGCCATCGGGTGGTCACAAACCGCATGAAGCGTGACAGTCTATGTGTCGCTTTACGCCGGTATCATGTGATCGTGTAATAACTAATACCTCACCGGTCGTGCCGGCCTAATTCAGCTGCAATACAGCATTGCACTACCTTTTACCAAAGGTTAAAGGGTAAAAATGAACTATTTTTGATTCATAAACTTAAGTTTTTTAATTATATGGGGGTAAATGAGTCCATAAGCGTCGGCATAATTTTTATACACGTGTGTTCATTGTTAATTCGGCTTTCTTCCTTCAATTTATAGGGCCACCGAAAACTCATAATCTACGGGAAATGGCGGCATAGCGCTGTGCGGCGGTATCTAGCCAGCGTGGGTTGTCTCTCTCGTAGTGATCCAAATCTACCGCACTTACTAATAATAAGTAAACACAGCCTTGAAATGCCTTTTCTCATAACATTATTTTATTTGTTCCTTCCCATTCATTTGTTATTGCTAAACGAATATTGTTTATTGCACCACGATGTGGCGCCCACATAATCACAGAAAAGTAAGTGATTTTAAGAGCTCGGTTTTGTAATATTTACATTTCTTGATTTATTTTATCATATCTGTGGTGTTAATAGATTTTTTACGCATGAGATGGCAAACGAACAACCTGAGCCTTTTGATGACTACCCACGCCCATGGACATTCGCATAACTGTTACGCAGATGCTTTGCCCTCCTATCATCCTCCCCCCCAATGGGCCACCGGCTACTCCCAAACCGCATCAAAACGCTATAGCGACGCTGTCAATCTATGCCGGTATCAAGTGACCGACAGGCAGTGTCATGCACCGTGCATCGCAAAACCACCTCCCATGCAGCATGACACTACCTATTCCTAAAATTGATTGATTTAGGAATTATTAAAAATCATTTTAAGTAATGTGTTCTGATATAAGTAGATAATCGTATACAAGCCGCTTCGTAGAGCCTTTCCCACTAATGCTGTGGCAGCGAAGATAAGCCCAATACAGCGGATCGGCGCTATGGGTGCTCGTCGAGCGACGGGACTAGGGTCGAAAAGTGCACCGACTTCTCACTCTCCCGTAGATGGGAGAGATGCATCAGCATGTTTATAATAGTTAATTTTCCTTAATTTAGTTTTTATAATGGTCGGAGAGTGTTTTGGCTTCTGTAGCCATAAATTCTTATAACTCAAGCATCGGACATCGTAGCTTGATAGCATAGACTCTTTATTTTAAGTCTTAAGATTTATAATTTTAACCTTTGTATTTCATACATTACTGTAAACCTTTCAGAGAAACTTAAATGAAAGAACAAAGGGTGGCGTTTTTTGTGACTATTATTTTTCTAAACCATATATAGTCTCAAAATATGTTTATTTCAATTCTCCTTTTTCTTTTCGACCCTTGGATGAGCCGGGAGGGTGTGTCGGATTTAGCCGAGCGTGTGCCACTAGTGTCTAAGAACCGCTGCGTAAGCGACCATCAAAGGGGTCCGATTCCCAGCCTGAACGTCCGGTTGACTATTTCAATACTGCTACCTAAATAAACTCAAAGTCAATTATCCCTCGTTCCCACGAGTGGAAACAATGACGTATTTAAAGAGCCACACATGTAGGCCAATCATCTATTGCCATGAACTTTTTTTACGCCATCGTGTGTACAGATGATTGGCCCACGGCGTGTGGCTTTTTACACGCGTCGATTTATTCCTCTCGTAAAAACGCCGGACACATGTTTGTGTACTACGAAAGAAAAAATCCGACTCTTGAGTTTACACGAAGCATGTGGTTCTCTTAAGTTGTATGTGCTGCTGCTGATAATGTAAAAAAACAGAGGCCAAAAGAGTGGCGTTCGTCTGTAGTTTTGTAATTTTTCATTGCTAGTAGCGTTTGAACTTTTTGCGACATACAGAAGACGCAATTTGGTGATGTTGTAAACCGGTGTTAGGTTCTATGCGGTGCATGCCTACCCAGGTTATGCCGAACCTAATCAATTTGGCGCAGCCTAAAGGCACACTATACTTTCTGACTCCTATATACTGTACTGTCTTAAACTATTGTCGATGTCTTTAGTGTTGTTGTGAAATAAATGTTTCTTCTTCTTTCTTTTAAAATTACGGGAAAGTATTTCCACTCAAATATACGGAAAGTCTTAACTACTAATATGACAGCAACACAACCTGCAATTTGATTACTGATCATGATTAATGGATAGTAATGAATTGTTATTGAGGCAAGCTATATGCAAATCACGTTGTTGTAGATTTCTAGTTATAATTCAATAAATTAAAGCAATTAAACCGAGTGGACACAGTCCAAGAGTAAAATAATTGAAATTGACATGGAATGCTCAAGGTGAAGGACGTTTGCGAATAGCAGGTGGGTCTTTGTGGTAAATTATCAAGTTTATTAGCAATTTTATAACAATTATAATAATCTGTGGGCTTATCACACCACGTTACCCTAGCCCTATTTCTCCACTTGCCCTGGGTCGGGTCCAGTGGTTACAGCGCCAAATACCACAGAAATCACCACGAGCGTCATCAATTCCGCCATAGGTGAGGTGTTCCGGAACTACGAAACATCGGGACACCGCAGCAGCTAGTCTGTCTAAGGGACTAACGCCTCCTCCACTGAAGTGTTGCCCCGCACCACAGATAACCCCACCAACTTTAGAACAGTGCAATAGGTTCGGTTCCCATCCTCGGCCCTTGCCAACTGCGCAAATGCACCTTCTCGTCTATTGCTCTTTTGTCCCCACTTTTTTAGGAGGGGTACAAAGATCGGCTCCCTCTCCTGATCTTTAGTACCCTCTTTTCATAAGGGTACCCCAAGGAGCAGCCCCATTGGTTCAATTGTCTTCGCCTGTGATTACTCCGGGCCACTAGGCCAGGGCCACGACAAGGCTTGATGGTGGGGACGTTAACCTAGCCCTGTGGTAAGTACTGTTAGGACTTGTGATACAGGTAGTTGACAACGGGAATAAATATAACTAGCGATCCATCCCGGCCTCGCCCGTGAGGAGCATGAGCTGGATGTTACATATGCAAGTGATATGCAAGTGATATGCAAACGCCTTCATCGACTGGCTAAAAATGAAAAAATATAATTTGACAGTTTAATTTAGAACAGAGGAATGGTTATTTTCAAACATATGTCAAATTATGAGTCAATAATTGCACTTTGTAGTGGAAACAAAATGTTGGAAAATTCATGTCAGCAAATTATCTTATCTCACCGAAAATCCTTCCATGGGTGAAAATCACATGAAAATTTTGAGAAAATCCATCACATGCAGCATTATTTGGGGGCTCTGTTTTATAACATGTATATATTTATATATTTATTGCGGTGGCGAGCGGGATTTGAACCCGAGTTAAAAGTCTAGTTGTCTTTTTTATAATTCCTTTTTGTTTTCTAAGTCCAAGTGATTGGGCGTTAAGGTATATTGTTACTTAATAAGTAAATGCTATTTTTTTAGGTAACTTTCACATGAGTTTACTTAAATTACATTCTAAACAATTTGCACGCTTTAGTTTGTGAGTTTACTGTTTCCAAAGAGGAGAGATAAAGCTTTTCAAACGTGATTGTACACTTCAAACCACACTCGTTTGAGCACAAAATAAAACTATACAGAATTTTAGTTGTTTACGACTTTTTTTTAAAACCTGTAGCTTTGGAAACTAAGAGTGATTACACTTGTTGTTTTTATATCTTTGGTTTTAATAGAATTGTTAAAACTCAATTTAAATGATCTATTTAGATCTAAATAGATTATCATTTACAATCCGCTTCGGATAGCTTTTCGCACTTATGAAGTGGCAGCGAAGTAAGGCCAAAATAATGCTTTATGGGATGGCTATGACTGCTCGTCGCGCGACGAGGCTAGGTTTGGAGTCCAAAGAGGGATCCAGCGACGTGCGGGAAAGAGGAGTATCTTCCGCCTGGTACATTGTTTACGTATGGAAATACCCTCGGGTACCAAGTCAGCCCTTTTACAGGGATGGTCATGTCGGACTTGAACCGACACCATGCTTCGTCTCGTAGGTTTGTGCGGGGGAGGGGTATTCCCTAAAGAAGTGATCTCTGGAGGCCCTAACACCCAACGCACCTTATCTGTTTATACTGTGATAAAATTAATCGATTGTAGCCAAAGTGTTAACTTGCAAATTGTTACCTGACATATTAATAATAACCTTCCTTTCGTGTTCTTTATTAAAAGTTCAGTTTAGGAGTGAAATGATAAATGCTGATTATAATAAAAATTAATAAAGACCTGTAAGAAAAGGGAGGCCGAAAATTTGCTGAAATGATTATTTTAAATGTTAAAAGTGACGAGCTTACGGTGTACTCGTACTTCGTTCTGAAACATTGGATGTAAAACGATCATTATTCTCTTCAATTATCTCCGAGCTCGTGACGCAACAATGCGAACGGCTTAATATTCGTGACTGATACAATTATTTAGTGGCCCCAAGAACCACATGGAGTTGCCAAATTTAAGTTAATCATAATGTTAAGGGGAAGTCACGCGGTACTAATATTGAGGTTGCCGTCGTTTGATGGCTGTCAAAAATAAAACCATTATTAAATGGATACATAATTTGATCATCCTACTTATTATATTTGGGTTCTTCTCAGCGCATCAGATCGTTTGTTCCTAAAAAAATATAATGAGTATGTTCCAATACTTGCGATGAACTTGTAGCATAACATTTGTATTTTATTCGATTTAGCACCTTTATATATATTTGACGGACTGTGACGTCGTAGATGGAAAATCATGTAATAATTTGAATAAATAATGTATCTCTTTATACTATTTCCACTAGTGTAGTGATTAAAATTACATAAACAACGACTGATTTCGACTAATTCATCAGATTTACAATAATTGTAATTGAGAGTTGTTAAATAAGCATTTCCTTCATCGATTTTTCTATATAAACTAAACTGTTCTTTTCTTTTCATTTCTTGAGCTGTGCTAAAGACGTAGACTATGATAGTGGAATTTGACTAGTAGTTATAGATCGTTCTACAGCTGTAATATATCATGTCAACCAATACAACAATATCGGCTTTTCGACTACAAATATGAAGAGGGTAAGGATGGATCCCAGCAGTCTCTTGGAAGAAACTGATAGCAACAAAGCATGATCATTAACCATGAAGTCAAAAGCACCAAAACAAGGGCCGCTAACGTTGCATAAAATAGTTACGTTAACATAATTGTATTTATATTAATGTAGTGTGCTTACCCTTAAGCATATTTGTATAGAAAACAGATTCATGTCACAACTATTAAACATTTTATCTTTACTGCGCGTACGCAGTAATAGCTATATCCAATAGCCATTACTTTACTAATTACATAACAAGTATTGTGCTAGAAAGTGCGGATATGATTCGCAAGTCGAGAAGTTATGTTATATTAAGATGTTGCTGGCACCTTTTTACTACGTGACAAATACGTTTTTTTAACATAACAACACATTTACATGCGTATGCCAGAACACAAAGTTTCATGTCATCATCGTGTCTGTAAGTCCATAACCGCGCGTTTTGGAAGCATAGTCCATAACACTGCATCCTCCTATGCAACGTAATTGGGCCGGCACGACCGGGGAGGTACCTCTCGCTCACATAACACCGCAGTAAATTGACATCTTAAATGTAGCGTTTTGTGCGGTTTGTGAGTAGCCGGTGGCCCATTGGAAAGTAGGGCATCGCATCGGCATAGTAATTATGTCGATGTTCACGGGCGTCGGCAGTCGTAAAAAAGGTTCTGATTGCTCGTTTGCCACTCGCAACAACCCTATGAGACAAAGCCTCCCTCGCTATCTAAAAATCGATACGACTTGGAGGTTTTCTCGCTTGCAATATTTCTCGTTTTAGAGATATATTGCTATCGAGATGATATTAGCCTATGATAACTTAGACACCACTAGTGCACTCTCTGTTCCCTCATTACACTATTTCGTAAGGACGACAGTATGATATGACCCGAGAGATATCAAGCACAGAATCGGCGGCTTTGCTTGGTTTGGAATTTTCCGAGGCGTTGGGGTGTACTTAAGTATTATCTACTCGTCTGTTTGACGTTATGAAAAAAGACAATCCAGTCTACACGTGAAAGGGACGAATTATTTCATTCCCCTATGGTTCCTCGCGAGTGTAAAGGTGACAAATATATGATAGACAATAACTACAGTAGTATGGGTATGTGTACAACTTTTAGGAAACCGGCACATCTATGCCATGATCCGAATATAGGACTTCGACAGAGGGCTTTTTTTATTAGAAAACAAACTTTAGTACAATGTATGTCCAATGGCGTAACGTAGGGCCTGCGTTTTGTATGTGGTAGTACCATGCATTGTAGCGAAATTGGGCAGGCACAACCGGGGAGTGCAACTTGTGAGTAAAAGATGTCTTGCGCACAGGATGTCGCTACAAAGTTATAGAGTCTATATTGTCGCGTTCTGTGTGGCTAGCGATTTGTGTGTTTCAGGTGACCCTTTGCACTCTCCAAACGACAAAAAGAGAGTCTCAGGGTAACAACTCTGCACAACTGCCATGATGCGGATATTTTTGGGCGTCGGTACTCACCGTCGCTCAATTTTCCGTCTACTCGTAGAGAGGTACTGGCAGAGGCAGTGCTACTTACTAAAAATGCGTATAGGTAAAACGTCATTGACATCGTGATATTTAGATATTCTAACACGCTGTTAGTCTATAAAAAAAGTAAGGTAGAAAATAAAATTAATGCATGTGTTGCATTTAGTTTACATTTACATAAAAGTTTATTTAATTAAATAAATCATGTATTTATTTATTTTATTCTCTTATCGTGTTCAATTAAAATTATGTTCTTTTAAATTAAAAGTGCATTAGTGCGTGACATTATTCAATTTATTTACATGTGAGAAGTCTTATCGAATTATATCCATCACAAGTCCTCTATCGCAATAATGAATTGGTTTCTAGTTATATCAGAGAGTAGTAACCTATAGCTTAAATATAAAACGAACTTTCTATATTAGTCACTGTCTAGACAGGCGGTAAAACTTTTATAACTTTAACGAATAAAAAGCATTACGAATTCTAATTATTACATTGGGACTATTACATGAAATCAAATTAACTTTTTTTGCAATTGTACGTCGCTATGGCCTATACATTTTACACTTGTTACTAAATGATGCTTCTTAAGGGGTATGGCCCACCACACTTTGCTACCTGCTGCTAATTCTGTGTCTCCAGGATCTACAGTGATCACCACTTGTGACCCTTTGATTTGTTCTCAGGGAGCCCGAGGGAATGCTAAGAACTGCCCTTGGGACGCACAACGAATTTAATCAGAAGAAAATAGGAGGAGCAAGATGTGCTTCCAGTTTCCCTCCTCAATCAAAGCGGAGACAGTAGGGATTGCAATGACTTAAATGCATGAATGCCTAACACATATTGATTACACGTCATATTTAATTATCAACTGGGGCTTATTGCGTTGCAGTAAAAAAAATACGTTTATTACAAAACTAGCCGTAACATCTATCCAAGAGTGCCATTGTTATTCGGGACAAAAGTAGATTAACGTTTCTCTAGAGTGTAACCCATACCAGTTCTGTGCCAAATACCTATCTTCATATCATCTTAATTCGTTTTAGTTTGAAGTGAATAATATATCTCATATATCAGAATATCACATAGGCTATAGAAATATTTTTCACACAATATAACCAGGGAGACATTATAACTTCTTTCCTTATACTCCTGTTATAGAAGATAATAAGTATAGAAATAAAATATGTAGACTTAACAAAGGTAATAAGTAGCTGTTACCGGCGACTTCCTCCGCGTAGACTACAAACGAAATCAAGTGCAAAGGTTATTTTTTCTATAGCTTATGTGCTATTCTGAAATATAAGCTACTCATATATTATTATAAAGTTTAATAAAAATCTATTCTTTAGTTTTTATGTGGAAGAGTAACATATATCTATAAATCCATACAAATTTTCACGTTTATAATGTTAGTTGGATTCAAGGGCAGGCTCTGTTAGTGTAAATAATTGTCAATTTTATGCATTGTCATCCACTCTCGTCCAAGAAAAACATGAACATAATGTCTTATATATATAAAAAGAAAGGCCAGTTCCTTTGCTTTGTTATGACCTATATTTCTCTTGACGATTTTGTATATTTGTAATTTTAATAACAAACAGATAAAAGGTAAAAATGAAAATTAAAAATAGAAGGTAAAGTTGGACAAAAGGTAAAAATTTAATGTCTGAAAAAAAAATTGAAATTTCGATTTTAAATGGACTCAAAAGTTGAAAATATTTCTTTGTTGTAGCCACAGATCGATATAAAAACTCAAACCTAAAAAAAAAAACAACCCTATCACCCGCGAACTTCCACAGGACATGTATTATCGTAATAGCAGCCACAGGCTAGTCAGCCCCCATGGTTTTGCCTGCATAAATTCAGCCGTATTGATCGTGGCGTCATGATATATAGCATATGATGAAGATTTCCTCATGAATGTAGGTACCAGTAGCAGTAGGTACCAGGTACATACAGATTTTCGAATATAAAATTTGTAGTTCCAGATATTATTCAAACAAACAAACAAAAAATGTCTCATCATATTAGTTTATCTAGTATTAAATATATCTATCTAATGACTTCATTTTGTAAAAATAAAAAGATAATGTTAAAAGATAATTATGTGCGAACAAAACAAATTACATAGGCCTCTTTCAATGAAAGCCAAGACGATCTCCTGCTACGCACATCCATCTCGGATGGTCTACAGCACGGATATCGTCTTCCCACCTGGTGAACGGTCGACCAACACTTCTTTTATCTAAGAATGAAATGAAAGAGGCCTATGTCCAGCAGTGGACCGATAAGGGCTGATAATGATGATGTTCAAAACAAATTACATTTTATTTGATTTGGCAATATTCCAAACAATTAGAAATACAACATAAAACTATACGATTGATGGATATTTGGTTCAATTGTGAAATAAATGTGTTAATTATATTCCGAAATGTTAACATTGAGGTGGGTTAATCATATGTGGATTTCTAATGTTATTGACATTCATTTTAGGAATTGTTGTTTGTGAAAACATTACGTAAAATGAGTGAAGTTATTTACAAAAAATGGCACAAACAGAAAATATAGTGAGATTTTCTCACGTGAAATTTCATGCGCGACAATAGTTGTAAAATGTGGCCGGCGCAACTGGGGATGTACCTCTCGCTCACATATTAAAAATAAATAATTAAAAATTTAATTTTTAATTATTACGCTTATTAAATTGACATATTCGGTGTCGCGTTTCGTGTGGTTTGTCAGTGGCCGTTGACCCAATGGGGCGGAGGAGAACAACGCATAGGCATTGTAATTATGTGGATGTTCATGGGCGTCGGTAGTCGTAAAAAGGAACCGATTCCAATTCCGTTGCATTGGAGGATGTAATTTTATGCACTCTGCATGGCACTACCTCCTCCTATGCAGCATGGCCCTACCTCTTCCTATTTTTTTGACTGTACTGTTTTTCTTACTTACTATAGTTTTCTTGTCTAACTTTTCCTCAAGTAAAGCGTATATAGAGCTAGCATTTTCAATAGCGTTAACATTTTAATCATTCACAGACGATATAATTATTATTTTCATTATGTTCACTTTCAAAATAATATCACGTACAGAATAGTAGATAACTGATGCTAGATTTCTCTTATTTGTCAGTCCAATATCTGAAATCTATTTTTTAAGTATAAGGGATCAAATGAGCAGTCGGCAGGGACTACCAACGCTTACGCATATCAGCATGACTGTCGTGCAGAGATTGTCTCCCGACTTCCTGCGCTGCCACGGGCTACCGGAGACAGACAAACTGGGCAATCACTACCAGGAAAGTCCATCTGTCGCACACGATACTGCCTTGTAATAGCAGCTATGCTCTTGGATTTTGTACGTTATGTGAGTTTTCGTTGGCCTATAGTTGGTGAAGAAGGAAGCATTTGCAAAACGGCGATGCGGATCTCTATGGATATCAGCGGGCATCGAAATCGTCGGTTTGCTCATATGCCCTTTATACTACAAAAAAAAAATTCACAAGCAACGTCAAGCCTTGTGAAGCCGTTGACTGGATAAACCATTCTCTCCGACGGCGTTCATGGGTGTATGTAGTACTTGAACACCAAGAAGTCCAACTTAAATTCTTTGGCCTGTGTAAGGATATTGATAAGGATATATGTAATTAAAATCGAGTAGCCACACATATATGTGCGGTGCCAACAAATTACTATCATTAAGCGGCACCTAACAAATCATGATAACTTCATTTGTAATGACATCTTATTCATCATTATATATTCTTTAAAAGGATTTAGTCACATCGCTTGTCAGGTGACAGCTTTATTGAGTTGTAAAACATTTTGTTCTTGTAGACGATTTTACACAATCCGATACGACATGGTAGTAGTGTTTTATTGCGTCTTGCTGGCGCAGTCGAAAAGTTGTTCCCCACCTTGTTCAAGCCTTGTCGTGGCGGTGGGCTCAGTAACCTGGGGCGAACCCAGCCGAAGCTAATTGAACTGAGGGAGAGGCTCTTTACATCCCTCTTAAAAGAAGATACCCCCCCCCTTCTCACAAGAGGGATGCAAAGAGTAAGAGGAGGAGATACTCTGTGTACCCTCTCATATGAATAGTGGACAGAATAGCAACAGGATGAGTCGCTTTAGTGCATGGGGCTAGGGGCGAGTATGGTAATCTCACCCCATTGCACTGTTTCAAAGCTGGTTGGCCTGTGGTGTGGGGCAGCCCTGCCGTGGAGCAGACGTCGGTCCCTTAGGGGACTGACTAGCTATTGAGTTGTGCTGATGATTTGTTATTCCGCGGCACCCCACCAAAGACCGCACTGATGGCACTCGCGGTGCTATTTGTAACTATAATGTGTCGCGTGCCCCACACACCACTGGACCCCATCAAGGGCCCGTGCAAGCGCGTAAATGCGTTACCCCGTGTCAAAAAAAGTGTCAACCCTTATTCAAACAACAGCAAAATGTTACCTCGCCGAGTGTACACTAACGCTACATACAGCCATACACAAGGTAGATTTAAAAAAAATAGCAAAAGCTGATACCTTTCTTCTTTCTTTCTTCCAATAAATTACGCTCACTCGGCGGGTGTGACCTGTCACTTTAATAATGTGGACGTTCGCTCAAATCGTATTGCAGTTAATAAAAAGAGTTTTTTTATATATCACATTTTTTTTCACCTATTAATCGTATTGTAATAACATTATTTTGAATATATTTAATTAAAATAATAAAAAAAAACTTTTTAGATCTCTGCCGATAGACTTTTGCCGATAAGTTATAAAACTTGTACACGAACGAGTGTATTTTTCCACGCCTTGTCGTGGTGGTAGGGCTGAGTAGCCTGGAGTGAAACCTAATACCTTGGGAAGCACGAGGAGGAGTTTGCGTTTGTGCACGGGGCAAGGGGCGTTGATGGAACCTCATTGCACTGTCTCAAAGCTAGTGGACTAGTCCTGTGGGGCAATCCTTTGTTGCATTGGCGTGATGGTGGTTTTAGTCGGTATTTGGCACTCTATCGTGCGAGGAGCCCCACAAACCACTGGACCCACCCAGGAGCGGTAATGGCATGATTTCCGTGTGTATAAAAAGCATGTAACATCGTTTAATATAATATATTTTTATAATTAACATTCAACCTGGATATAATTACGAAAGAACACAATCGTCCCGATTGTAATATTATTATGTGTATCATGTAAAAAGTAACTTGTAAACATGCACATCAACGAACGACAATGTAGAGGCGATGTCCCTCTTTATATTCAGAGACTGTCAGTGGCCATTTGTAAATTTGCCTAAAAGCTTATGCTCGTTTACTATTCTAAGAATGTATTCTGCGATGTTACTCTACAGCGATGGCGCCAACATTAGAGAAAATAAATATCGGCAATATCGGTATCTCACTTACTTTAATAATAGCTCAGTCCGACCCAGCTTCGCACGGATTTACAAAATGTTGCAAAAAATAAACGATTTACAAAAATATAACAATTATAAATTTTAGTTGAAGCCTCGTAAGCATTGCTCGTTACTATGACAACAAATTCAGTTTGTGATACAACAACGTCCGTCGGGACAACTGTTTGTCAATAATTTTCCGCAGCCGTGAAGTAAGGCTTTATTTTGATAATATATGTTAGTGTTGATACTTTTTTCATTTGATTACATTATCAGTTTCCTACTGATCTGTAACGTTTAATAAAAAGTATTTTTTGTTGTATAGCCAATGTTCGTTGTATAGCCAATGTTCATCAGAGATAAAGTAGGATTATTATGGTAAAATATTTCTTCAGCAACCGATCCAGTTGTTTCGGAGCATTCATTGCATTCCATGCAAACAACGAAAACTCCTTATAATATTTGAACAGATATAGTTCAGGTACATTTGTAACGTATTGTGCACCAATTGATCTACTAAGTATATCATTGCGAAATGACTCAAATAAACGAATCGTGAAAAGCTCTGAGCCAAATGTTTGCTGGAATATGCGAGATGAAATAAAGAAACTTTAATGTTCTTATAATTTATCTCTGCATTCACAACATGACCTGCAACAGCGTATGAAGAGCGATATATGTCAATCAATTGAAGATAGCATTGTGGGAATTCTTCATAGAATGCGAGGGAAAACGAGCAGCCAAACCCGTTCGATGAATACCAAGGCCCACAGACCGGTCCATCACGGCGCATAGTCGTCTCGAACTCACGAACTGCAGATAGATTTCTTAGGAAATGCATTGCAGGAATACAAGGACAAAAGTATGAATCTCATTTGAGGTCTCGGTGTAAAAGTGAAAAGATACGCTCCGTTGGCTCGGAGATGCAGGAAGAGTGGCAGACGAAAGGTTAACAAAAGAGAACTATGAAGCGAATGTCGGAGTGGAAGGATGTATGTACCGGGGATCACAATATGTCCCGATCGATCGGGAATTGTGTGGAGGTGGTGTCAGAAGTCTTCGCAACCGGCGTGTTTGTTGAAGGGAGTTATGATTGTGTATATTGAAGATATATAAGGATCGTGATGGATGTGTGTTGCTCCGTTCTCTCTGCCTACACGATTAGGGAGTAGGTTTGAATATGGTTTTGTGTGTGCATTGCATTTCTGCAATTAATAGCTAGTAGCTTAAAAGCTGTTAATTATCAAGGGGCGTGAGATAAGGGTGAAATAAATTAGCAATAAATTAGGACAATAAATTAGTTACTTCATTATTGTCTCTGGCTAGTTAACAGTCACACTAATTAGAATTAACTGCAGACCTTGTACTAGTCGCGACTATAGATCTAATTAACATACCATTTAAAGTTAACACTGGACCAGCGACAATTTAAAGTTGAACTTGTCACTTTAAGTAAGGACTTAGCCAACAATAGATTTGTATTACAAAATATATTGCACCTAATACTTTGCCATATGAGACATACTCATTAATGGTAAAATTATTGCAATGCAGCAAAAAAAAAGTATCAGTCGAATATGTTATGTTAAATAAGGTCTAGTACCATACACAACAATTTGTCTCGGCCTAAATTAAGATGTTTGTTATACGGAAAATATCGACACATATTTATTTCACTGGCATTTATAAGGATCATTTCCTTGGTCTCCACCGAAAATATTACATCGGTCATTCCATTCCGATACTATCGAAATGTAAGAATATCTATTGCACAATAATTAGTAATGTATTTTTATCTCCTTTCCCTTTATCTCTCACACGACGATCTAGTTGGAATAATCCGGTTTCTCATGACCCAAAGTCCCTGACACAAAAAGTCACGTTGACACAGCATGACACGCGTTTGACACGATATTCTTAAATTTCGTATCGCACACGAAAATCTTCGCACTACACACGTGCCAACTCAAGATGGAACAATTGACTAACATTATTACAATAATAATATTAATATAGGCTTCTTCATGCTGTCATTTAATTTTTTCTTTGTTTTTTGAACTTAATATTGAGTATAGCTACAATTTTTAGTGCAAGAAACTCATACGATTCAGGATAGACTCAATCTTTAGTGCAAGAAACAAACAGGAACTCGACGGACTACAGAGAAGGAGCAGACGTCATTTATTTCTCACTAAGACATCACATTTGATTTCTTCTTTATCGGGTCAGTGATCAATAACGATATATTTCATTTTTTCTCTGCAATGGACATGTCCACATAGATATAGATTTATAATTAAGTACTATGTCTAAAATAAAATCACTCTCTCTCTCTCTCTCTATCAGCTTCCTTTCCTTTCCTTTTTCAAACTACGCAACTGATTCTGTCACTACTAGTGATATTAACAAAACATTCAAATTAAGTATTAATGTAATATATCAAAATTAAATGTTTTGTGTTGGAACCGTAAAAAAACGATTTAAAAAATTTTGTTGATATTTTGGTGACGTTAAGATTTGTCTATCTCAATGTTAAGCTAATTTTCTGAGCAAAACAAAGTCTTTCGAATCCACTAGTTCCATTCAATTAAGTAATATTTAGTGATTGTGAGAAGACTTAGGAACAAAAATAAGTCAAGTAGGTAAAGACCAAATGCTACGGAGTACCTATATGCTCCACAAAACCCAAAACTCGCCAAATGTGTCCTTCTACAACTCGAGGAGTAGCGTGTACTGCCGGTGTAATTTCCTATTAAGCAATTAAGTCCGGCAGTTCCTTCCACCTGCACATTCCCCTACCATTAACGAACATCCGTATTTACATGAGTTATGATGAAAAAAAATATAATTTCATTTTATTCAAGAATTTGTTAACATTTTCTTAGGTCAATAGTTAGTTATTATTACATGCAAAGTTATTAATGTGTATCAGAGCGGTAAAATCTTTTTATAACCATCAAGTCCAAGTATTTTGCGAATGCCAATTGACTTCCTATGTTTACGTGATTTTACCTACCAAGAATAAAACTACTTTGTTGTAGTGAGTCAAATGTTAGTGCGTACAAGCGGTCTCATTGTCATACTTCTTGTCCAGAAACTAACCCAATGTTTTTTTTCTGGAGTAGGAGGGCAAACAAGCAATCGGATCCCTCGGACGCCTGCGCCCATAGACATCTACAACATTGTCAGGTACGTTGCTCTCCTTTCCTCTTCCCTTTTAATGGGCTAATGTGACACAAGAGGTAGCGAACGACTAAAGCGACATAGTATTTGTGTCCTTTCAGTTTCTCCACCATTGTGGTGGTGAGCTCAGAATTTTGAATTGTTTGCTTCTTGAGTGACGCCTGAAGCGAAGAGGTTGTTCTAATGTTTATTGTGGTGGTAGGGCTCAGGATTGTGAATTGTCACCCTGTATCGTTAGTGAAGCCTGAACCGATGAGGCTGCGCTTTGTACATCAGGCAGTGGTGACGTCGATGGTGGCATAACCGTAGTGGCGTAGTCACATCACGAAACCTACCGTTTATTGTGATGGTAGGTTAATCTCTACGATGTGGGTTGATACGTACATTGGAGCCTATCCGCTTCGTAGTCGATCTCTATATATATTCACAGCTACGGCTAAACTTCAGCTCTTATACATAATTACTAACAGAAGGCTTCGCGCGTATATGTTATGAATTTTAATATTGGCCTCGTAAACATTACACGTTACCATGACAACATATTTCATTAATAGCAATACACCATCTGTCGCGACAGCCAGTTGGCAGTCCCGTCTGCAGATACATAAGAATTTATTTTGCTATTTTTCCACACCTTTAGGTTATATAATCGAAGTTTTTCCTGGTGATCGGTAACGTTTCAGAAAATGCTTTATTGCCTATGTTCATCTTTTATATTATATAATTCTAACTGTAATATATTTTTTCAAATCGGTCCAGTAGTTTCGAAGCATATTCATTTGCTCTTCATGATATTAGTATAGACGATCCGCTAAATGATTATTTTATACTATTTGCTGATATTTATTTACAGTTTGTTTTTTTATTATTTGGTGATGAAAAAAAAAACATTTTTTTATACGACAAGGTGGTAAGGTAACTCCGTCCATATACACCCGCAGGACCCGAAGTTGTGCAGGTGCGTTGCCGACCTTTGAGGTCATCATTATCGTCATTATTATAAGCCCTTACTGGTCCACTGCTGGATGTATGTCTCTTTCAATGAATTCCAGGACGACCGATCTCCTGCAACTCGCATCCTTCCCGGACAAGCTATTGTACAATGGCTCGTGGAGGTCGTGGCAATTAAGAGCACTTTGAGGTAGTAGGATTTTTTTAGAAGCCCGAGTCGTATCGGTTCGGAAATATAGAAGGTGGCAGCTGGCCCCTTTGGATTAATCCTAAAAGGCAAAAACGATTAATCAAGCCCGTGATATTCGGCCTAATCGGATCATTTTCTCATTTCATTCAAAACTCAGTTGCCCTTGACACATAGGTACGGTTTAGCCGCGCCTCTTACCGACATACCCTGCACAGCGTTCATAAACTATTCATGCGGTTTTTTTAATTAGAGGCCGGCTTGACGTACTAGTGACCTTAGAAGCGGTTTTGGCAAGGGCTTCTTTGCACAGCGGCAGTTTTGACGTTCGAATGATTCGCATTAACTTTTTTATATCGATTCATTATTGAATCTACTAATGTTATAAACACGAATATTTGTAAGTATCGATAGGTGTTTATTACTCTTTCACGTAAAAACTACTGAATAGATTTTGATGAAACTTGGCAGTGTTGTAGCTTTTGTAACACAATAAGACAAAAGCTATATAAATACGAACGTTTTTTATGGTTTAGTCAGTAATTAATGCGGACGAAGTCGCGGCCAAGCTAGTCACATTATATCCCGTAATTAACGTTTCGATTAGTCAATGAATTTAATGTATTTGTAGACTGTGCAATTCCGTCACAAACAACGGAAATATATTAATATTTACGTGACACATATTAACAAATAAATGCGATTTCAAAGTGTATTATTCACCTTTAAACACTAGGGTTTGTATCATGCAGCATCATCTATACTAATATTATAAAGAGGATACATTTGACTGTTCCTTTGTTTGCATTGGATAAGCTCCGTTATACTGGACAGATCTGATAAAATATTTTTTCCATTAGAATCCTACTATACCAGTGCTGAACATAGGCTATACAATACATTTTAAAGTACTTAGATGATTATGAAAACATCGATAATTTATTCCAAATGTGAAAAGAATATCAAAATAAATGCTTATTCAGCTGCAGAAATGAATAAGAACTAGCTGTACTGACAGACGTTGCTCTGTCATGAAGTTAATTTGTTATCATTTTAACTGTAATGTATACGGGGCTGAAGTTAATATTCATAAATTTTATGTTTTTGTGCAAATGCAATGATTTTTGTCATATCTCGTGAATTATCTGTGCGCAGCTAGGACGGACTGCAAGTTATCTATATATTTATGTGCCCAGTAATAATTTGCGTTACTAAGACAAATCTCAAGAAGAATACGTTAAAATCTGTCGAGCGGTTCAGGCTTTAAGTTTGAATTACTTCCTACTTCTCATATTTTCTTGTGATTAAATTCCTCGCGGATCCTGAGACAGTTTCAACTTTTCCCTCGGACTCCGCTGCAATAATATCAATTAGTTAAAAATGGATGCCGCTGTTGATCCTAGCGATACAGGAGTAGCAGCGACGGTAATGGGTTGGTCCTTATGGAGACCTTAGACCTTTTTTTCGGCTTTAAGATCAGCCGTAAAATCAGCACTTTGCAGCTGATCTTAAATCAACTATTATCGATTTTTTATCAATTAATACTACATGGTAAAAAACCGAAACACTTAAATATATTTGGCCGCAATTAATGCAAACCCTATACCAGAGTAGTTAAGACGTAACTAATTTCCACGGCACACTAATTACGAGTATATGCGCGTGGGTTCGACAGTCCTGATTAAGCGCATGGTTATTTTTTACGAAATCGTCTTTACGTAATTCAATACACCTGTGTTCGGCACCGGCTTGATAATTACACAACACCCCACCATCGCATGAGAAATTTAAACTTTAAATCCGTAACTTCACTACTGTAGTTTGCCTAACAATTCTTGCAACGCACAAGTTTGTGAGATCACTTGCGTTCATTTTATGTTGTATGTCTCACCCCAACATGGTACAAGCCTTATCGTGGCGGCGTGGATCGTTATCATGGGGTGAACCCAGACCGAGCGAGTTCAACCTAGGGGGATGCTCATTCCAGCCCACTTATAAGAAGAGGGGACTAATGAACTGGAAGAGCAGGTGCTCTTTGGGGCTCCCTTATAAGAAGAGAGGACAAAAGAGCTACAAGAGGAGGTGCTTTTGCGCACGAGAAGGGCGAGGATGGGAACCTCACCCCATTGCATCATCCTATAGTTGGTGGGGCTGTCATGTGGCCATTTGGGTACGAAACACTAATATGAAGCAATAGTATGATACAGTGTCGTGTGAAATCTTGCGGAAACCAGCGTAACGCTTTGTCGCGGTCACTGTGCCTTTCACTTCAGAATCGTACGAGTTTTTTTTTATCGTATAGGGTAGGTAAAGAGCAATCGGTGCCTTTTTTACGACTACCGACGCCCATGCGCATCCGCATAATTACTATGCCATTGCGTTGCCCTCCCCCACCCGCTCCGAAAATCGGCCAACGGTTGCTTGAATTTTGCCAAACGGTTGCTTGACGGTTGCCAAATCGCTTGAAACACTACACCAAAGCTGACACTTTACGGCGACACTATATGTAAGCGAGAGGTACAGTCAGGCCGGCCCGACTCCAGTGCAACGCAGCAAGGCACTATCTCGTACTAAAAGGAGACTTATAAGAAGAGAAGTAAACTTCATTCACGTGTTGGAGCTCCCATAAACAGTCTTTTTTTCTTAAAAAGCTACTAACAAGGAGAGCTCAACTTAGCTGGTCACGACAATCAGTAGTAAAAATATATGCATCGTTATTGCATGAGCTAAATATTTTGTTACCTGTTGCCAGTAAAATACGTATTGAGCTTGGTACAATTATCGATCGGTTGGGAAATCTAGTCTAGGACTTAGAGAAATGTTGTCACATAACGAATGCAACCGTTCAGACGCTTGCTCTAGTTATCTACAAAAATAAACTTTGAGCAAACCGTTTCGTTATTTTGCTATTAAAGAACATTTTCAACAGGTAACCAGTGGAAATTTGACTTTACGTTGAGATATACATTCATTGTTCTCTAACAGTAGCGACATACTGGACCGCCACTACTGGGAAAGCACCTGTCACACATATGATACCGCCATATAGTACCGGCTCTAAACATACATTTTAGACAATCTAACAGCTTCCGGCGAACCATCGAAGGTGAGATGAGGAGGGCAACTGATTTTAAGTACAATTATGCTGATGTCCCTGGACGTTCATAGACATGAAGAAGCAGATTTACCCATTATACTATATAATATAGGACACTGGACTCTTAACTATATTAAAGGCACCTGAAATGTAGCATGGCAAGTGCATGACGTCACCGAGTGACAGCTATGTCGCATTTTATTGCTGTTTGTGAGTAGCCGCTGGCCCACTAGATAGGAGGAGGAAAGGAGGGCAACATTAATGTAGATCACATGAAATGCAGATGGCAAATCGCAGTCATTATATAACGTTTAGTACTGGCTAACATAAATATTAATTTAGTATGACCGTAGTTTTTGTACATGTTCCTTTTACCGCATGCCGTTTATAACGTTATACGCACTATCACAAGCTATAAAGTGGTAAAATGCAGAAAAGAAATTAACTACGGACATATTTTCTTCAGAATCTTTTATCATTCTCTTAAATGGCTTCGGCGAAGATAAATTACAGGTGGCGTTGGTTTTAAAAGTCTACTTCGACGCTAAAACTCGATAAAAATACAGATTTTTATATTTACATGTAACTAAAGACTAATCTAGACTAATGATAAATGAAATCACTTAGAAAACAAATTATACGGCAGTAATGTGCAATTAACACCACCTCATGTGCGTTAACCGACCTGATCTACATTTCCTACTCGCCAGATATTAAGTACACAGAGGGTCTTATTAAACTGGTTCTTGCATTGCGTTTTTATCGCTCGTGTGTGCGACAAAATGACAATGTTTCATCATCATCATCATCATTATCAGCCCTTATCCGTCCACTGCTGGACATAGGAGTCTCTCAATTAACGCCAAGACGACCGCTGTCCTGCTACTCGCATCCATCCCGGGCCGGATAATGAACGGAGATCGTTTTCCCATCTGGCGAACGGACGACCAAAACTTCGTTTTCCTAAACGCGGCCTCCAATCCATAACCTTACTGGCCATCTGTTCTTCTGAGCTTGTGGCCAGCCCATTGCCACTTCAGCTGGCCCATTCGTTGCGTGATATCGGATACTTTAGTTTTTGACAATGTTTAGTAATTGATAATTCGCATTGCACAACAAATGAATGTTAATTAGTTCCATAAGTGGTATTAGAGCTTAGTTTCATTACAAAGACTCTGCTTAGTTATATTACACACAAATAATCATGTAATGTGTAATTATTTAAAAGCTATAATTGCCGACTTTAGTGAGTTAACCTCCTTTCTTACTACCCTAGAATGGGCCACCGACTACTCACAATCCGCACCAAACGCGGCACCGAAAGTGTCACCTTACGGCAGCGATGTGAGCGAGAGGTACCAGCCCAGTCGTGCCAAACCTGTTCCGCTGCAATGCAGTACGGCAGAACCTGTAAGTAAAGTTGCACTAAAATATATAGATAAGGATAAATTATGGCAGGTATCCCGCATGATATCCTCCATAATTTACTTTTACCGTTGACTCCGGAACACTGATGCGAATACTAACGAGAATGTAGAAGGAATTGAGACATGATTTTTACAATTTAAACCACTTGTCTTGAAAGCGTCGGGTTTAACCTTTATTTTATACGGAAAGATTTCCGTCCATTGTTAACAAATTTTTAGTCTTTGAATCAGACGATTTGAATATATAATTTTAAGAAGTGTTCATGGGGAAACTAGTGGATATACTGTTGGAATTTATGAATAAAGACAGATTGGCGTCCATCTGACATATTTTAAACGAATATTGCCTTAAATAAAATTTCAGAAACACTAAGAACGTCCTTGGCACAAGAGGTCTTAATGACTCATTTTGGGACAGGCCTCATGTTGTCGTGTAAAAGCTAACTATAATAATACAGAGGATGAAATTCATTAGTATGATTCAAGGCTAAACGCCTACTTAAACTCAAATCATTTTTAACTGTTAATGTAGAGACTACTCGTAAAGTACTTTTATGTAATGTCATTACAACACTTTGAAAGCACAAAATTGAAATCCCTATCTAAAGTATATTTATTACTGAACCAGTTTATAAAGGCCTTTCACCCTGCACACCGTTACCTTAACCAAAATGTGCGTTGCGCAATTATTATTAAAAATATTATTTTGTAAAGTAGAGCAATAATTTCAACACACCTTGCGATAATTAGTACTTACCCTTTGACTGTCATAATGATCAATATCAGCATTTACGCGTCTGCTATTCACCTTTTGCAATAAACGAAGACTTTGTCTATCACTTGTATAATATATCAGCAAATAACAAATCATTATTTTTTATTGTTTCCATTTGCATTTTTTATAGTATAAGGGGACAAATGAGAAATTGGAGCCTTTTGATGAGTACCGACGCCCATGAACATTCGCATGATTGTTACGCAGATTCGTTGCCCTACTATTATCCCCCACCCAATGGGCCACCGGCTACTCACAAACCGCACGAAACGCAACAGCGACGCTTTACTGTCACTTTACTCCGATATTGTGTGAGCGAGAGGTACTTCCCCGTTCGTGCCGGCCTAATTCCGTTGCATAGGGAGATGTACTGTCATGCACCATGCATGGCCTCGGTTGTAAATGGGGAGCTCCGCTTCCATTGGTCGTAGCATCATTATTTAAAACCATAATTGATGAACATCTAATAGCAAAAAAACTCATTCCTTTCACAGTTCCTGAGAATTAATAATTTAGAGGTCGCTAGCACAGGATAGCGTTATGTGACCTGCCATCGTGTCCTTGCGATCATGAAGCTGGAACCACAGACCACATACTGTGGAAATATGACTTGTACAAAAACGAGCGAAACATCATGTTGGACGGCATCGAACAGTATGCTGTGGGCCCAATCTATCATCAGGATTTGGTGGCAACGGAACAGAGCTTTAGGATATTGAAGACATTTGCGCATACCTGGCACGCGAAGAGGAAGGATAGGTAACGACATAGGTACATCGAGATAATCAGGACTGACGGGGCCGATGACAACTTCTATATTTTTGGTGTCAGTCCCCAGAAAGGGGAGAGTGAAATAACGAGAGGGCACTTAAATAATGTGTAGGGAGTCAAGAATTGCACGTTGGGGAACAGAGCCGGTGAGCATACCCCCGTGCGTCTCCCATGATTCGCTCCGTATACTGGGAGGTGGGTAGGAGGTGGGCAAGTTCATGAAAATAATGCGTTAGCACAAACTGTACAGATTTTTAGAAGTATATAAAAATTTAATAATATTGTTTAGACGTTAACTCAAAAATGTATACCAAGTTGTACCTAACTAGTGTAAGAAATCCATTTTAATATCGCGAATTGTTGTACAATGTATTGGCACCAATATGAGAAAACAAAATGAACAATCATAAAATAATGACAGATTCGTGATAAGTTCGGATTCATCTTCATCAGCCGGACAACGTCAACTGCTGGGCATATGGCTCCTCCAGAGCGCATTAGTTCACAGCCACGAGACACTTGCATTTATCTGCCCTCCGCCATCGTAAGCAAGCCGTCAGTCCGCAACTTAAGAATTCTAGTCCTAGGTTTTAAGGTATGTAAGGAATACTTTTGAAAAATGGTACGGGACATAATTTAGATCTCAATGAAATGAGAAATCTCAAAAAACATATTAATGCTGATGATTGAAATTACTGATGAATAATATCACATTTTGCCATGAAAACGAATTCTCAAAATTAATTAAATATATTTTGTAAAAAGAACTTAACAGTCTGAAGTGAATTTATATTGTTTCTTTCATTACGTGTGTATCGTAACACCGAGGGCTTTGAAAAAAAATGTAAACGGTTCATTAAAAATACACGATTTCACAATGAACTGCCTGTCTAAAGCATCCGTAGTTAAAGATACGTAAACTTATTCCGTTGCAAAGTCAACCCCACGCATGATTCGAAGTCATTTTTACAAAGCAGACTCTTTTTGAAAGAAGTGCAAAATTTAAACATATTTTTTTTGCGAAGTATGATTTTAAGTTGCTTTTACAGAGAGCATAATTTGACCATTGCACATCTTTTATACGGACGGTTTCGGGACGCTGAGTGTGTACCTTGGTAGTTTTGTAAATCAATGATGTAAACTCAATATATTTTATTAACTGGCAATTATGACAAAATCTCGACAAGAGGCACGCCCACCACTCGTACCTGGTCACAGCATGGTCATGGACGATAAGTAATGGCGTTGTAGGAACAATATTTCACAATTTTCATCGCTCTAAGATATATTTAATGAGTATAATGTTAACAAAATGATACCCCATTTGTCTTAATAGCTGGGTGCTTTGTAAAATTATCACAAACTCTGAAGTCGTACGCTAAATAGTCTATTTACTTTAATATGATTATTATACGCTTAGTAAAGGTTGGATTTGATATAGACATTAGGTTATTTGAAAATCTAGACATATTACAGTAAAGGTAAGTAGATATTAACACACATTATATTATGCAGGTAACATGGAACCACGTGCCTTTTCATATTATAGTGGGACTCATTTTTTTTTTTAACGTGAGCCAATACTCATAGGATACCAGAAGATCTAAATAGGTGCGACTGGTTACGTTGGACTCCTACCGACTAAGACACGACGGCGACTGCCTTCAGCGACTGATTTTAGGGTCCGGGATCTCTAGGGAGGAAGTCGCACTGTGAGACTAGAGATATTAGGACGAATGGACCACTTAGTGCGAAAGGCGACAGCACAGTCATCAAGTTAGAGACCTGTGGCCGAGAGGTACATGACCAATCTTGCCGGCCCAATCGTGTTGCACTACCCCTTACCTTATGGGCCGGTGGCCCATTGGAACTGCCCATTGGATTGGTAGTGCAGCAAAGGAGGACGAAGCATCGCCGTAGTGATTATGCGGCTGCTCATTGGTGTAGGTAGTCGTAAAAAGGCTCTGATTATACATTTAGACCTATTCATATAGGCAGGTATAAAAAAACTGTGAACGTGAGGGGTTTAGGTGTTTGGACAACGAGGATATACGACGAAGAGTGACTTGCACATCCAAACCAGCCGCCAATGCCACCCCTTTGATTCCAACTGCGTCTGCCCATCAGTGCGTTAAGTAAGTTAGAACATTACCAGCTGAACGTCCGCGGCAAAAAACGTCGCTAATTATTTCATGGTCTTTTAAGTGTCGCAAGAGCTGGCAGTTGATAATGGATGCCATAATTTTGGAAAGCAAAGGCGTCATCGCAAATAGGTTCACACCTAAGACAACAGCGGAGCAAATTTTTGCAGCACAATCGGAGCGATGCCATCGGGCCCACTCGACCTATGAATGTCCAGGGAAAGAAGTGCCTTACGCACGACGCCCTGTATGAACATAATATCTGGCATTAAGTAACCACACCGCGGGATAGCAGGCGGCAGAAATCCCTGGTTACCCGAAATGGAGTTTGACGCCGAAAAAGGGTCCAAAAGTTTGGCTTTTCCTTTTGCAACATAGGCCAGCGATTCATCATTCCGTAGCAAAGAAGGGTGGAATGGCTCAGCAAAATTCTCTAAAACAATCTTAGCGAGGGACTAGAATGAGAATGACCAGGAACGGAATCCTGAAGGAAAGTGAACTATTCTCTCGCCAATTTTGCTAACGTGATGTGACTTTGATTTGGCAATAACTTTTTGAAGGACCTAGAGGCAGAATTATGCTCCTTCCTTAGCGATCTAAGATTTCCGTCCTGTGTACTCGACCTGCTGGATACGCTAGTAACACTCCAGTTCTTGGCGAAGTGTCAACTTACAAGAGCGTAACCAGAATACATAGGGCAGCCTAGTTATGCAGGTTCAGGACCTGAGCATGGAGGCCCAGGGAGGGATTCTCCAGCTTCTACGTAGCTGGTAACCTCCCGCGTTAAACTGTGCTGCCATGACCCTTTTCCTATCTCTCAAAAATTTTCGGTGTTTAATATTACTATTAAGTGACCCCTAACTAACTAATGTTTGATAGTTATATTCGAGTGCTGTAGCCTTTATAATTTTTTTTTTATTTTACATTGTATAGAATTAATAGATTATTTGACCTTCTCAAACATATTTAAATAGTAAGTTTTGGTGTAATTGGTTCAGTATTAGTTTGTATAACATTTCCTTTATTAAGTATTTAAATGAAATAGTCATCTAGCAATACTCAACCTCGTTTTTATATAGAATAGGGGAAAACGAGAAATCGTAGAATTTTTACGACTACCGACGCCCTTGAACATCAACATTATTGCTATGCCGATGCATTGCTCTCCTTTCGCCCAATTGGCCACCGGCTACTCACAAACCGTACGAATCGCGACACTGAAGATGTCACTTTACGGCGGTATTCTGTGAGCGAGAGGTACCTCCCCGGTCGTGTCAGCCCAATTCCGTTGCATAGGTGGATGTAGTTTCATGCACTATACACATTACACTACCTCCTCGTGTGCTGAATGGCACTACCACTTCCTAATGCCTCGTGATCTAAGAGTAAGCATGTTCAGTCCCGCTGAAGATATTTTACGAGAATTGGTTATGGGTGGTAAGGAGATAGCTTTTCACGTAAAAGTCTATGGAGTTTGGTTATTTAACTACTCGGCGCGCGATCGGTTTCCGCAACCCGATGTCTTTTCGCACCTATTGTCGGATAGCTTGCTGTTATAAAAACATAAATAAATCTTTATATTTGCAAAAACAACTCAATTTATCTTAGACTTATTACAAGAAAAATGTTCGAATTTTAACTTAATTTAGACATTGCAAAAATGGCCAATAGTTCTGCATTTGCTGACATAATTGTCAGTATTAAGTGAGCTTGTAACTCGTTGGCATGTTTTATTTCTCTTTTATTAATTGTAAAATTCTATATATGCACAGGCTATTTGCCTCTTCTGTTAATACATTTCTATTTTTTCCTTATCAGTTGATTACAATGTGCTCGACTCTACACTAGTTGTTAGCTACCAAGTAAAATTCACCTTATTTATTGTGTTTGTATATATTTCGCTATTAATAATACCTGTGGACTTATGACGCCACGTTAGTTTAGTCCCGTATTAAGTACTGCAAGGGCTTGTGTTACAGGAACTAGACAACGGAAATATATTTAAGATTGTTGTAAATTAATGAAATTTTATATATTTAAGATTTTTTTTATAGAAATACATATAACACATATATAAATTCCATGACCTAGGCGGGATTTGAACCCGCGACCCCTGGCGTAGCATGTTCGCTTACTAACCGCGGACGTTACCAACTGAGCCAGCCTGTCGTCTGTAGTATCTTTTATATTATTTTTTAAGTCCACTACAACATTTTAGTGAGGATCTTGGTCACAGTAACATTCCAATCCCTCGTTTCCATGTTAGTTTCCTTCTTCTCACATCGGTTACTTCATTACTGAAGGTCGCGTCGCCGTTGCAGGTCCTCCATGTCTTCAGCGCTTTTTTCCTATTATCTTGAAGTTGTACTTCTTTTGGCGCGTTGGAGAAAATGATGAGAGTAGTTTTTTACGCGCGATGATCTCGAAAAACCAACACCCGTCGGTTGTCTACAATTTAGATTCTTCAAACAAGTTGCAAACAAAATATAAGTAAGGACATCTGTGAGAACTGACAACTGTACTTAATATATTTCAAATGTGTTGTATATTTCAAATGCCTTTCTTCTATTGTCATTTCTTTCAATAAACGTTAAATAAGGCGAAATCAATAAGGATAATTATTTTTTAAAGATTATTATCTTGTTACGTCAAAGAAGTATATTTTTAACGCATATTGTATATATACACTTTTTATTAACCTCAGGTGTAATATAATAACATAAAAACTCAGGCGAACTGCACTGTCAGTATACATCTCCTGAATGAAATGCTCTAAAATAGCCTTGTTCTGATTTTCGTCACGTACTTAGGTGCTCCACATAAGAGATGACTTAGTATCATTATTTTTTACATTGCTTCAGGTGATTGCATTGCACACGTGAACTATAACTTGATTCGCCACGCATTTCTGACAAAAGCTCTTCACACTCAGAGATACGGACGAGTAAGTAATTTTGGCGTACTTTTGTACGAAACTCAAGCTGTCTTATTAGAAAACGCGTACAAGCGCTAGCTCGGGGACTAAAAAGCGGTTTAACGCGATTTCCTATTACAACCGATCGTTAGAGCTTAGCCAAGGGCCATACTATGGTCCTAAATTTAGACTTGCACGGATCCTAGTTTAAATGTTGCACAGCGATTCAAATCTCAAGATCAAGTATTAATGTCAGTCCATTTGGTGTATATTTTATGAGTTTTGGTATGATCTACTTAGTAAAGAATATTGAATGAAAATTGGCGCAATTCGATAAGTTGTGAAGATATCGGCCTCATAAATACTTGTGAGAAATTGTCTACAATATAATAAATATGGCGTGCATGCGAGATTACATACTCTTTTTTTGAAGAAATAAATGAATTAAAATAACATGAACATAGATTTTCGAAACGTTTACTACTATACATCGTATTTTTGTTCAAACACAAATTAGACTCGACACGGTTTTAAGGTGTATGTTTCTGTTCTGCTATCAATAATCTGGTATTGTAATTCCTAAATACAATTAATAATATCTTAAAGGAATCTGTTTCAATCTTACTTAGTAATCAAAACATCCCGATATTCATATTTTCGTTTCTTTCACAATCCATAATTGTACCTTACTGTGCCTGTACCCTACAGGAGAAACTATATGTGATTCAAGATTTGTATTCTGTATTGTTTACATAAAATATAAACAATATACTTTTGTTATAACTTGACATAATAGTCGTCATAAACCAATTAGACAAAAGAAAATATTGGTGCAAAAATCATTGCAAAATACCCGATCGATGCAGGGTATAATTTTTTTTTTTTAATAATACCGTAAGAATGTGAGTGACATAGCCTTGTAATCAATAATAGAATCTGACAGCAAAAATGTTACTACTACTTTTTCGTTGCCTCAGAAGATGCTCTATGTGTCACACATAATCCATGAATATTTTTGCTCATTTATCTGTGATACAGGTTTTGCACGTTAGACGCCTCTAAATCTTTGATACCTTGAGCCAGATTTTCATTATTTTATTCGTTCATTCATTACCAGCCCTTATCGGTCCACTGCTGGACATAGGCCTCTCTAAATTAACGGCAAGATGACCGATCTCCTGCTACTGGCGTCCAACCCGGACCGGCACGGAGATCGTCTTCCCACCTGCTGAACGATTGGCCATCACTTCTATCTCCTAAACGCGGCCTCCAGAATCTTACTGATCCATCTACCATCTATTCTTCTGAGTGTGTAACCAACCCATTGCCATTTTAGCGAGCTTTTTCACTTTTCACTTCACAGAGCAGATTGAAATCTTCAATCAATGCGTTCTCTCAGTGACGAGACAGATTAAGTCATCTTAATTTAACTCATATGTTCACCTCCGTATCTTTACCCTCAACGCCTCTATGATTTTCTTGATCGTCCATTTATCACCTTGGTGTGTTAAATTCCGTGGGTGGGACTATGTTGTTGGCCAGATTCCTTACGTGCCAATGTTGTCGTCGTAATAATTAATTATATTATAAATTGTACCTACTCGTTGTATAATTACGAAGTGGGGGTGGGGGATATTGACTACCACATTTTTGTATAACTCGTTTGTTAAAATATTTTGTGAAGGTCATTATATCATATGACTACGTTAAACAAGTAAAACAGACAGACGTTCACATTTCTAAGATCTTACACTTAGACGAGTATAATATTTATTTAATTTCTGTAAGGTTTATGTAGATGTTTGGAATAACATTGGTAATGTTTCTTAAATAATGTTGGTTGAATAGAATTAATATACTCTCATTCGATCGTAAAAAATATTTATCTACACAAAGCTAACTCTGTACAGGAGAGAGGTAAGCAATGTTAAACTACTAAACAAATTTTTACTATAACGCTGGTTATGTATTACGATAGCCTTTAATAAGTGATGTATCTTTCATGTTAGTTCCAGTATTATTCCGTGTCTACATCGCATGTCGTCGGGGTCGGCTAGCTAATTTAGGATTTCACGAAGGAGACAGTTTTTCACACAGTAACTGTCGACTGAGCTCGAAAAGGCATGCCTGTGTAGTGAAATCTACCTATACGTTAAAATTCAGCTTTTAATCGTCCCAAAGTTAAAAATAGACTATACCTATATATATTGTCTATTTGTAACTCTGGATTAACAAAAAAAAATACCAAAAAAATTTACTGTGCTTTTGGGATAAATTTTATGCGGGTAAAACTGCGAGGCATAGCTATTTTTTATTTTTGTAGAACATACCGTCATAGAAAGTGTATGACACCAGAAAGTGCAAAAAAAATTAAAAGAGGTGAAAACTGGTACTGTCACTGATACACACTTATATTGAAAGAAAACAAAAGCCTTGGAAGAAAGGTGGCCATTTTGAGGCTACATAATTCTTAAAGGGAACTAAAACCGGTTGGGGCCGCCACTCTGTCTAAAGATTGCGACACAAAATCTTTTTAATAATATTTTCACAGCAAGGGCGACAAGCGAGTGTCAGAACGCCTGCCATTTCATATTTGACTTAGCAGAGTGCATGTTGGTGTTACTTGCTTCTGTTTTCGGCTCCACAGTACAAAAGTAGTAAAGAAGAACTTAAAGCACTTAAGACGTTACCGTGCAATAGATGAAACTTAGTTACACACTTCTACCGAATAAGACAAAACCTTTGGAGGAAAGCTGATAATTTTGACTCTTTCTAATATTCTTGGAGTCCAGCCTAAAACCTGCTAGACCCGTCACCTTGTCTGACGATTGCTCCTGCCTTCCTTGATTGATTGATTTATTGACGCAATATGATTATGATAATATCTTATAACAAGGGCGACGTGTGAGTGTTAGATCATCTGCCATTTCGTATCTGTTTCATTTAAGAGCCGTGCTCTTGGCTCAGTGGATCAACCATCTCTGTTTTTGTTTTCAGCTTAACGTTACACTGTTCCACAAAGAAGCAAAGCACTATAATTACTCCAGTGTTTGGCAAACATACAGCAGTACTTAGTATTCTTCACCAACGTTGCACACACATTTTCTTCTCCTACGCGGAAGTTTCTCTCAATAACCGCTCCAAAACTACTGGATTACAAAAGCAGAAATTTTGTATACGCCATGTATGACCAAAAAAAATATTCTGCATAAAAAGAGGTTTTGAAAATTGTATTTATATTGATGAAATAGTGATTAAGCTTAAAATAAATTACGCAGGTGAAATCGGAGGGCACAGCTAGTAACGTAATAAAGAAATAACATTTACGCCCGTTAGTAGCGGTAACATTTCACGACTAAGTATCTCGTGTGGGTTAAACAAAGTGGGTGTGGCTCCTTAGATGTTAGATAACCATAACTTAGCTTATTGATTATAAACAATGTTATTTACTAGTAATGAGATTTTGTCACGTTACTGAGTAAACAAAGTAATTATCATTCACGTGTCTGTATACGTATGTTTGTCACTGAAAATATATAAACAGCTCTATAGATTATTTTTTATGTATCTATACATAGTTGTATACTAATATAATAAAGCTGAAGAGTTTTTCACTTTGTTTGAACGGGCTAATCTCAGGAATTACTGTTCCGACTTCAAAAATTATTTCAATGTAAGGTAGCCCAATCATCGAGGGAAGTTATAGGCTACCATCACCATACCATTCAGCTACAATATACATAGTACATGATGAAACCACGAGACGCTGCTTTTTTATAATATAGAGCCAAGCCCCTAAAAGCTGTCGTGAGTTTGTCTGTGACCGGTTTTGAAGCGGCTTTCACTCATGGTTTCACGCATAGAGCAATTCCCGCCCCTGTTATTTAGGGGCAAAGCCGGGTCAGATCGCTAATTTATTATATTTTGGGCGAAACCCTATCAGATTTCTGCCGCTAGACTATGTTATCATGTTTCACTATTATATTTTATGTGGAAGCAATTTCGTAAAAAGGGACGAAAATTTTACAGAAAACCAGCGGAGCTATTTGATATAAAAGTGGAATTATTATAATAATTATCTCAGTTTGGAGCTTTTTGTCTAATTTATGAGGCTTCAATACCAATTGAGAATTAAAACAATCGTGGATTAAAAAGAAATTTGCTTCACTAATGTATTTCTTGTCATTTTTACAATCCGTCCCGACTACCTGCGGTTATTACGTGTTCGCTTATACTACTAATATAAATGCGTCATTTTGTAAGTTTGTTTTCTATTCTTTCATTCAATTGAAGTTATTATAAACTTATAAAAAAACAATAATGACTTCATAGGTTTAAGCGAATGTTACACATTATAACAAAACTAATTTAAAAAAAAGGATTTTCTCAGTGTTTATTATTTACATTCCCGACATTTCAGAAGCTTACCTGCTGCTTGCTACATATACCAAGGTCACGGGTTAACTTGCATGACACTGGAATGGACTAGCTGTAGTCGGGACTGTAAAATATAAAGCGCGATAAAAGGAAAACAAAGATAAAAACACATACATACATACAAAACACAGTACGTATTATTTATCTGGAATAAATTAACGACTAGTCAGCAGGTAGTAACAAGATTCTTTACAACAGGCGTGTTTGTTTGAAAAGAATAATGAATGTAGAAATAGCAAGCAAAAGTGGCAATAGAAAGGCCAGAATCGATAAACGTTGGGGAAGAAATATTTTCGAATGGCGGCCCTGCACCGGAAGACGGGGTGTTTCACTGCCTCCTATCCGGTGAACTGACGGCTTGGGTAAGAGCCGCTGGATGTGAGAGACTGTAATCTACGGTGCTGTATGGGAGAGGCCCGTGTCCATCAGTGGACGTCGTCCGGCTGAGAACCATGATGATGTAAGACAAATATACAGGTGTAAAAAATGTGACTATGATACATGGTTATCTCCTCCTGTCCATATAGGAACAGGCGTGAATGTAAGTGTGTGTACGCATCATTCCATTGGATTATATCTCACAGGGGCGAAACCGGCCCCACAATGGTTCAAGCCTATTCGTGGCAGTGGGGTTCAGTAGCCTGGGGTGAAACCAGGCGAAGCCAATTGAACCGAGGGGGATCTTTGCACCCCGCTTTTATGAAAAGGGGGCTAAAGATCAGGAGGGGGAATCGCTCTTGGTACCCCCCTTATAAGTAGACGGGACCAAAGAGCAACAGGAAGAGGCACTTTTGCGCACGGGGCAAGGGGCGAGGATGGGAACCTCACTCCATTGCACTGTCCCAAAGTCGGTGGGGTTGTCCTGTAGAGCAGGGCAACTCCATCTGTGGAAGTGGAGCCGGTCCCCTATGGGGCTGACTAGCCGTCGAGATGCCCTGATGATTTGTTGCTCCAGGTCACCTTACCAAGGGCGTCACTGATGTCACTAGCAGTGGCTTTTGTGGGTATTCAGCACTATCATGTGCTGCGAGCCACATACATCACTGGATTCCACCCAGGGCTGGTGAAGACGCGTAAATGCGTTTCGCCGCGTCAACGGAAAAGAAAAGCAAGGGCGAAACCGTAGGGCACGGCTAGTATTTATATACAATCGCACATATTTGGGCCGCGCCTAAAAGCTATTATCATTCAGAAACAATAGATAGATAATTTTAATGGTAACTTATTGCTGTCACTATTTAAATGTTCCACGGTTTCTGTTTAATCATTTTTATACGTATAATTTTCATGTGTTAACAATTTCATCGTCATCATCATCATTATCAGGCCTTATAGGCCTCTTTCAATTAATGCCAAGACGACCGACCTTCCGGTACACGCATCCATCCCGGAACGGCTACAGCACGTAGATCGTCTTCGCATCTGGTGAACGGTAGACCAACACTTATTTTTCCTAAACGCGGCTTCTACTCCAGAACGTTACTGGCCCATCTACCATCTGTTGTTCTGAGTGTGTGACCAGCCCATTGCCACTACAGCGAGATTATTTGTCGCGTGATATCGGAATCTTAGTTCTCTGCTTTATGACTTCTTCACGGCTTCTGTCGGACAGAGAAATGCTCAACACAGCCCGTTGAGCTACCGCAAACTTGTGGACCGTCCTACATTATGAGGCCATGTTTCGGCCCTGTAGGTCATCATGGGGAGAACGTATTGGCTGAAGAATTATGTCTTCAAGCTTTGCGTTATAGGCTTGAGACTTATTTTTAAGTTTGTTTGAGTTTGAGTTAACTTGCGGTAGACTTGAGAATGTGACGAAGCTTCCGGAATGCTGCCCAACCCAACTGAATCCTTCTATAGACTTCCTTCTCGAAATTATGTCTACCTAATTGCAATAGTTGCCTGAGGTAGACGTATTCGTCTACGACATACGAGAATAGCACCGTCGACGTTGATCGGCCTAGGGAGAACGAGTTCGTTAAATAATTGTGTATTGTCTAATTTCATCTTAAAACCAATACGTCGGGAGGATTCATTTATTTATTCAACGATATCGTCGGCTAAACGGAGATGTGAGAGGTACTCGTCGTTAATATTTATTTTCTGGGCATTCTGCCCAGTTTAAAGTCTCAAAGACCCTCCAAAGCATTAATGAACTGTTTCGGAGAAATAAAACCCCCCTGTTGTATTGCTCGATGCAATTGAATTGGCTTTGTTTGACCTCTCGGAATCAGAACGGGCATGAATCAGTGTCATACAATGTTCTCAGTGCTTCGACGTATCGCCAACCGACCTGACATCGCTGTAAAAATTCCAAAACAGCCCGGGTTTCGACATAGTCAAAAGCTTTCTCATAGTCCACAAAGGCAAAGCACAGCGGCAGATTGTAATCATGTGTCTTTGAACGACTTGCCTTATGGTGAAAGTGTGATCCATGGCGCTAAATCCTCTGCGAAACTCAGCTTGCTCCGGTGACTGGAATTCGTTAAGCTTTGTGGTGAGACGATTCGTCAAGACTGAAGAGAATAACTTGTAAATGTGTCCAGGAAGTGAAATTGGTCTGTAATTTTGAAAAAGTGATTTGTCACCCTTCTCAAAAAGCAAAACAACGTCACTTCTAAGCTATGCCTTGGTAGTACGCCCCGCTGAAGAACAAAATTAAAAATAATTTTTAGCTCTCGTAACACAGGTTCGCCTCCTGCCGTAAGAAACTCGACTGTAATTCCGTTCTCCCCCGGAGCCTTTCCTTTCTAAGCTACGCTACAGTTACACCAATTTCACTCGAGCTGACGTCCGAAAGGTCCCTTCCAAATGACGAGTCAGGCTTGCACGCGGATCGTTGTTTAGTTTATCGGGTTGAGGAGCATGCGACGCATATAACTCGCTATAGGAAGCTTTGATCCCAGATAAGATCTCAGCCTCAGGCAGAAGAAACGGTAGCCCTAGAATCAGTCCTAAATTTTGTTAGATGACTTCTTTTCAGCATCTCCACAAAAAACTTCGACCCTCTCTTGTGCTGAATACCGAAGCGGTAACCTGTTGCGCATTGGAGCAGCGAAGGTCTCAGCGTATTGGTTTGTGGATTCCCTTCAAAAGAAGCTCGACATCCGCAGACATAATGTCTTCGTGTGCTCTGCGTTCCCTCATAAGTCCAAGCGTCTCATCTGAGAGTTTAACTTTCCTGCTCGTATACTTACTCCTACAGTATCCTTCATCCACGCCTCGTATGCAACCAATCACGCCACTCATGGCCTCGTCAGTTGCCATTGTAGTTTCCGACGTATCTAGGGCATCGAACCTGTTTCTTAATTCCAGTTGGAATTTTTCGGTACCTACCGTGGTTCGCCGGAAGTTAGGTCTAGGTCGGAGTCAGTTGACTGCTAAATTGAGAGAGGCTCTAACCGATCGGTGATCACTTCAGATTTTAAACCTGCTGATCACGGAGACATCCCTAAATTTATGCTTTCGGTCCGTCCTAATAAAGTCAATGTCGTTCCTTGTTACAGTATCGGGTCTCTGCCATGTCCACCTCCTATGAGGCCTCTGCTTAAAATAAGAGTTCATTAAGAAGGGGCCCACTTTCTTGAGGAAATTTACCAGGATTTGCCCCTTGCGATTTCGACTTCCGACTCCATGTGGTCCCAGACTCGATTCGGCACCATTTCGTATTAAGGTCCCCCATAACATTATGGTCCCCCTTTGGCATTAAGGTTCCCCATAACAACATTAAAGTGGGCCTTACAGGTGTTATGTAAAGCCTTTCAGACATCCCCATAAGTTGCCCCCACGTCGTCATCTGAATGTGTAGAGGTTGGTGCGTATACTTATATCACTTTGAGGCTGTACCTCTTAGTGAGTTTAAGTACGAGATACGCTACCCCACTCGACACACTAGAGATTTCGACGACGTTGCCTACGAGGGACTTATTCACGAGGAATCCCACGCCGCCTTGTGGTGGAGTTTCGCCTTCCCTGAAGTAGAATAGGTGACCCGATGGCTGAGTTATTGTGTCCTAGCCTTGTCTTCGGACTTAACGTATCCCCAGAACGTGCCATAGGATTTTTACCAGTTCCATTTCCAGCTCAAGCAAGTGGTTATCTAGTCTGAGCGTTCGTCCGTTACACGTAGTCAGGTTAAACCGGTGGTAGCGATCCGTAGCCCGGAGATTCTTAGCACCCCTTGTTCCACCTTTACCGTGGCCATGACTAGTGGGACTGCCGGGTAGGGGCCGAATTCTGCTATTGTCGTCAATTAAAGTTAAGTGCTCGTAATTGCCACGCTGAGCAGGCGGATTGGCGATCGCAGATTAGGTTTCGGACCGGCACAAAGGCTGCCAGTCGCCGATCTAGTTGATGGCATCGCCATCACTCGGCGCAACCGTTGTCCGGTCCAACCAAACAATCAGGTCGCTGAAGCCTCGTAGATCCTAAGAGGCTACAACCCTTTGACGACTTACTCGTCACCCTGCGCTTGGGTTGAGGGTGGGGGTATTCTTTGGCCGCCCCCCACATAGCTTTACCGGTGACATATTCAAGTGGCGCTTCCTCGGCTGTGGAGATCTAATTGGGTCGTAAAAAATGTTAATTCAACGGATATATCGTTTCTTATAGAATGGAGTATACTGCCGCCCAAAGACATCCAGAAAACCAGAGATATTTCAGATGCGAGCCTGGCCTTTGAGATAAATGTATACTGTTTTGTTGAATAAACCTAAGTCCATACCGAGTCGCGTACGAAAATGCCGAGGAAAGATGGCTGGTTGATTTAAATTGAAGCATATCAGATGCTTCAATTTAAATTCACATCGAACATAGAAGAGTTTATTTATTTGGATGAAGACGGTTATCTTAGGAATTAATGATGGTTTGATAAGTGTGTTTTTTAACACATTATTTAGTTATATTTTTATACATATTACAAAAATATGCGTTAAATCTGTTACGGAATTATTCCTGTAACACTTATAATGTTTCTGTTTGTACTCTTGCACCCCCCTTCTACAGTTTTTATATATATATATATATATATATATATATATGTTTAATTAGCTGTTACAATTCATTTCTCTAAAGATAGATGGCAAGGGAATAAAAATGGCTAGTGTTAAACTTATATAATGTAACATTTATTAACACTAATAACCAGGGGTTTTTGAAAACAAATTTATATTGTGACACTTTATTTCTGCTTGAATATAAAACAGAAATATAACTCAACATTCATCATGCATTAACAAATATTGTGTGCATAAGTTTGAATGTAATATTCGGAAGAGCAGGATCTCCTGACAAAGCTTTGTTTCAAACTCAAAAAAAAAAAAAAACAAAATAATTATTGTTGAAAGAAAAGATAAAATTGTTCTATTCTATTCTGAAGTAGGATTAACTTCATTCTACCACGCTACGATTAATAGGAGAATGAGTACACGTGGGAACCTCAAGGAGCTAGCCAATATTAGTTTAATATAATTTATGCTCGACGAAGCGATGATTACAGCGGGTAAACCGATTTCCGAATTCGATATCTCAGCGAGCGTTAGGTAATGAATTCATTAGCCAGCGGTTTGCGTGGCACAAGATGCGTGATAATGACTATTAATTAGTAGTTACAGTAATTTAAACGGTAACTTTAAAAGTTACTGTAAGATTAAATGTGTATACGACATGGGTGAGTATTTGCTATCTACACTAGCAAACGCAGTGTGTCACTTGATAGTAAGTGGTTACAGGCGCCCACAGACATCCCGCACAGCGTGTTCTACGTAAGTGTTTGATACCCCAACAATTACTTCATTAGCCAGCGGTTTGCGGTGCACAAGATGAGTGATAACGACTATTGTTATTACACTTTACAAGTTACTGTGGGATTAAATGTGTAGACAATACGTTTCCTACCAAATTTAAAGCTGTCGTAGTTGTGTGTCTCCTTTCCACACCGGCATACGAGCAGCTGACTACTTATAATTATTCGATATCTCAGCCAGCGACAGGTAGTGAGATCACTAGCCCGCTACTAACGTGTGACATGCGGGATAGTGACAATTACTGATACAATTAAATTTTATGCTGATATATTTCATAGGCATATATGGGAAGAGGTAGTGCCATGCTGCATAGGAGGAGGTAGCAATGCATGGTGCACGACACTTCATCCTCCTATGCAACGGAATTGGACCGGCACGACCCGAATCTCTTACTTGATACTGTCGAAAAGTGACAGCGTCGCTGTCGCGTATCGTGCGTTTTGTGAGTAGTCGGTGGCCCGTTGAGGGAGGTATGATAGAAGGGCAACGTATCTTCGTAACAATCATGCGCATGCCCATGGGCGTCGGT
>JAFELO010010696.1:17633-28697 GCA_017140195.1 Eumaeus atala | reverse complement strand
GAGATTAGTGACAGTGATAGTGAAAAAGTGAACATAGTAAAAGTCAATAGTGTTAGTATCGCAACAATCATTATATATGTAATTTTCAGCTCCTGTGTCCTTATGTTAGTTCTGTATAAGTTTAGAAATAAGATTAAATTAGCGGTTAATAGTCGCAACCCTCAGAAAATAACCATTTCTGATGGTTCCGAACTTAAGGAGGGAGGAGTTATGTTAGCCTCACCCATCCCTACTATAAGAATTAATGCTTAGACAGCACCTATTTCATTCGCAGGAATATCATGTAGCGTGTGAACCAGGAATGTTTTCACATTATGAACGGATTTACATTCTACATATTGAAGCATTCAATTAGAGCATCTAACTCTGTTCGGTTGTCTCATTAAAATAAGTTTTAGTTTAAGTAACAATTTAAAATCCAAATCTTTTGAATTGTTTAATTAAGTTTAAGTTTAAATAAAGTTTTAAATTTTTAAAAAGTTATTTCTCGCTCCCGGAAACTTGACTACCTTCTTACAAATATATTTGTATCTTATGATGATTATTTGAATTGAAAAATAAAGAATTGTGGAAGTAGTATATAAAGTTTATTTATTTAGTCAAGCGACAACACAACAAACGACAAAGTGTTTCACCACTATGAACGATGAAAGTGTCTCACTAGTCAGTCTATAGAATAGAAAGTATCACTTGACTACAATTGCATCACTTGCTATTGACCTCCCATTTTGCCTAAGCACGTACTTTACAAGATTAATTGTATATGACCTACTTGGGTTGTTTCATTTTTGAGACTCTTGGGATCGGATTTTACAATTATAATAACGTAGGAAGCTTAATATTATGCAACTGAGCAAGTAATTAATTTTGGTGTGCTAGGGAAATTAGGCAAATAGCCTTTATTGTGGCCGTGGCGTAAGATAGTATGAGAAGGAGACATAATTTCAACCTTAATAAACTGTAACAAAACAGGGTATGGAAATAACAGGAAATATATGCTTATAAACTGAATATTTAGAACTTTTTTTAGGTGTGTACCTATACAATGAAGTGTGAGTAAACGTGTCGTTGATCCTGTAGAGTTCCAAACATATTTTGACATTAAACGGGTAAAGATGAAAGAGTGACAAAGACGAAGAATTACTGGTTATCTAGCAGTATGTTTCAGCCGCTATTTGGCGTACGTTTTAAAAAATGGCGCACCTGCTGTGTCAATTTCTTGCTTTAGGATTTTAAAGTAATTATGATTGTTTCTACACCACATCATTCGTGGAGGGTAATGCTTTTCGAGCGTGTGTATGTATGTAGGTATGTGTGTAAATTTCTATGTTCGCTTCTACAGTCATGTGTGAGATGTTAGATTTGTCTTAGAAATGCCTTTTTAAGATTGGTCTCGAAAATGCGAGTATTAAAAAAATAAGAAACGAAATGGCCTATTTTGGGCACCGATTTGTGAGTTCGATTTTTTTTTCTTACCAAAAAAGCATATCGAAATGTAGGGGTCATGATAAAAGTAGAATAAAATAAAAATAATAAAAATTCCGACTGTTAATTGAAAAGAAAAAAATCTAATTAATAGGCGCTTCTACATTCGGAACAAATATTCAAAATAATTCTACAATTGTACAAAAATCTACAATTATTAACAATCATGGCGGTGGAAGCTGCTACTAAATAGATATAAATGTACACAAAAGATTCGACCGATAAAATAATCTTTGATATACCAAAGACGAGTCATTATAAGTCAAGAACACTATTGAGTGTGATTAAGTGGTACCATAATACAATTAAGTATCACAATGGAAGTGTAAAAATATTCAAATAGAATCCAAATTCCGGATCGAATCAGAGAGGGGACTTTTTTATCAGTCCAAGTTTCCTTTATTAGGTGGATATCGCTGGAGACATTATCATAAATTCAGATCGTTCTGTTCAGCTGATAGTCTGGTCCTGACATAATGGCTGAGGAAATTAAAGGACTGATTCGAATACATAATCGTTTGTGGAAACTTGGCAAAGTGATACGTACGAATATTCTAATTATATTTTTTGGAGAAACTAAGTATTAATTAAGGTGTTCGGTATAAAAATATGTAGTGTTAAGCTTAAGCGAATATTGCCCATTACAATAAGATTATACGGTTCGCCTCTGTGGTGTAACGGTGCGGGTGTTGCCTGTTAAGACCGTTAGCCGCGTGGGGTCCTGGGTTCGATCCCCAGGTCGGGCAAATGTTATTAAATTTTTATCAGATTACTCTGAGCATGCGTTACATTGTCCGGGATTGTAATGTACCCAAAGTGGCCATAGGCTTGCCACCTATAACTTCATGGGCCTCAGTACCTTGGCTAGTCGTGAGTGTTCTAGTATATATACTTACGAGTTTTGGATGTACTAGCACACCTATGCCTATCTCTTCGGGGATAACAGGCTTGAAGGTACTGTACTATTGAAATTATTTTTACGGATTGTATCGCGGTTTATTTAATTATTTAACTATCCTGACCTTTCAGAAGGTTTACAGCAACCATGGTCACGGATGGACTGAGATGTTGTCGCTCTCAGTTTAATCGTGTGAAATAGCCGGTCCCGCGTAACACCAGAAGAACGCTTTATCGCGCTTTCGTTCCTTACGTCTCTTTTTCTTCTAATTATTTTAGAGTCAACTCCAGCCGCGTGATGGAGGCGGAGCACTTGGTAACACTAAAATATGACAAAAAAACATGTTGAGAAACGTATTTAAATTCAATGATACGAAAATACGTCTTGACAAAGATTGGATTACATTTCATTTCCTTATAGGTTACTTTAGTTTTACATATAATATACAAATATATAATTTGCAGGCTACACATTTTTTCTAAAATAGCTACAGACATACAGCTTGTAAAATTTAATTTAGGCATAAATATAAAAATATGATACGTTTATTAAAATTATACATCCTTTAAATAAATTGAAGAATGTACATTTTATGGGGCCTCCTACTGGTACGAAGAAGATTCTAAAGAAACCGTACCAATTACATATTATATGAAATTTACTAAATTTTCAGTTCATTTTCTTTTAGGGACATATATAATTTTTAGGGGAGAAGTGTATACTTCTCACATACTAACTTTTGTTAACAGAAGGTACTTATAGCATGTTCTTGTAAATATTTATAAACGTTGGCAAACAGCTTCTAGTATATCGATATAATCTACAAACTAAATATTCGAATATAGTAAGCAGGTATCTCTCATGATTGTTTTACATAGGTGCGTGTGTGTGTATGCGTGTGCGTGTGCGTGTGTATGCGCGTGCGTGTGTATTCGTGTGAGTGTTCGCGTGAGTGTGCGTCCTTTTTTGTTTTCTTTGCGCTGGGGAATGCTTTTAAGCATGCTCTAGCTAACTACACTAAGGTGTACTGGAACACGCAGCATACCTATCAGTCCGGACCACTTGAGCGGACGACAACTTCCCCAAGCCGACGCCCTCTGACCCCTCCTAAGGCGCCATGTTGTGTCTTCGTCCAGGACGTCTCGAGGTCTCGGATTGGATGATCGCCTCTCTCAAACGGTTTACATCTCTTTTGCATGACATGACGCAGTTTGCAAAGGAATCAACGCGTTTCAGGCTTCCTCGCGTTCCAGCATGGTCTACGCCGACAACTGCAAAGAGGGTATCCCTTTCCTCTGCCCAAGCAGGGCAGAGGAAGGAAAGATCAAGGTATGACGAGCAGGATCCCGGGCCATACCACACAATTTACAAGACGGTGTGGATTCCAGCTGAACCACCTCACACAGGTAACGATCAAAGCAATCGTGTCCAGTCAAAATCTGTATCAGGTGAAATGAAAGTGCTCTACCTTGGCGCACCATCGACTTTCTAAGAACAGGATGCATGGTTGTTAATAGTTCGACACTGACTCGCGGCGCCTTCAGCCTTTCCTCCCACATTTGAATTGAATTTTCTAGGCCAACTCTCTTCCATATACGCAGCTCTTCACGTGTCGGATTTCTACCTTCTACTTCACGTAGAGTAACGCACTGCCTATAGGCATCAGCTTTTGCCTCCAGGTCTCAGGGGCCCTGAAATAGTCCTGTACCCTCGAATCGCCCGAATAGCCATGAATCGCTGAAGTCTTGCTAGTATTATACGGTTGTGGCTTGATCTTACTTCTGTCCACACTGGCGCACCATACATCGCCATTCACTGGATCACGCCTAAAAGTAATCGACGGCAACCGATGCTTGGCCCGCCAAAATTTGGCTGAAGCCAGGCCAGACCGGCTGCAGATTTCGTAACCCGTCGTGATAATCGGGCAAAATGATTTTTGAAAGCCTGGGTAATTCATGGTGGTTCCTATAAAAACTTTAGTCCCTCCGACCTCTATTTCTAGCGCTCGCGGTGGTCTGTTGCGCGCGCCGTGTAGGCACAGAGCTCCAGATTTCGCCAGTGCCACCTCCGAACCCAGAGCGCGGATGCGACGTACCACTTGAGCGACTGCTGCCATCGCAAGGATAGTGGCCTGTCTGTGTGGTGAGCCTCGAGCTACGACTGGAGTGTCGTCCTCGTAACATAGAACACTTGCTCCGTGAAGAATACGACCGTCAAGTGCCCAGTCGTACCCGATATTCCACAGCAGCGGACCAAGTGCCGACCCCTGGGAAACACCGTACACAACTTCCTTTGCTTACCATCGCCCTGCTTCTATCTGGTATTTGACGGCACGTGAAGACAAATAGTCTGCGACAATATTGCGCAGGTACCGGGTTACTGAATGGAATCGCAGCCCCTCGTGTATTGTTGTTTCCCAGGGCAGGGAATGGAATGCATTTCAGATGTCGAAAGACACAGTTACAACAACCCCACCCCGTGAGATCTCCTCTTCTACCACGGACTTTAGTTTCGAGATGGCACCGATAGTGGATCTATCCAAGCAAATTATCACTCAGGTCTGGTCCAGCAACCTCCAAGTGTCGCGTGATGCGAGCTGCGATCAATTTGCTGGTCTCATCTAGTAGAAGTATTGGACGGTAACCTGAGGGTCGGTTTGCTGGGCGACCTTCTTTTTCAGCAGGACCATCCTGCCAGTCTTCTATCGACTCAGAAAGCTACCATATGCCAAGCAGTAAGAGAAAACTTCCAGAAATTTATCCTTCATTGAGTCCAATGCCAGGGAACAAATACGGCTCGGGACGCCGTCAGGACCTGGGGCTCCGTTATTTGCACTCATTTTCATTACTGCTATGTCCAACTCCTTCCGAGTTATTCTCACAGATATATCTTGTACCTCATCATTTGTCTTGACGGGCGAGCTTGCTCTACGCGTCGTGATGGGTTGGGACCACTCACCTCGTGATAGAAATAGAGCGGAGACTATATGCTCTTGAGAATCATTTGGAAGGGACTGCGTGAGTGGTGGAGCGGCTGGGCGGAGCTAGACCTACGTCTCCGCATCCGTGTGTAATAGAACGAGCCGCCACACAGTTCTCTCAGACGTTGGAGGTCTGCATGACACCAATAACATCGACGCCTAGACAAGTACGCCTATTCGAGGCATTGACGCATCGCATATTTGCTGCAACGCGTTGGCTAGCCACTCAGCTTTTCATTCGGTACCACCAACAGAAGGAAGAGGTACCCATGATTGTACAATTGCGACTTCTTTCAGAAGCTCTTTGTCGATCTTTTTCGGGCCGGTGCCAACGTATGAAGTGCGAGGCGGGTTTCCAGTTTGATTGGTAGAGATGTCGTACTGGATATACCGATAATCTAACAATTTCTCCACGTTTTCCAGAACCCGCCACCCCGCTATTATTTCGACCCCTTGACTTATAAATGTGAGATCTACAATAGAGCCACCATTGTGCCGCACGCATGTATGTGCAGTGCTTCGATTCGCTAACAGTAAGACTGACGCAAGTATCCAGTACTCAAGTACTCGGCCTTTTACATCCGTCACCGGAGAGCCCTAAAGCGTGGACTTCGCGTTGAAGTCACCGGTAATGAACATAGGGCGTGGCACTCCGCCAATGAACGCACCGAGATTAACCAAGTCCTCGAACTCAGCGCGGTTTCTGTTAGGCGAGAAGTAAACGCCCACCACAATAATATCCTTCACTGTAGAAGCGACGAAGCCGTTACTCACGACAGGATCACATACATGCTTTCTCGAGTTAAAAACGAGAGCAACAGAAGAGTTATAATCACCCACCCAGTCGCTGCGAGAAAGAACACGGTATGGCTCCGCAACCACAGCAACATCAATTGACCACTGCGCCATTGAATGCACCAAAAGATCATGTGCTTGAGCGTAGTGGTTTTGGTTTCCCTGCAAAAATTTTTGAGAGCCTTTATAATTTGCTCACAGTGTCCAACCCAACTGCCGGGGTCACCACTGCAGGAACTGGAGCGGATGATGTGATGATACTATCTCTTGATGCACTCGCTTGCTTTTTATGTCGCATAGGCTTTCCGCAGACATTGCTGCCAGCTATGTGATCCGCTACAGTCTTAGGCATACAGTCTTAGGGACGAGCAAACTGCAAGCAGTTAGTGCCCCCCCCCCCCGTAGTACGTGGAGCAGCCCTCCGCCGTAGCTGTAGCGATGGAGTGGGATTCCCCCTTCAGGGGGACCTGGGAGGTCACATTCCTTTCTGCTGATTCAGCCCATTTTGTTCTAAAAGCCCATTAGGGTTGGGGTAAACCGAAGTGACACACCCGCACGATACGACATCCGCAAGACGGTCGGATAATGACGCCCTCGAGACTGGATTCCCTGCAGCCTTTCATCCACGACCGGGCACCAGAACACGGATTGGGGGTCGGATCATTGGCCGTTGGCTAATTGAACCTCCCTTTCTAGCAATGGGAAAGCAGAAGGTCCAATCAGTCACCATTGTCTAGGGCGCACCACGAGGAGGTTACCCGAACAATAGCACCCCGTGTGAGTGTGTGTGCGCGTGCATGTACCCGATTGTGATAATGTACCTTTAACAGTTTATTTATGTATATATGTGAGAGAAAAATGTTTATGAACTATTATTGTTTTATAAGGATTTCTACATCATTGCAGGATCTAGCTTTAAGCCATGTATTTAATTCGATTATATTCGATCAAGATACAATTTCGGGAATTAAGTTGATATATTTTAAGTTATTTATTTAATTTATCGTATAAATACGGAGACAAAACTAGATATTGGTGTTGAGCAAATTTGGTTTTAGTTCTGGGAACTAAAACGACTTTGTGGTTTCTGCGATGTGATAGAAGGGCGGAATGATGCTGTAACCATTTATGGTATTTTAAAATAAATGTTAAAAAAAATATCTTCAGAGGTGAAAGGAGCAACGCATTGGCATAACAGCCTATGAACATTGGTATGTTCATAGGCGTCGGTAGTCGTAAAAAGGCTCCGATTTCTCGTTTGCCCCCTATTCTATTAAAAAAAATTGCCAGGAGCGTGCTTGAGTAGGGAATCTGTATTGTTCAAAGTACGTAATTTTGAGAAGGGAAAGTTGGCTTCTCTCTGGTCCGAAAATGTGTGATTGTTTGCACCNNNNATGTGGGAATACAATAAATATTAATTGACTGTCACAATACTAGACAGATGATAGTTGTTGTCAATTTATGTACAACAGAAACTGACAATAACTATCACCGATAAGTGTGAGTGGCGGCTGCATGCTCTCCTTTCGGTAGGGATTCAGATGCTCCTTCGCGCAGTGTAGTCGATCACATTATTAGATGCTTACCGAATACAAGTCCCGGATCTCTCAAAAGATTATCAGAAACGACTGGATGGCTTCTTTCGGAGAAATGATGCTGAGGTACACAGCGTGTATCAAGGAAGGGGTCTTTCCGGATATCTGGAAGATAGGTTCATTGATAGTGCTACCAAAGGGAAATGACAAGTCATTAACAGATCCGAAGGCCTACCGGCCGATTCTTGGAAAAATTTTAGAACGTCTCATAATTACTTGCGCTCCCTGTTTGCATTGCAGTATTTCTGAAAATCAGCTTGGATTCGTCAGAAGGGGATCAAATGTAAGCGCATTAAATCAGTGTTCGAGATAGAAGATAATTCCACATATAAGTACGTCCAGCTCGTTCTTTCCTTTTGGACGTCTCCGGTGCCTTCGATAATGCATGGTCGCCAATGATACTTTTAAAGGCAAAAGTTACCGGCATCTCTCCGAACATCTGTCAGAGTCTCGTAAGCTATTTCTGTAACCGTTATGCTGGCTTCACAGTTGGCCACCGCACGTTTTGGAAGGTTTCTACAACGGGATGTTCCCAGGGTTCGATATTGGGCCCCACACTATGGAAACCCCTCATGGACGATATCCTTAAATTGCCGTTCTATTATACTATCGTTCTATTATACAAATATACAAATATACATCGTTTTAACTTAAAACCTCTATGTTAAGTCTCATTCTTGGGACGACTATGTCATAACCATCATCCCAACATCATCATCATCGTAACCATTCCGCTGCTTTGAACATACCAGCTTCAGTACTTCTAAACACTGAATCCCATGTCAGTACCCAAAACATTATCGTCGGCATAGGAGATAATAGGACCATTACCAATACTCATGTTTTTTAGAGAGTTTATATACATAAGAAGTAACGTAGACCCCAAAACAGTGCCCTGAGGAACGCCATAGGTCACAAGGCGACATTTACCTCACTACTTATATAATCTCCAACCTTAACAACTTCTTTTCGATCTCTTCAACAGTCGCTAAGTCAAAAGTCACACCTCTCACTCCAATAGCCTCCGGTTGTAACTTACAATGTTTTAAAATATTATATAGATTGAGAATTAACACAATATACACAGGCTATTCATTCGCTCGATACATGACAACATACCCATCACTATACGGCGGTGTCATGTGAGCGAGATGTACCTCCTCAGTCGTGCAGGCCAAATTCGACTGCTATGTTAGCATGTCACTACCTATATTGTGTGCAGGCGAATATTGTGTGCACACCGTAGTATGGGTAACGTTTTATTTGATTAGAATAATAATGCATATTATAAAAAATATTTGTGTACTTCTCCTACACGTAAACTGTAAGTATGCCAAATTTCTTACACTTCCACTCGCGCAATTTTCGTAAAAATATGTCCAAAGATTTAGCTGTGCGTACTGATATAGATAAATAAATTTCTATTTTAAAATATAACGATGCAAAATTATCTACACAGAGATAACTGTTTATTCTGGTTCCCTTTGTCCCCTGAATTTATTGCAGCAACGAATCTGTACAATCCGAAGGGTACGGAAGCCCTAAGTTCCCTTGGGAAAGGGTTAGCTAACAATACATGTCTTTAAACCTCTAGTGCCACTAATGAACACATTTGTTTTGGAGGGGATGGCTTGTAATTATTCGTGAACTGTGATTTCGAAAATCATTTAACGGATCGTACTTTTACTTGCTAAACATGTTGAAGGAACTTTTACTTGCTGAACATGTTGAATCATGTAAAGGCCGATTAGGGTACTATACATCTTGAGCAGTAGTCACTTGAGTACGCTTGAAAGTAAAAAGCCTATCAAGCAACTAAAGCTAAAAGCTATATCAAGCAACTAGTACACAAAAAAAGGAGTATTATAGATTGTAGTTTTTTTTTTTATTTTATACTAATGTCAGTTGCGGTTTTACTCGCGTAACTCCGGTCCTATTAGTTGTTGTGTCATATGTATTATTACACACCAGACATTGTAAGTTGGGCGTCATGATGACAATTTAATTATATACATTTATTTAATTATGGTCTCTTCACAGACACAGTGAAGAACAGTCTCAAAATAATACAAGGCACAAACAACGGAATCAATCCAGTTTTTGATGATGGTTAGTAAAAAGTTAGGGAACGAAGTCTTATCTGGGTAGTTGTCCATAACTCCCTGCTGCAACCCGAATGGAGAATCCGTATATATTTATCGATTCCATCCACCAGATGGATTGGTCTTCAATCGTCAAACCCAATAGTGGCAGATTGTGGTGACATCATATCTTCATATTACATCCAATACACAAAAGGAAAAAAAGGAAAAGGAGTAGAGTTCGGAAATAATCACACAAAAAACATCCCGTCCCATTCTCTTCTCTTCATCAGCCAACTAAAATCACGCAATATATAAACTCGGTAACAATAAAATTGAATTTAACATCCAACTTTCACACGTGGCATATACTATTTAAGCGAACATATTAATGATACGGTCTATCAAATTAATAACAGTACAGATCATGTAAATAACCATATCAAAATGCACACGTAAGGGAATTAACATTAATGAAGACTTTTCGATACATAAGATATGAAACATGGCGTCGGCAAGAAATCATGAACGCATCCCTTTAATGTAAGGTTGATAAATCCTAACATATTTGCCAGGAAAATATAGGTTCCCGACCGGAAAAGAAAAAACAATTTAATTATCATTTGGGGATGGCAGATGGCGTCCGCAGAGCGTGGCAGAAATCATTCCATCCTCCACATTGCAATAAAAGAAAAAGAGTGACATTTCTTCAACACAGAGCACACCTTTAGCCTTACAATCAAATATGACAGATATACTTTTTTATAGAATAATATAAGTAGCAAAAACATAATGGCTACAATATATCCTTCATAGATAAATGGACTATTCAAGACAACAAAAATTTAATTCGGGCCAGTCGTTCCTGAGATTATCGCGTTCAAGTAAATAAACAAACTATTCAGCTTTATATTATTGGTACATGCTGCATATATACTGCTGTATTCATCCACGACCTGGGCGGAATATGAAACAAGAACTATCACAGCTAATAGTTCCTCCAGCAGTACATAGTATGTGTCGTCGCTAACATACATTTGCTTGATTTCGCCCGAGCAATATGGTTAAGGTCTATATAAATTTCACCCCCCTATTTAACACGGAAAATCATGGAAGAAACTCTTATACCAACTTTCAAGTTTCTTGGTATAATAATTTCTGTCAGGTTTGTCTTGTATTTAAATATTATATATACCATCATCCCAATATCATCATAATCGTAACCATTCC
>JAFELO010010696.1:0-17453 GCA_017140195.1 Eumaeus atala | reverse complement strand
CATAGGAGGATAGGAGGAGGTGGTGCCCGTGCGTGGTGCAAGATACTACATCCTCCATCCTCAACGGAATTGGGCGGGCACGACGGGTTAGTACCTCTCGCTCTTGCGTTTCGTGCAGTTTGTGAGTAGCCGGTGGCCCCTTGGGTGGGGGGGGGGTCTATGAGGGCAGTGCATCAGCGTAACCTTCATGCGGATGTCATTTGATCGTTTGCACCCTTATGCTATTAAAAAAAAATAAGGAGTTGTTAATATCAAACAAATATTTTTCCCCCTTCATTTTGATACAAATTTTTCCTTTTTTATTTATTATTTATTGAACGTATTGTCACTTCTTGATAGAAATTCATGTTAACACTTGAATAAATAACTAAACTTTATATACTTTTTATTTATTCAATATTCTTTTAGTATACAGGCTTGGGCCGCAACTCTTTCACACCGCTGATGCTTTTGTGTTGACAGGGTCGACAGCGGCAACCCGAGGGGAAAGCTGAAACTGTCTTGGGACCCGCAACAATTTTTTTGAACAAAACTGGAGGAGTAGGAAGTAATTTATTAAAGTTAATTCCAATTTCCATCCCCAATCAAAGACGGAGACTTTACAAGTAATAAATTTATATTATTGCGAAATCAGTAGGTAATAGGTAGGATTTTTTCATATTGCATTGAGGCAAACGAGAAAACCTAGATGTTTGGCGACTACCAACGCCCATTAACTGCCCTCCTTCACCCGAACAACAGTCACCTTAAATCATTATAATGTGTGAGAAATACTGGACTTTTTCTAATAGTATAAGGCCGAAGAGATTGATTTCTCCAACGCGCTGATCTCAGGAATTACTGGCCTTAGTTGAACATATTTTTGTGTTGAATAGTTCATTTATCAAGGAAAGCCACCATGACGCTACGACTAATAGAACCGGAGTAAGCGAGTGGAATTGCGGGGTGATGCTAGTAAAATATACCCCTGTTTTTTAATATAACATGAGGGGGCAAACGAGAATTCGTGGAATTTTGATGACTACCGACGCGACATTGCATGATTGTTACGCAGGTGCGTTGGCCTCCTATTAATCCCCCACCATCCACCAGTGGGCCATCGGGAACTCACAAACCGCAGGAAACGCGACACCGTAGGTGTCACTTTACGGCGGTATCAAGTGAGCGAGATGTACCGATTAAATTCCGTTACATAAAAATATGTAGTGTCATGTACCATGCATGGCGCTACCTCCTCCTATGCAGCATGGCACTACCTCCTACAAAATCACGTGATATTACAACAGTAGCTCCAGTTGAACACACACACCACACAAACTTCTGTTCTCAAGCAACTACACGAGGACTTAGATAATTTGGTATACATACTTATAACAAATCCCAAGTTACAACTTATGTTAGCCCAAGTGTCGTGGCGCATAAGAAGATCGTAAATTGCCAAGTTAATGTATTTAACCCAGCTGTCACTGTACAACACCGCCACAATCAAACAGCAGTTTACTAAACTACACTCTGTATATAACCTACTTCACTTTCCGTACACTTGTCGTCGGCTCGGTTTCACTAGATAACCATTTCAATTTAGTACATTGGACCTACTTGTGACCAGTTCGTAACTAATTAGGATCACTATAACACCCATTGGAGGGGAGGAGGAAAGGCGGGCAACGCATTCGCACAGTACTTATGCGGTTATTTATGGACGTTGGTATTAAATAATCATGATCCAATTGTGTCTTAGCCCCCTTATATCTTATCTTTGATAATCCGCTACCATAATCAAAATCCATTACTAAAAAATTGCTAAAGTTGTAGAAATGCTGACCGCTTAATAGAATGAGCCATTCGTGACCAATTTGATTAGTTTTGAGTGGACTTTTTTACCTCAAAAATTATTACCGAGAAATTATGACTGGCTCGCCGCAGCTTCAATTGAAAAGACTACTGACCAATTGTGACCGATTCGTGACCAATTAGCTCTCCCTTACATTTAATTTATTTATTAAAAAAAAATATTTAAACGGTACGCCAACGGAACAAAGCTGTTATCATCGACAGCTCGTACATTTTCGTTTAAATAGAAGTAGAAAAATATTATCATCATATTTATCTGTCCTTGTCGGTCCATTGCTGGACTGAAAGACATTATATGAATAAAAACAAGGAACACATTGCAAGTGACATTGCTCCGTTGCAGTCAATTCCGACCCGTACGACTTCTCGTTGGTATGTGAGAGTTAGGGCAGTACATGAAGGTGTTAAATTTAAAAAAATCCAGTCTTTATTACCTTTGTTTGTATCTTAAAACTTAATGTGAAACTGCCCTTATACGATCAATTGTATTCAGAAATAATACAAATTGTGAAATATTTAAGACTATTTGGGGTTAACATTGAAAATTGTACGATGATTTAATAAAGGTTTGAGCGAGGTAATCCTTACTTCAGAAGTTAATTCATTGCCCTATGTAGCACATGTAAACACTCAGCAATTCAAAGTTCGACACTGTCACATTTGACTTTTGTTGCGCATTTATATCTGCAATATAGTTTGAATTCAAAGCATCTTTCAATATTATTTGTGTTAAGATGTATTGATGGTTTAGAGGTAGCCTGAAACTTGCATTGAAATTTCAACTTTGCATTTGAGGTGAAAACCGAAGTTAGATATAAGACCATTTTTTGTATTTATGAAGGGGCAAATGAGCTGTCGGAGCTGCGAGTTAACTACTACTCAGTTACATTACTTTTATGTAAAAATTTACTCCTCCGCTTTAATGGGCCATCAGAAACAAACAAATCACACGAACCTCGACAGAATAAAAGTCATTTTTCAGCAGCATCATATGACCCAATTGACATGCCATGTGACAATAAAAGAAAACAGCACTGCGGCAACTCAAGTAAAAAAACAACTGCTTTCTAAAAAAAATATTACGAAAACACAGCATTAAATTATTATGTGTATGTGAATCTGACGTGCCGAAACCATATGGTTTGTTTGCAAGGCAAAAAAAAGTTGTGCAATATATGGAGGAACAATAACGAAGGTGTCTAATGGACCGAGCGTCTTTTGTGTAAGAACGATATAAAAAATACCGAAGCGTGTAAATACGGTCTTATGAAAAAAGAATATTATAACTTAAAAAAATTGTCTACATGCTACTGCTTACAAGGGTAAACATGTTTGGGGTTTTTTTCCAAACGATTCTTAACACTTGAATAAATATTTTTTTTCCACGATTATTTACTTTTCAATTTAATTAACATTTACGACCGGTTCATTATTAGGTATTATCATCATCAGATTCAAAAAACTCGTTTTCTTATCTGGTTATTATTCGAAACCGGTCGTAAATGTAAATTGAAAAATAAATAAATGTGGTAAAAGTATATAAAGTTTATCTATTTATTCAATTGTTAACATGAGTTTCCATCAAGAAGGGGCAATACATGTTGCTTGGGACGGTCCAACGTCGACTTGTTGTAGCAGACCATGCAGTTGCATGCATGCATATTTGTTTTATTACTGACAACACACTAACAAATCAGACATTCAGTTTTGACAGGTAGGCCGTGGTGCATTGCAGCCAAATTGGGCTGACGCGACTTGGGCACCCTCACATGACTCCGCCGCAAAGTGACACGTATATTGTAATGTTTCGTGTGGTTTGTGAGCAGCCCGTGGGCCAATGGAGGAGAGGAGGAAGGGAGTACAACACATCTGCATAGTCTATGCGGATATGTATGGGCGTTAGTTGTCGTCAAAAGGTTCCGATTAATCGATACTATTGATCGATGGATCCGAACGACCCTATATATATAATAAAACTCCTAAAAAAAGAAACAGTGGAAAAGTTGGTTCATGGCTAATCTCGTTCGGCTCCATAAGCAATACAATACAAACATACACACGTACCGGTCAATATCATAACTCCATATTGCCTCGCCGTCGGTTATTAAACGTATTAAAACTTCGAAACAACAAACGGTTTATGTCAGTCAACTCCCCCATTCCCCTTGTTACAATCTAAGTTAGAGAAATTAGCATCGCGCGGCGACCGGAGCCTGTTCGAAGTTGTGACGTATATTCACGCGGGACCACCTTCCGACCTCTCCTAGCAGATTACACGTCGAATGCATTGTTATTGGCTGCCAGCTGCCAGTTGGCATAACACTAGAACTATCGCATTCGTGTTGCTTTTTGTTGAAGACAGAACAGGCGATTTCGTCGCCTGGTCCTTTATTTCAGGACTTAGTGTCTCGAATGTAATTAATGTTAATTACATTTGAGACACTAAGTCATTTTGATGTCTAAATTAGATTACAAACCCTATGCATTGGTTTCTCTGCAGAAAATAAAACACTTACTAATAAGTGATCCCACTAGTGTCTGTCACTTACTAATAGATGATCCAACTGGTATTTGTCACTCACTCATAAGTAAGCCGACTGGTGTCTCTCACTTGCTAATAAGTGATCCGAATGATGTCTGTCACTTATTAACAGATGATCCTACTGGTATCTGTCACTTACCAATTAATGTTTCGACTGGTGTCTGTCACTTACTAATAAGTGATACGACTGTTCATTTACCGCTTCTCCAATAAAAATGAGCCTCCGTGATATATCACCTCCATTACTCAGGAAGCTCGTTACAGACATAAGCCTAATATGTTCTCAACCTGATACGAATTACCATAAAACTTGGAAGTACCCGCTATTACACCATAAAAAAGTTACGGTTACATCGCATCATTTCTTTGCACTGACTGTATCTCGCTACTTTGTCTATGATACGTATTAAATGTAGATAACATGTAAATATTTTTGACTATGCAACTAATGAAAAAACATATAATATTTGTTAAAAAAACCTACAAAAATAAACAGTAAATAAGTAAAGTACTACATAATATTACAAGTGTGGTAATGTGTATTATTATTATTGCTTCATTGCAGTTAAATTGGGCCCGACGCGATCAGGGAGGTAAAATACCAAAAGTCACAGCTATACTGGAGCGTTTCACTCGATCCATGTGCGGTGGTCCATTATATTTTAAAAATATTTCTTAATAAAATTTACAAAAACGGCAATTGAGAAATTAACTTAAAATAGTCAAAATCATTAAAATAAAAATTCCTCCCTTTAAGAAGTCCTGATGTAACAACAAAAACTACATATATACAGTCCAGATGGGCTGGGCAGAGAGGCTGGGGTGCCATATATTAAGATCTTTACACACCAGCCTTGCCTTTTCCACATTAATTATTTCGGAGACTTTTTGTCAAAAGTTTCCGAAACCTCTTTCGGACACTGCCTGATCAATTTGATCATGATATAATAAATATATTTGAAACCAGAGACAATTTTGAATCGGTTTCCCCTTGACCCAACTTTAGAGTATACAAATTATTTGTGTAACATACTGATCATCATTATGACACAGGCTCATAAGCAGGAGGACCGGAAGGAGGTCACGTATTCATATATTCGTATGTTTATGAGCGTCTGTGGTCATGAAGAGACTCCATATAATATCTTGTCCCGCTTATCCTGAGCCAAGTGTGGATTTTAACGTTTTAAATGTATATAATACTTCCTTTGGGAGTCGAGATTGCTACCTTTTTGAATAGATAAGCGCGCGCCTAGAGGTCAATAAGTATCCTTTTCATCAATTATTAACTCCGTTGGTCCATACCATATGGCGTTCCGAAAACTGCAGTAAACGCCACGGCACAGCCATCATTTCTTGAACCTGGGGAACTTGCCCCCAATTTTGGTGGCTTGAGTTGACTGACAACGTGGCCTTGATATACACATATAGAGTTTTTTGTAAGGCACTATACAAAATGACAGAACGTATTCTGTACTCGATTTTGTTTCCTAATATGTAAAAAAAATAAGTACCAAAATTTTTACCTAGTTGTCTTTGAAATATACGGTTTCCCGCCATACTGCCGCTAATTGCCTGCGCAGTAAACGCCCCTAGGGTCTTAATGCTTAGAGCGCACGGTTTCTATCGGTATCATTATATCTTTTTTATTCATGTTGAAGTTTAATTGGTTGCCTAACAAGTGTCCTAACAAATGACAAATCGTTCACAATTCACTTTCATGACTACCGACACGATGTCCACTGACATCCACATACGCAGACGATATCCTTGAGTTGTAGTAAAAACACTAACTTATAATGAACATGTTAACGGAAATATGGAAGTTTCAATATAATTTAACACCCATATTATATTTGCCTAATGCCTTTCTTAAACACACCTGTAGAGGGCAAACAAAAAATCAGAACCTTCTGATGACTACCGATGCCCATGGACATTAGTGTTATCATGCAGATGCGTTTCCTCCCTTCCTCTTCTCCGCCAATGGGCTACCAGCTGCTCATACACCACTCGAAACTCCACAGCATACAGTCACTTCACGGCGGTGTCATGTGAGCTCGAGGTGTCGGTCGTACCGGCACAATTCCACTGCGATATAGCATACCATTCAGAGCAAAACCTCAAGTATATAAATACCATACAAAATGAAACATTAAAAACTGTATGTAAATCAGGATACTGAAATTCTCAATTTCCCCGGAAAGGACCGATATAATTCAAAGAGATTCCCGTCGGCGACAAAAACTATCGGGAGCAGAAAGGAACGTGGATTGAGCAATAAATCAAGTCGCGATTGATTCTGGGACTTTAGGATGGGATGTCTTGGGTCGCACGTATTATTCATTGTAATGGATCTACAATTTTTTTGTAAATATTCACTGTTTCATGTGGGGTCTTCTTCGCAGGCTTGGAAGGATTCTGCAAGAACTATGCCTCATGACCCGGGTCGGATCGCAAGGGGCAGCTACCACCTCGGTGATGGGGACAACCCACTAGTGGGAGTTCGTTGTAGTGTACCTAGAGGCGGATGTCATTTATATACTCTGCACGTCCGTCCGTCCGTGTGTCATCTTCAAAGGCCTGGGGAGGCCTGCGAGGATTACGGGTATCGAGGCAAACCTCATGACCGGGCCTGTTCGCGAGGTGATGAGGGCAACCGACTGATGTTAGTGGCTTGTTGCCATTCACTGCAGCGATGGCGTAAGTTAACAGGTATAGAGGAAGTGCCATAATGAGAGTATACTCTTACACAGAAATGAGAAAGATATGAATATAAAAGGTCAAGTACTAGTTGGATTCGTTCACCTAGAATTCTGTACGAGAGTTGCGAAAAATATATTCTATAATGTAAGCGCATGCTGATATCATATAAAATGAACTACAAATAAAAATTTATGATAGTTTCATCAGTTGTCTATAAAAATATTATAATGAGGAAACATTTGATTGTTTGTTTGTCTATCTGAAAAAATATTATATATATTTCCTAGAATGTAGATCATTCTGAAAACTTCGATAATGTACTAAATCCTTATATCGCAGGTACAGAAACTATTGGTCACGTATAATGTTTATTCAATAATATAAATCAATGAGTATGTGCCATATTTTGTGCATTATCCCAGCGAAGCTGTGACGGACCGCCAGTAATCATATAAATCCGTAAATTTATATGTATGCTAGTTATTCTTTCACATAAAAATTACTGAAACGATTTGCATTACATTTAGCACAGATATAGGTTACAACGTATAAATCACCCTTTATGCCCTATTTAACTCGAGTAAAACCGAGGAATAAAAATAGTCTCCAGTAATATGATAGGCACAAAGGATATTGCGCATACAACCGAAACGACCTCATTTTTGTAATGGCGACTATTCGCGCTGAAGAGATTTGGGTCCTTTATGCTGTTTATGTTTTTTGTCCATAGCAATTGAATAGTGGGATAATCCTTCCTTGTTAAATTCATTGGAAAATTGCGCTCAGAATGCTCTTGGTATGAAATGCTTATTATAATATTGTAGGCGGTAGTCCCATACCGCAATAAAGTTGTACTGGACCTGGGAGTGATACCTCACAGGATACCGCCGACGAGTGATAGTTGTGTTGTCAAATTTCCGTTGGCCCACTGGAGGATGAGGGAAGTAGAGTAACGCATCTACATAGCAATTATGTAGATACGCCCACGATAAGTGCAATGGGCTGTTAATTTTTCTAATGACTATTTTTTTATACAATAGGGGGGGGGGCGAAAATCGGGGCCTTTTTACGACTACCGACGTCCATGAACATCCACATATTTACCGATATACCGATGCCTTGCTTTCTCCCCCCCCCCACCAATGGGCCACCGGCTACTCACAAACCCGCATACAACGCGACACGGAAGACGTAAATTTACGGCTGTATTATGTGTGTGCCGAAATCAAAAATCAAAATTAAAAAACCTGATGTTAGTGGCTTGTGACTGTGACCTATGGCGCCTAAGTCCAGTAGAGGACGTGGTCTAGCTGACGATGGCAATGATGTCGTTATGTTCTAGTAATCTGCTCTATTTTAGGTTTTGAAAATTAATGAAGAGCTACACAAACCCTACACGTGTTCGATGAGATATTTGTATTTCATTCATACATAAAGGTTTCATATTAGATTCCTGTTATGCCGTTTCCCTCTTGCAAATAAACAGGATTCTAAAAGAAAAGCGTTGGCGCGTCTGTATAGAAAATTTCCCACAACCAATGTGAACACGCTACGGAGCCGCGATCGTTCCGAGGTTCTTAAACCAAAGCGATGAAATGGAAAATTGCTTGCGACGGTTTCACGACGCTCACACAAATATATCGTGGCTTGGAAACTTATAGACACCAGCAAACCATTGGACTTGCGGATTTGTTCAGTTTCCTGAAACGTATGTAGTTTTTCTTAGGTTTCCTCCCTAAGAAATTGTGAATATGTAAGTAATTTGCGCGCGTGTAAGTACGTGTATTTTATCTACTTGTGTACTAAAACAAAATTTGTAATTTGCTTCCACCACCAACGCTGTTCGCTTACCCTCATACTATACTATATATATATTTGATTATATATATTTTTTTTTTTTTTTTGAATTTATATATATATGTATAAGTTTTGCGTCTTTTGTCTTATCTTGTGGTGTCATCTTATGGTTGACCTCAAAATCTGATTTAGGAATGCTCCTGACTTAAACTGAGGTCACACCTTTTCGTGGGATATGCTGCCCCCCTATTATATTTTGTTGATTTTATTTCCATTATTGTCATGCTGTCTTTTTAATTTCTTCCGTGTTCTTTTTTATTTTGCTGGCATTATCATTCGTACAAATAAAGCTATTTTCATTTTCAAAATATTACAAGAGTAAAATCTTGTGAGACAGAAATAGGAGAAACGTCGTCACGACCGGCTGGTTCTGTTGGTACTGTGGCGGGTGGTCTGGCGCTGGTGTTACGCCAAAGGTCGCGGGTTCGAATCCCGCCTAGTTCATGCATGTTTATATATGTATTATGTGTATCTTGTATAATAATTTTATGAAATAAATAAAATTACTTTTATAGAAAAAATATTAGATATATTTCCGTTGCCTAGTACCTGTAACACAAGTCCTTACGTTATCTACCAAAATACTAGACTAATGTCATGTGTACGTACACAGAAGATATGTTATTATTACACCAATGGCGTCTATTCTGCATAATTTCGGTTTACAGAAATTTCACTTGATGAATAAAAACTTTTTTAATACAATTTACACTATTGTACATTTTATTTTCATTTATTTTGTAAGGTTTCTAATGGGCAACTTTGTGTGTAATAAAGAGATATTTATTTATTATTTATTATTATTATTTATAGAATGTAATTTTTAAATTTACGACCGGTTTCGATTTCTCATCATCAGGTCAAATAGTATATAAGGGGACAAACGAGCAGTCGGAGCTTTTTATGACTACCGACACCCACGAACATCCGCATAATTACTTTGCTGATCTGTTACCCTCCTTTCTACGTCCCCTTCAATTGGCCACCGGCTACTTACTCACAAACCGCACACACCGCGTCGTCAATATATGCGCTTATACGAATGTATCTGTTGATTGAGTTGACTTAGAAGATTTTTGTTGTGTCTTGGTGTGGTGTAAAATTTAAGGGATTTCAGCAGCAGATAGGTTTCAAGATCCCCCTTTTTGATCCTCTCATGCGTTGAAAACAGACAGACGAAATATCATATAAGGCATATATCTTGAGGCACGGAGCCCTAAAAGGCAACGATATATAATCTCCCAATTTCAGTATGTTGAGACGAGAGGCGTGCGTACATATATATATATATATATATATATAATAATTGATCTTTTAAAACTTGCAACTAAATTCTTATACATATACAACAGTAAACACTTGTAGAAATTCATTTAATGTTATCCATCGTTAAATTAAAAAGGTTCTAAACGCTACAGTAAGTGCCTGCTATTTTTATTTTCCATTTGCGGCTATTTCTGTATTTTCCCGTTGAATTTCCACAGGAATGGCATCGTCTGCCGCGGTGTTATGAATCCAGTTGCAGCCAGCGCGGCACTCAAGATTATTACAATCGTAAATAATGTATGCCGTCTGGCGCAATAGTTTTCCATGTACTGGAGTGTTCTAGGTGTTCTAGATGGCCTAAATGTCTTTACGACGTAACACGTTATGTACCTTGGCCCGGTTGTAACATGTTGTGTATGTTGACACAATGGTTTTTACGTTTGCTTTTAAAGTAATTCAAGAATTTTGTATTGCGATTTACGGATTCTACAATTTTAAAATAGGCCAATTGAAAATTAAGGGAAACATCGAAAAGTATATTTTGAACACAATAGGCTATTTAGTAACCGCTTGGCTGCTGACACTCAATAACATCTCCATAGCTAATTTCGCTCTCTTCCGGCTCATATATTGGACTACTGACTACTGGGAAGACCTGGTCACAATCACACAATTACTGATATAATAATATTAAACAAAGGAGGGCGATCTCAACGTCCATGCAGAGAGCGATCTCAACGTCCATGCAGAGAGCGTGAGTAGACAAAAGAACAAGGTAGGAATACTTAAAAAGGTCTATGTGTAGGTATCGATATTTTTTGTTCGATATATCGATATTTTTCACCGATACGTTTGGAACCGATAATTTCGATTTTTGATACTTAATTAAAATTAAAATTCGTATCATTTTCAATATATTTTGTAACATATAACCTCGTGAACATTTAGATATTGTCTATAAGATTACCTAGAGCCCCTTATGTTTTGTTGCGTCTGTAAACATAATAATTGTGTTTGTAGATTCTCTTGAACTATTTACCTTTAGATTTTAAACGTGACGTTAGCGAACGTTTTAAAGTTATTTTCGATTGATTAAATACTTCAATCCATAAAAGGTATCGACACACAAAATCACAAGCGAAATAATTCTTTCATTTCATGAACAAAAATACGTTTTTTTTTTAATTTTCCCGATATATCGTTATTTTTTATCACTATCGACATATCTAACGATAATATAATAAAAAGTAAAGTTCTTGCTTTATTTACACGATAATGAACGATATTTCAGTGAAATTAACCGGGAAAAAAATTGTGTGTTTTCTGCCGGACGTTTCTAAAAAAATATAATCTTATAATTTTCCATTTACACTACACAGTTGTATTAAAATATGTACAAATAAAAGTGATTATGTTTGTGAGTGTTAGGTCAAGTCTTAGCCGAACCCAAGACTAAGAGGGTCAGGGGTTCCAAGGAGGCGGTGGAGAGCAGTAGAGAGGTAGTAAGCTAGCTGCCTTTAAGTGGTCTGAGGTGAATAATGATTTTTATTTCATTTTAATACAATTGTAGAGTGAATTTTGTAATACAAATATGATATGTTGTGTTATATCTGTCTCATTTGTACTTATCTGAAAGCATAATTAATAAATAGGATTGAAATAGGTTATCCCTCTCACACCTAGACTAAAACTTATTTATGTTTTAGGGAAAGGTGGTGGTTGCCATGCACGGTGCATGACACTACATCCTCCTGTGCACCGGACTTGGCCGGCACGAGCGGGAAGTACCTCTCGGTCACTTGATATTGGCGTAAAATGACAGCATCGCTGTCACGTGTCGTGCGGTTTGTGAGAAGCCGGTGGCCCATTGGGGGGGATGATAGGGGGGCAACGCATTTGCGTAACAATTATGCGAATGACAATGGGCGTCGGTTGCCACTTTATGTCGGTATCATATGACCGAGAGGTACCTCTCCGGTAGTTCCGGCCCAATTCAGCTGTATGGCACTATCTCTCACTAAGTTAATTGTATCGCTGTCGTGTTTCGTACGGCTTGTGAGGTCCTTGAGGAGCCCATAAAGAACCGAAGAAGTGCGAAAAAAGAAAACTTTATTTTTTTCATAACATAAGGGGACAAACGAGAAATCGGAGCCTTTTGATGGCTACCGACGCCTCTCCCTCAAAATATGAATTAAATTTAAATGAATAAAATGAAACTTATCAAGTAAACTCAAACATTTAAAATAGCCCATTTGAAAGTTTAAATAACAATAGACGCAAATTTCCCCGTGCTCTATACACGTAGTGATTGCATTTGGTGGTTTTGCGCCGCGATTGGAATATCAAATGTTTTGAGTCTTTTGGCTGTTTACTTTTGGCTGTTTACTTTAATTCGCTCCCCAGTGCTCGCCGTGTTAATTGAAATGTTTGGTTTTAGTCTGGTTACAATTTATTGATTTAAAACATTTTCTAATTAAAGTACGATTTAATTTTTGTGTTGCTTCGTAGGGAAATACGCACTTCCGCCGGACCTGTGTGGCATCAAATGGATGTGTGGGACTCGCGGATGAATCGTATGCCCAGTAAAACACCAGTGTCATCGTCCGCCCATCCTGAAGTGCCCCGGATCTTTTCTTATAGTATAGGGGGACAAACGAGCAATATGAGCCCTTATACGACTACCGACGTCCGTGAACATCAGCATAATTACTATATCTATGCGTTTCCCTCCATTTCACCTCACCCTCCCCCAATGGGCCACCGCCTATAGACAAACCGCACGAAACGCCGCACATGTCACTTTACGGTGGTATCAATTGAGTGAGAGGTACTTCCCCGGTCTTGCCGGCCCAATTCCGCTGCAATGCAGCATGTGACTACCTGTTACAAAATCTGTCGGCATCAAGGTCATACAATACGGCTTAGTAACTATATTCCCTTTCTGTTACACTTGCAAACCACTACTACTAAAAATACTACTAAAATCATACTACAAACTAGTATGTACGATCTAAGTTCAAACTAAATATCTAAGACACAATGACCAAACATTACTTTTACTTGATTATAATCTGGAATATTATTATCATTAAGCTATTAAGTCCTTGTCTCGTCTCTATACAGATCATATTATATCGTCATAATATACTTTTTTTTTTTTGAGGGAACATACTACTACTCGTGGTGCCAGCACCCCCCCCCTGATAGGGCGTTTGACTCGCGCTCGGGTCGGTAATGCAGCTAAGCGAACCCTCAATAATGATCTATTTTATTTTTACTGTTTGTAATATGTTTTAATTTCTCTCATTACAGATATGAATCCGGGTTCTTACTAGCTTTTAATATAAAATTTATTAAAAGCCAGTAAGAACCCGGATTCATATCTGTAATGAGTATATGGGGACGAACCAGGAATCAATTTTTGATTACCTTTTTTTCGGACCTGAACTTACACTGTGGAAGCGAAGGGAAACCCAATACAACTTCATTTGGTGTCGAAAGAGGGACATGCCACCCTCTCTCTCTCTCTCTCTCTCTCTCTCGCAGATGGGAGAGATGTATCCCAATATGAGAGTACTTTTTTGACAACCGATTTCAACATGTAGTTACCACATACTACAAATTTTGTTCCACAATTTGGGTCGCGTGTATCAGCGCTATTATATTTATCACGCCGGCTATTTCCACAGGTGACTACACACGCCGTACTCCACAAACGCAAATAACGTCGCCCCTTATTTCCCCGGAGGCCGCCTCTCATAAGTCTGAGGTTGCTTGTTTGCGAGTGTTTTCTTATGAGATAGTGTAGAGAAAACAAGTTTAATATAAGTGTTTTATGGCATGCATTCGTGCATGTTGAAAATTTAAAATAATACTCCGCGTAGTTAGACACAGATGTGCTTGTGTATGTATTACTTATACGGCTCGCTTGGATGAACGTAACTGAAGCAAGATGCTGTGCATCATTGTTGAATGCAAAAAATATTTGCATTGTATCTAGTACGAGTATTTTTGTTATGTCGAACACTTTAATGATTTCTTAGGTCTACGCGAATGTAATACGTTATAATAAAACCACATTAACGGATTTTATCATGGCTTATTAAGTATTTTATGATATCAGAACATTTACCACCTCAATCCACCCGTGGCCATGGTAGCTGTAAAGCTTCTGAAACGTTGGGCTGGTTAAATAATCAATGTACCGCGATAACATCGAAATCCGTTTTGTAGATTGTGAGAAAATCGCTTACATACAGGCAGCTTACAGCGACAAACGTGCATTCCGAGTCTTTTGATGACTGACAGCTCCCATAACCATGTGCACAATAGTTATGCAAATCTGTAGACCCACTTTACTCCTCACCTCCAATGGGCCACAGGCTACTGACAAACGGCACGAAACGCGACCCATGGCATTATGTGAGCGTGACAATGGTTGCTGTTAAGAGTTCACCCGTGACGTGTTAGTTAAATAATTAAATAAACCGCGATAAAATCCGTAAAAGTAGTTTTATTGCAATGAGTAACATTCGCGTAAACCTAAGAAATCATTAGGATTGCGGTGTGGTTTTCACCACTGAATAGGACGATCCCCGAGGAAGGTTTTTATGTAGCCGAGATAGGTATATAAGACAACAAAAAAATTGGCAATTTATTGGCCAACCCTATGGAGACTATTAGTTTTTGCGTAGGTAGTACATATTACCTTTTTTTTTTGATATCGAATGCATGCACGATATCTGAGTACCCGGGTAAGTCCCCAAACCTACGTTGGACTCGGCAATTGGGTAATAATATCAACAAAACCCATACGGGAGCCTTTAGGAGAAAACAGGCCCCAAAGTACATATTACCTATAGTGCACAAGTGTGTGAACAGTTACTACACCACTATAATCTTTCTTTACTCTTTTCTTATAAGATGACAGTCATAGACAGTCGACACAATTGGAGAGCTATCACACGCAGACCCAAGGACTTCACGTGTTCTACAAGGTGTGTGCGTGTAACATCTTTCGGAATCTGGATTATTGTAAGAAATTTAATGAAAAATCCCAATAACACTTTTATGTGTGAAAGTGGGACGAATCCAGAACCTCACATTTAGCGATGACCATGCTTACCACAAGATCACGTGACAGTTTGGATTTATATAACACATTACCTACTGATATTTCATTATTATTATACTTTTGTTCCGTCACTCATCATGTCATCGAACACCATAAATAAATGCATGCAGATTTTACTCTTACGTCCAAAGATTTGCATAATTTCACTGTCAATTTTCGCTTCCATTACTTGCCAATTTTGCATATAAATCGGCACACCCGGCAGCCATTATGCAAACTATATGCAATTGTATGCGAGCGCTCTGACGTAACGCATTAAATTCGGTCATTCATTTTGTTACGTTTTTGTACGTGTTTTTTGGGTATATCGCGCAACGCCCCCTGCGCGCGTTCTTAAGGAGTAAACTCCATTCAAATATTTTTTTAAAGCAAAACCTCTATGCGCACGCTTGACATGCGGAGTAAGCAGGTGAATACGTCACGAGAGCGTATCGGAAGCAAGGCCAACGGAAGTTAACATATATATATTCATATATATATATATATATATATATATATATATATGTAGCGTGTCAAAATTTGAAAGTTTTGCGAGTGCAAATAATAAAACAATCATTTTAAATGTGGTGCCACAATCCCCCTCTCTGACATATATATAAGTTAATGAACACAGAAATGGTGAGATAAATTACATTTCTTACATTACTCTATCGAGGTATTAGATATGGATTAGTGTATAAAAGCCATATCGTTTTATCTTATTTCGGATTTGCAGCATTGCTAGTATATCTATTTATATCAGAAAATGGTTTCAAATTTGAAAACTTCACCAAAGTTCCTCAACAAGTATTTTTCGTTTCCACCAAAAAGTGTTGCGTTGGCGCAACGACACCTTAATTTTTTGGTATATTTAGAGGCATGCCATTTCCTCTCTGCTACAACTGCTACGGAATAATGCTACGTCGTAGTGGGTCTATATAGAAGTAAGTAGATTTTATTCCACTTAATTCAAATAACTTTTTTAATGTTTCAATTAAGTGAGATATATATTCGCCTTTTGTTATCTACACTTGATAGCTACACTTGGACTTGTGGTCATCGACAAACGCGAGGTTCCCGGGTCGTCCCGGTTTCGGACAAAAGAGTGTTGTGGGGATTTTTCCTTAAATTTTTGACAGTAAACCGGAGTCCGAAAGATATCGGTGTTACACGCCCACACCTTGAAGAACACTTTAAGTCGTTGGCTCTACGCCTGATTTCTCTCCAGCCGTGTCGCAGTTGTCTGTGACTGTCATCATATAGGAAAAGAGGATAGAAGGAGTATACTGCTGTAGTAAATGTGCACACACTTATGCACTATAGATAGTATGTCCTATGCAATGACTATACTGGGTTGGCCACTCTGTAGACAATTTTTGTTGATATTATTGATATTGACCTGTCCCGGCTTCTCCCGTGAATAACACGGCGAGGCTACTTAACAACCTTAACGCACGAAACGCGATAGCAAAACTGTCACTTTATACCGACTTCATACTCGTATGATAGGAAGGTAACTCCGCGGTTAAAAAAAACGAACGCACCGGCAAGGAAAAATTAAAATTTAGATCGGCAGCACCGAAAACGACGGGTTAGTTTTATTGACACCCTTTTATATAGTATCTAAGTAAATTACAATAAAAAGTAAATAGACTTTTTTCACTCACGCGAGAGAGTAAGGAGATAAGTGTGCGCTCACAATTTGATGCCTCTGAATTACTCAAATTGAGTGTAAACTCCGTAAAGAAGTGAACTCTGAGAACAAAGAAAGCTATGTGGTATATAAAAATTAATATACTTACAAGATTTTTTTTATTTCTGTTATCTCCTTCAACGCTCATTGGAAAATGGGTATCGTATTTTTTCTAATTCAAGGGTACAAACGATCAGTCGGAGCATACCAGCGCCCATTAACATTCATGTAGTCTATCCGAAGAGAGAAATTATTGTTGACCTTACCCTATGGGCCACTGAAAACCCACAATCTATAGGAAATGCAGAATAGCTTTAAGTGTCATGCTGCATTGCCGCTGAATTGAACCGGCACCGCTGGCAAGAAAATTATCGTACACGTTATACATATCATGTTAAGGCACTTCCTAATATGATATGTAT
>JAFELO010010695.1:361008-376617 GCA_017140195.1 Eumaeus atala | reverse complement strand
CGGGCTCCCAGGTATCATGCGTAAATGCATTCCCCTTCGTCACCAAAAAAAAAAGGTTAGGTTAGGTTAGGTCGTTATAAGTCTGTTTAATAGAATTTGAGAGATATTGCAGAGGAGAATGTCTGTAAATCTATAAGTCGTCTGCATACATATTATAGGGTGAAGATATTTTTTGGCAGATGGAAGTTATAAAAATAAAGAAGAGAAGAGGTGACAGAACGCTACCCTGAGGAACACCGGCAGAAACATACTTCCAAGAGGAGAGAACGCTGGCCCTGAAGAAAATTCTGCAACCAACCAACTGCCTATGAAGATATATTAATAGACTTAATTAAAAGTAATAAAATCTCATGGTCTACGGCCTTAAAGGCGTTGCTAAAATCGAGCAGTGTCAGGATTGTTATATTTCTACAGTCTATTCCCACGTGAATGTCATCCGTGATTTTAATGAGTGTAGTGGCCGTGTTATGACCTGGGCGGAAACCCGACTGTAAGGGATTGAAAAGTCGATGTTGATTTAGGTGGAAACACAATTGCTCCTGAACCATGCGTTCCAATACTTTTGATAGAAGTGGTAGGACTAGTAATTGTTGGAATGTTTTAATTTACCCGCAGAACAACCGAACGAAGCAATGGAGTTTTTTCATAAACATACCTCCGTCTGCTTATGAGAAAAAGCTATGAATAAATAATAATGTACGTAGGTGTAGAATTGGGCTGGCGCGAGTAGGGATGTTCCTCACGCTACGAATACAGCCTAAAAGTCACATATTGCGTGCGGTTTGTCAGTTTCCCCGTTTCCCTCATTGGGGGAAAGAAGAGTAACATATCTGCATCACATTTATACAGCTACGACTGCTCGTTTATACTATAATAAAATCTACAACGGATTGGCCTTGACCGATATTCGACCCTCCGTACCTCATTACTCAGTTTTCACCTTCAGATAAGAAATCTTTCAATTGGAGAATTCTATTCTCAAATGGAACTTGTTTATTTATAGAATGTATTTTTTAAATATAGAATCTACTTTTAAACTTAGCGAGTTTTGAATGTGTATATTTGAAACTATTCGATCGTAGGGCATGAGCATTGTATTCATCGTGCAATAGATTTGAGCAGTCTTTTTGTAAGCTTTTATCATATGTATGTAATCAAATCTTGAGCGTTTTAGATCTGCTTCCCGGTTACCGATTGGAGGAAATTTTGCATCCCTGTCGGACGATACATCAGAATTTTTATGATATGGAGCTGAACTGATGATGAAACCGGAAGGTTTCATCATCAGTTCAGCATAATGCAACTGAAATTCAGTAGTTAAATGACACAACGCAATCGAGTTTAGACTTTTTGACACGTATTGGCAAGAACTTACGTTTTATTTAAAATATATGGTGTATATAATTACTTCTTATTATTCATTTGTTAATAATTAATTATAATCGAAAAAATAAAATAGACGTAGTGGTTGATGTCTTAAGTTTACGCGAATATTACTCATTACAATAAAACTACTTTTTACTTACCCGATGTTTCCCAAGCCATTTCAGCAACCATGGTCACGGATGGGTTGTCCACGACGGGCTAGTTAAATAATTAATTAAACCGCTATAAAATCTGTAAAAGTATTTTTTTTAGGCATGTAGTGCTACTAAAGTGTCAGCTGAAACGAGCGATGTTAAGAGATACATACGGCGTTTTAATTGGCGTGACCGTTTTGTTAACACAGCAATACTGTTTTTTGTTTTTACGGGAAAATACTTTACGCACTGCCACCAGTCTTGGGTGGGATCCAGTGGGTGTGTGGGGTGTGCGGCTGTACCGAATACCCACTAAAACCCCGCGTGTTCCGTCTGTCACCTCTGCTGGTCGTGCCACGGATCTGTCAGCATCAGGGCACCTCGGCGACTAGCAAATCCCTCATGTGAACGTGGTAGTGCTTGACGCACCACATGTAACGGCGTAAAAATTTTAGATCTATAAAATTACGTCAATTACAGGACCTCTTCCTTCGTTACGTAGGTTTAGGTGCTCGGACTAGATAATGTATTGATGAGACCAGGGTCGGCAAGGGCAAAAATACAATCAACAATAGTGGCGCGCCCCTTGCATCATCGAGCAAGCAACCCTAGTATCATTGAGAGAAAAGAACCACCAGGAAAATTCAATCTTACAAACAAGGTCTTAATTTAAGGTCGGATAGAATAGATAGCTAGAATAGAAATAATTTCAATAAAAATTTATAAACGCCGCCGACCGTGGTCACGGGTGGACTAGTTCCGGTTAGTATCCGTAAAAGTAGTTTTATTGTAAACTTATGACATCATGATAAAAGACTAATCGTTAAAATTATCGGATTTAACGTAACACCTTCCGTTTTCTGAGAGTACCTTCCTAGTCAGCGACACGGTGTAAAATTTGCCGAACACATTTTTCCGATTAGATCTAAAACTCACGGCAATGCTCAAATGTTCAAATCAGATGGAAACGCCGACGCCCATGGACACCCACACAAAATACGTATATGCGTTATTCGGCTTTCTCAGCAGTGGGACTAGGTAGCCCAAGGTGAGGAGGTCGATAAGTGGGACGCTCTAGATTTAACCCTGAAAACAGTGTGGACTAGAGAGCAGGAGAAGGAGACACTGTGGGGTTGGGAATGCAATTCTATTGCACTCTCCCGAAGTTGGGGAGAGTGGCAGTATATTCTGTAATTTTTGAACAACCCTTCAACGCCTCAGAGAAGGTGGTGATAAATCTACGCATAATGACTGCTCGTCGAGGTCCTCTAATGATTACCATTTCCAATACCCAGATGGAGGCAGTAGAAGCAAACATGACAATTTTAGTGAATATTCGGGACCGGGATGTGCCTCGAGCCCCACACCACCAGACACACTATAGGCCTACGAGGGTACGTAAAATACCGAATGGTGTTAACAAAAAAAAAAAAACTTTAACAAGTTACTTTCCTAAGACCTTATTCCATACTACAGTATTAGAAGAGAATAGAATATAAACTCATGAATTTTAAGTACACTGTTACGCATCTTTATATAACATTAATTATAGTTATTAAATAAAAATAGTAATAATAAAAAAAAAATTATTATGTGAACCAACTCTACTTTCTCGGTCGTGCCAGCTTGATTTACATACATGCAATACAATGACGTTATCTATTAATAAAACCTTTGTCATTTATTAATTAAAAGAACAAAGAACTCGACTGCTAACTGAAAAGGAAAAATAAGGTCTACAGTGGGGCCACGTTGATTATATATATATTATCAAGTATATATTGCCATTTTGTTATTATTTTTATGAATGAAGAAGCAACGAAGGAGGGCAACGCATCGGCATAGTAATTATATGGATGTTCATGGGCATTGATAGTCGTCAAAAGGCTTCGCTTACTCGTTTGCCTCCATATTCTATAAAAAAAAACATACATACAAACTCTCGTAAAACATTGCCCTCTTTTTGAGGCAGTCAGGTTAAAAGGCCGTATGCACACTTACATTTGTAGTTTGTATAATAGATAGATATACGTTTTCTAAATAGGAACATAAGTAGGCGTAAATATTAATTACATCATGGTATTATATGCATGATATAAAAACCGAGCCAAATCAAAATTACCCCTGTTAGGTCAAAGGTTAACAGCTTCCGTTAAACTTGCCAATTTCGTAATGCATACCAAAAATAAACTTGATTGATCAAAACGTTTCATTCATAAAAATGGCTTTCCAAATCGCCATGAAATTGTGATCGCGGATAAATAGGCCAAGGAGAAACTATGCGCATGCGCGCGGATATTGATCCTGGCTACGTCACAACATGTCCGCCAGACCACAGAAAAGCTCAGTATAAAAGTAAAATAAACAACGCTTCATCTTAGTAGCATTCTGATGGAATGCGGCAGTGTCTAGTTTTGTATGACAATTGCAAAAAGTAATTTATGGTATATGCATATACCCCGTGATTGAAGATGGTGTTTAAATTTCTACCTTTCACCATGCATTCTCTTGTGAAGATGTTGTTTTTATGTAAGTATATAGATCCTTTTTTTATCGTTAACATTGTGTAATTTTTAATTGTATTTGATACTTTTGTTTTTTATCTGTACTAGTTTTGATTTATTTTCGACGAAACCCCATAGCAACGCCTTGGCGTCTTTGTTGGGAAACTCAAAAAAAAAAAAATTACAATGTCTTCATTTATGCCACAATTTTTACTAATTTGATTTGATAAAACGGTTGTTTGTTAATTAAAATTATTTGATTAATGTTAACCATCACGCTTCCATTTATATCAACACATTCTCTTCTCTACCTGATTCCAAGATGGTGCTCGCATTATCTTCAACATTATTGCATATTCCGCGTAGCACTAACCTATCTATCTATTCTGTTTAAATTAGGATGTTTTTAAAAATATCCGTGGATCTAAGGATGTTTTCATAACCTATAGGCTAAGTATTAATACTTAGCATATAGCTTATATATTCGTTTTCATTTAAAAGCCAGTTTCCTAGCGGTGGTTTTTTTTTGGTATGTTTGGTAAAAATCGGTCTTTTTTTCCTTATGATGTAAGGCATTTTTGACATAAAATGGAATCATTAATTATCTTTAAAGGATTTCAATGAAGTTTTTGAACAATGTAAAAATAATGAAATAAATTTTAAAAGAACAACACAGAAATCTCAACAAATGTGACTAGGTATTTGTTGTGTGGCATTATGGTAGCCCGGCCGTCGGGGGACCTCTTAGTAGACGAAATAAAAGTGGAACAAAAAATATATAATAAGATCCCCCGACACGGTAACACAGACCAAAATAGAAATAATATTTTTTAGTATTGTATGCTTGAAGTTTAAAACCTAGGTTTTTTTATGCGCCCAACTATTACAATCGTTAACCGGCAATCCCACGTATTTTTTCTGTTTCAGCCTTCAAAGGCTTAAACATTAAGGAGCAGTTTTTTTTATAGTATGGGGGTGAACACATATACTGTCGTAAAGTGATATCTTTAGTGTTGCGTTTCGTGCGGTTTTTGAGTAGCCAGTGGTCCATTGGCGGGGAGAAAAGAGGGCAACGCATCGGCATAGTAGTTGTGCGGATGTTCATGGGCGTCGGTGGTCGTAAGAAGTAATCGATTGCTCCTGCGCCCCCTATTCTATATATAAAAAAAACACAATCGGAGCCCTTTTACAACTACCGACACAAATGAGCATCCGCATAATAACTGTGCAGGTGCGTTGCCCTCTATTCCTCCTCCCTTCCAATGGGCCACCGGATATTACAAACCCTCACACAATATTATTGAAAAAAAAAACAAATACAGGAAGTATATAAACCAAGGAACCTCCTTTTTTAAATCGTTCAAAAAGTTTTACTTAAAATGAACAGGATATAACGGGGAGTGTTCCGTGGAGTTGTTGGGATGACCAGTAGCGGAGTTTCACTGTCGGACACCGTGACAGAGCTCCAAGTTCCACCGATGACACCTTGATGTCCCGAAGTCCATAACAGTGCGTGTCGGGCGCAGCTACATCATCGTTCTAGTACCAGCTGCCAGCTGCTGTAGTGTCGGGCGCAGCTACATCATCGTTCTAGTACCAGCTGCCAGCTGCTGTAGTGTCGGGCGCAGCTACATCATCGTTCTAGTACCAGCTGCCAGCTGCTGTATTTCGGAACCGATACGACCTGGTTTTCGTCAGGAACAGAGTCGACTCCTGTCTCGAAGGCCGGCAACGCGCCTGCACTACTTTGGTTCTGCGCGTGTCTGTGGGCGGCGGTAGTCACCTACCACCTTCTTGTTTTTCTGAACCGACCGCCTGAATCGACCCTGGGTGGGGTCCAGTGGTGTATGAGGGGGGGGGGGCGCGGTACATTATAGTGCCGATAGTCACAAAAACCACTGCGAGTGCCACCAGTGTCGTCATTGAACAACAAATCATCAGGGCACCGCGACGCGCGACGCGAGTCAGTCCCCTAGGGGACCGACGCCTCCTCCACTGAAGGATTGCCTCGCACCAGCATTGGGACGGTGAAATGGGATGAGATTCCCATCCTCTCCCCTTGCCCCGCGCGCCTAAATCGCCTCCTCCTGTTGCTCTTTTGTATATATATATAGCATAGCGCCATGCAGCATAGGAGGAGATAGTGCATTATTGACACCACCGTAATGTGACATCTTCAGTGACGCGTTTCGTGCGGTGTGTGAGTAACCGGTGGCCCATTGGATGACGGGGAGAAGGAGGGCAACTCATCGGAATAGTAATTGTGTGGATGTTCATGGGCGTCGGTAGTCGTAAAGAGGCACCGATTGCTCGTTTGCCCCCTTATTCTGTAAGCAACAAAGATCGTCTCTTCCTGTTCTTTAGCCCCCTCTTTTTGCTTTAATTAGCGTCGCCTGGGTTCACCACAGGATACTAAGCCCCCCGCCATGACAAGGCATGAACCATGGTGGGGAACCCCCCAGCGGTACCAACTAACAGATAGTAGTAGTACTCATTGCCCCTTATCACATATAAAAAAAACTTTACTCAATTCAATTATTGTTCAATAATCAGAAATGTGATGATGTAGTCATCTAGGTTAAGTTGAAGCGTCGCTCCCACACCAACTGATAACTGGAAAGTTTAAAATAACTTTGTAGCACAATCGCTGTGAGTGGCTGAAACCTACGCGGGACCTTTTCGCAGATAAATTACATTGAGTATAAACAAGGTTTTATATTTATCGCTCACGGGATAAATTTATGGTTTTTGGAGTAATTCGACGTTGTTTCTAACCATAAAAAATAAAAATCTGTGGCGTAATAGCACCTAAACGAGTGAACCTATTTGTATAGATGTTTGTTTGTTAGAAAGGTGGCTCAACCGATGACTAAATTTGGGCCAAAAGTTTTATTTGCATTTTCCATTTCTAATAATAATTTGGTATCAGGACGTTGGTGGCGTTATACCAACGTGTCTAAAACACGATAAACCGTCCTATGCCCGATATATTTCCCCTCGTGTTGTACTGGGGGGGAGGACCACGCATCTGGAAGATAATAATGCGGATGTCTATGGGCGTCGGTAGTCGTCAAAATGCTCCGATGACTCATTTACCTCCCTGCAGATAGTATTAAAAAACTTGACTCTATGAGGATTGGCTACTCGTCATAGAGACGGTCGCCGTAGTCGAGATGCGTCTAGGAGAACATTCTTATGCATGTAGATTTCTATGCTCCCTGCAGCTTCAACAGATTGATGCTGGATTTGTTTTGAGTGAGTGCCAATCATCATCATCATTATCAGCGCTTATCGGTCCACTGCTGGACGTGAATCTCGCAATGAACGCCAAGACGACCGATGTCCTGCTACTGCGAATCTATCCTGGACCGGCTACTGCACGGAGACCGTCTTCCCACCTGGTGAGGTGTCGACCAACACTTCGTTTTCCTAAACGCGCCCTCACTCCAGAACCTTACTGGCCCATCTGCCTTCTGTTCTTCTGAGTGTGTGGCCAGCCCATTGCCACTTCAGCCTATTCGTATTCAGTACCAATGTGAAAATATATTTGAAGCAATCAGGATTTATTAGTGGGGAAAACATTATGGGTCCACGACATCGAGCTGCTATGTGGCACGGGCAGGTGGAGCTATGTTCACTCGCAGTAAAGACAAATGGAGGTACGTTCACTCATAGTAAAGGCAGGTACTGGTAGTACAGGCAAGTGGAGCTGTGCACACTAATAGTACAGGCAAGTGAAGCTGCGGTCACTCGTAGTAAAGACAAGTGAAGCTACGTTCACTCATAATACAGGCAAGTGGAGCTAGATTAGCTCATAGTGAAGACAAGTACTCGTAGTACAGGCAAGTGGAGCTGTGCACACTTATAGTACAGGAAAATGAAGCTACGGTTACTCGTACGTAGTACAGGAAAGTGAAGCTATGCTCACTCATAATACAGGCAAGTGGAGCTAGATTAAATCATAGTGAAGGCAAGTACTCATAGTACAGGCAAGGGGAGCTGTGCACACTTATAGTACAGGCAAGTGAAGCTACGGTCACTCGTAGTCCGGGCAAGTGGCGCTACGCTCACTCGTAGTACAAGCAAGTAAAGCTACAGTCACTATTACACTATAGTATAAGCAATTGGAGGTACGCTAAGTCGTACTATAGGCAAGTGAAGCTACGGTCACTAGTGGTACAGGTAATTGGAGGTACACTCATTCGTAGTATAGGTAAATGAAGCTACGGTCATTAATGGTACAGGCAATTGCAGGTACGCTCAGTCGTAGTACAGCCAAATGAAGCTACGGCCACTAGTGGTACAGGCAATTGGAGGTACACTCACTACGAGTATGAGCGAGTGTGCTACACACACTCGTAAGTACGTGATGCTACGACCATTTGCTTGCAATATGAAGGTACTGTTTATCAGTTCCGAGTTTTCACTTCAATAGGGAGTGCAATGTTGAAAATAAGATAATAAACAAGTATTCAGAGTTTTTTTAAGGTAGCTGTCGACTACAAACATCTGTTAAGTGCTATAAACGTAATCGGTACTTCTCATCAGTACTGTCAGAATGTGAGGTCAACAAGCGTCGGCCCGGTGCGCAATTCAGTAATTACACCAACACATTAACCGCACTAAAAGTGTTGTTGATTTGTGCGGTTTGCGCCTATTTCGAATTAAAATATTTTTTAAAAATAAACATATATTTTGATGTGGCTTACTGGTCGGACATGGAAGGGAAGAAGGGGTAACACATCTGTTAACAATTATGCGGATGTCTCGGAGGCTCTTAAATTCACTACAAAAGAAATCTTTTTTCGCGGGGTTACACCAGCTGCGGTCGCTAGTAGGCTCGTAATGTGAGTACTTTTGTGTGAGAAACGCGAAAGTCTAAAAAAGTTGTTAAAAAAATCGTCTGTAAGCCGCTTTACTGTTTTCTAATTGATTTGTGAACGAGTAGCCCGATGGAGAGAAAGAGGCGACTAGTTATGCTCTTTCGTGTGTTTTGGGACATTTGGGACATTACTATGAGTCGGAACTTTACCAAGACGTCATACGTTTTAATATTCATTAATGAACGAAACTTTTCAAGTTATGTCATGAGTAGTAAAGCTGTATTTTCTGAACAACAATAAACTAACATTATGTAAAAGTAGTATATATATGTCTTGGACCAGAGTAAGAAATGAAAATAAAATACAGTTGTGAGATCAACAGTTTATTATAATTTATCCAAAATCTTGTGATTGTGCAAAAACGACCAGGAAGAAACACAATCATACAATGAAATAAAAGCATTGCCATAATTAATTATTATTTCACCGATGGCTTCTTGTTTATTCAATATTACAATATTGGCACAGACTTGTTATAAATGATGAAGCCATATAAATGTTCATAGAAAGCACTTCAATTAACAAATCAAATAATAAGCAATGTTTACTTGACTTTTGTACACCAAGTCAGTTGTATTATTTTTATCTAACGCATGCAGCTATCGATTTATAACGATAAACGATAAATAGTAAAAGTATGTAAGACGTGGCGCTGAGTGCATTTCTAAAGTGTTTTGAATTTCTACAAATACTTTCCAAGTTCTTACTTATTTACATCATCAAACCCCCTGTGTGTAGTGTTAGACACTACAGGAAATCAGATACAATAGTTTCAGCTGTACGTTGATATATACTTTAAAACCTTTTTTACATTTATATGATAAAATTAAATGTCACAAATTGTTTATTATACAAGTTTTAGCTTTTATGCGTACCGTAGTGTGGGTAAAGTTTTATTTAATTAATATAATAAAATCTAACGCATATTATTTGAAATTATAAGACTTAACTTCTACACATAAAATATAAGTGTGCCAAATTCTAATCTTCCTTCCGAGCAAGTTCGTAAAAAATTACTATAATGGTAAACTATATCTTAGGTTTAGTTGAAATCATGTTTAGATTCAGTAGCCATCGCTTCGTGCTAGTGACCGTGAGGCATTTTCTCAGGCCTGAAAGCCTACCTGTGAGAGGTAGTGGAAGCCTACCTGTGAGAGGTAGTGGCATGCACGGGTGGAATGGTACCTCATTTTGTTAACTTAAGTTCACGCGAATGCTACTCATTACAATAAAACTACTCTTACGGATTTTATCGCGGTTTATTTAATTATTTATCCAGCCCGACATTTCAGAAGGTTTACAGCAACGACGGTCACGGGTGGACCTCTCGCTCACTCGATACCGCCGCAAAGTGACAGCTATGGGGTCGCGTGTCGTGCAGCTTGTGAGTTTCGGGTGACCCAATATAAAGTGACGTAGAGGAGGGAAGGAAGGAGGGCAATACGTCTCCATAACAATGATGTTTGTGGGACGGTACTCATAAGGTGACTACTCGTTTGTCTTATTATACACAAAGATGTAACACAACATCTCACGGATTAGCATTTACTGTAATAAAACAAATTGCTAAAACGTATAAATCTTTAAATTTTGAAAGCCCTGGAAAGCTTTTAGCCGATCGCAAGAGTAAATAGCGCAAGTTCAATAAAAGCTCGCAAAAATATTTTCATGCTAGAATTTTATAAATTTGTTAGCAGAAACCTCCTTTCCCCCTCTGGCCCATCCAACTAGGGATGTTTTGAATACAATATCGAGGTGATTCACTTGTCGATTATATCTATTATATTCTTGATCTATCTAGATTTCATACTGTAAGTGATAGCTAGTTAAAAAACAATCTTCGGAAAATCCGAAGATTATTTTTTTTGAATTTGGGGCAAACGAGGAATCGGAGCCATTTACGACTACTCGGTAGAATCCATGAACATCCACATAATAACTATGCCGATGCGTTGCCCTCCTTCGTCTCCGCCCCCCCTTCTGATCTGTAACATTTTTCCTATAGGTTGTTGGATTGTGACAGTGATTTCCTGAAGAGTGCAGAAACTGAAAGCAGGAAAAGAAAAAATAGGAAATAAAAATAATAAGAATACACAATTATGTAGTAATTAATATTAATTTATATTGCTATGATTATTAATTAAAATTAATTTATGTCATTGTGAATGAAAAAAAATTGCTGATCTTTATTTATATAACGCTGAAGAATTTGTTTGTTTGTGTGTCTGGTAGCGCGTCCCGTCTCAGTAACTTCTGTATCGTATTATAAAGTTTTTGTTATGTTGAATACTCCATTTGTCGAGGAAGACTATAGACTACATACCAAGAGGTTACGACTAATAGGACCGGAGTTCGGCGGGTGAGACCACGCGTGATGACAGTTAAATTAAATGGGCTAAACTTTCATTCGATTTTTGAATAACTTAAACATATTTTTTTCAAAATCTACCTTACGTGCATGATTTTAAGTTATTTTTACGTAGTTCATAATTCGACACGTGTACGTCATTTATTCGGACGTGTTGGAGATGCTGACTGTTTATCTTGATGTTTTTGTTAGTTAATTGTTACAGTTGGACACAATAATTAAAAACGTAACAAAACTGTTGTAAGAATAAATAGGTACACACTGTTTGATGTGATAATGTATTGTTAATCAACAATGCAAGCTGTACTTACTAAAACGTATGACGTCACGGTGACGTTACGAGTCATATAATGTTCCGAATGGGCGGAGCGAATGCGAGCGAGTGAGCGTAACAAATCGTCTCTTTCACCTCATCAGGCGCAATGTTCACAAATAAATTAGACTAGTGTCATCACGTAAAATTATAGCGTCCATAGGGCGACTTGCATACAACTAATTTTTACTTATTCTTGTAGGAAAGGCAATAGAAATGGTTACGTTAGAAAGCCTAAACAGTCACATTTGTGGTTCATAACTATCGATTTTTTCCATATGATATCGATATTATAGTACAATCTTCAAACATATCGACGTTCTGTCTACGGTTTTAACGGTTTGTCGATATATCGTGGCAACACTACCTCTAACCCCTCACGATTCTCGCGTTTATCCTCATCTGCATGCCCCCGATTCTGTGGAAACACATGATCCTGTAGGTACGTGAATGGAATATCGAATTTGGTGAGCACTGCTCAAATCTCGCATGTTTGAGATTATTACCATATCACCAGGGTGAATTCAGATGTGGTAAGGATTAAGTAAAAGGTCAAATGTCCTGTATTTGGAATATAAATGAAAACATGAAAGCTATATTCAAAACTTGAGCGTGAGCCATAGATTTATAAGTATACGCAGATATATAGTGAACGTCTCAAAACCAACAAAAAAAAAAAAATATAAGAGATGTGCAACTGTCAAATTATGCACTTTGTGAAAAAAATTAATTGCATGTTAGGGCTGATTGATAACTGGCAGAAACGACGAACTTAAAAAAAAGATAGGCAAACAAAATTTATTACATTATATTCTATCATCTTTTCGAAAATAGAACACCAAATTTGAATTTATACGTCCTGATAGAATTTGTGTGAAGGGACCTAGAATTTTCTCTGTCATAAATTTTCTCAACAATGGAAAGAAAAGAAATTCGTGCGGTGATCAAGTTTTATGTTTTAACAAGGAAATTTTGTGTGAATGAAAATGTTTTGCGCGCGATGGGGGCCCTTTTGCTCTGAGTGTTTGGCGCTGTTTAAGCGTGATTCTACGAGCTTGTGCGGCGTTGTGTGACAATAGATGAAACATGGATACATCGTTATACTCCTGAAACAACAGAACAATCTAAGCAGTGGACTGAGAGCGGAAAACCGGTGCCGAAGACAAAAAAAAAACGGTTTTATCGGCCAGCAAAGTGCTGGCGACTGCTTTTTAGGATGCCCGAGGGTTTATTTTAGTGAATCATTTGCAAAGAGGAAAATCGATAAATGGAGAGTATTATGCAAGCTTGCTGCAACAAGTTTGCGAAGAAATCCGAAAGGAACGGCTTCATCTAGACAAAAATAAAGTTTTATTCCACCACGACAACGCACCTGTGCACTCGTCAAGGGTTGTAGTTGCCAAACTCGAACTGTTATCGCATCCCCCCTATTCCCCAGATCTGGCCCCGTGCGACTTCCACTTATTCCCGAATCTCAAGAAATGGTTAGGTGGATGAAGATTTTCGTCAATTGATGAAGTATTTTCAGGGTTTAGAGAAAACGTTTTATCAAACCGGTGTAACGACATTGGAGAAGATCTGGACTAAATGCATCTGGGTAGAAGGAAGCTACCTTGAAAAATAAAATTGTTTCAAATGGCTCATTAAAGTTTTCTTTGTCATTTCGGATACTTATCAATCACCCCTCGTACGTGTAAGTTTGATATATCACGGAAATATGTATAAATTTTGCGCATCTGTTCTTCAAATAGAATCTGCATTGTGAAAACGACTTAAAATCATACACGTTAGGTTGACACAAAACATGTGTGTATGTACAACCACGGATAGAGCATCCGTCAATGGCAGTTGAATAAAATGGTATATCTTGTATTTTTGTAAATGAATATTGAGTGTGTATTAGAATACGTATATAACAGTGCTCTTAAACGGCCAATTCAATGGCGCAATAGAAATTAAACCTCCTTAAACATGCCTTTAATCATTGTGCAATATTAACCCAAAACCGTCGATAATGTTGCATAATTCGGAAGTTATGTCATTAACTTTTTCACGACGCTCGTGGCGAAGGCGAAAATTACGCCAAATGCTAAGGTATGCAACGTCTTAGATACAGAAAATACATTACTTCTAAGTCAATGCAATCAAGAGATATAGTCATTTACGAAAATATATTTCTGTACGATCGCTCGAGAACTACGAATTTTTTACGGTTATGCGATGACTTAGAATCATAAAATTCGGCAAGAAGTAAAAACTTACAGAAGAGATTACAGTATTGAATTTATTTCCATATTTGTACTGTAAGATAATAAACATCAAAATGTGAGGGAACGATTACAAACACGCCCATTTTTCTTTTCAATAGTACAGGGGGGGCAAATTAACAATCGGAGTCTTTTTTGCGACTACCCACGCCCATGAAAATCCACATAATTACTATGCCGATCGGTCGCCGTCCTTTCCTCCTCCTTGAGACACCCTCAGTGTCGTGCGGTTTGTGAGTAGCCGGTGGTCCATTGGTTGGCCCTCCAAGACTATAATAACGATTTTTTTATAATCTTTCGCCCATCCCCCGGCTTCCGGACATATGAAATGCGAGGATAACTACGCCCCGTTAATATGCAAACGAGAGGTAGCTTCCCGGCCGTGCCGGCCCAATTCTGCTGCAATGCAGCATGGCACTACCTCTTGCTATAATGTTTGTAGTTCATATCCTACAATAGTGTATGTAATGAGTCCGACTCCCCCTTGACCGGTTTTACCGTCACTAACAAGATACATCATATTAGTGATATATACACTTTCATAAGCTTGTAGTTCCTTGCACTAATGCGATTTGAACTAATGAAGTTTAGTGTATTTATTTATAAAAATTATCTCAATGTCCCGCGCCCCAAAATTTAAGAGGTAGAGCTATGCTGCATTGCTGTTGAATTGAGCCGGCACGGCACCTCTCGCTTACGTGACACTGTAAAGTGGTAGCTATGCTTCCGCGTTTCATGTTGTTTGTCAGTAGCCGGTAGTCCATTGGAGAGGAGGCGGAAAGGATAGCAATGCGTCTGCACAACAACAACATTGCGGATGTCTATGGGCGTAAGTAGTAGTCAAAAGGCTTCAATTTCTCGCTTGCGCCCCTATAATAGAAAAGTTTTTATAACTGGAACCATTGCAATAATAGAAACTGACGAAAATAGTTGACCGCATTTATGATATTAATTCCTGAATTAATATAGCTCTGACTGCGCTGGATTTGGAGAAATCAATAGTTAAAACTGAAGCAGTTTTAACTGTATCTAGCTACGTGTATATCACTATAGAGATACAGGTAGCTGGATAAGCTAACACCGCCGCAAAGTGACAGCCTCGGTGTCGCGTTTCGTGCGATTTGTCAGTAGCCCGTGGCCCATTGGAGGAGAGGAGTTAAGGAGGTTAACGCATTGGCATGGTAATTATACGGATATGCATTGACGTCGATAGTCTCAAGAGCACCGATTTCTCGTTTGCCCCCTTATAATATTAAAAAAATATTTTAAGTAGAAGATGTTACTAACTCCTCAAGTGACAATGATACTTGAAATGAATCGATAAATAAATAAAACGTCGGTATCATGTGAGCGAGAGGTACCTCCCCGGCCATGCTCGTCCCCAGTTCGGCTACAATGCAGCATGGCACTCCCTATTACTAAAATTAGAGTATAGGGCAAGCCACCGATTAAATAGTTTTGTTTGTCAGCGATTGACAACCCTATGCATAGGGCTGTCAATTTCAGATAAGCTCGCTCCAGTGACTCGATTCAAGAATCTATTGGTGCTATTCGAGCAGTCACAAGTACAGAACATTGATTGGATAATCGTTGGTGTTGAAATTTCCCGACGATTAAAGAAAAAAATAATATTACAAGGGTTTGTGAGTATCCGGTGGCACATTAGAGGGGAAAAGGAACGGAGAGCGGATAGGGGGACAAACGAGAAATCGCAGCCTTTCTATAATGAGTATGCATATGCCCTCCTCTTCACC
>JAFELO010010695.1:350156-360987 GCA_017140195.1 Eumaeus atala | reverse complement strand
CCCCCCCCCCGGATGGCCCATAAATATATATTTTACCAGTTATAATGTACACGACCCCCCAGAAAATCTGTTCCGTGCTATATTTTCTTAACAACAACAACACATCTACACTCCAGTTCCCTAATAGGGTAAGCAGAGAGAACGGAGTACCACGTGTCACGATCCTTACTCGCAGGTATTTCAGGACGCATTGCTTTATTTTATCTTCCTCAAAAAAGATCGATTACATACAGACATACAACTTTTGGGGACACTCTTTTGTAACATGTAGTAATAATCCGAGCGGCTCGAGTTGCAAACCGTGTGACAATCGGATCAGAAAATTTTGAGTAATTCTGTCATACACAGACAGACAGACGGCTCTTGGGGCCTTTGTAAAACAAATATATATAAACATGATATGAATAAGTTACCCAACCAACACTTGCTTAATTAATACAAAACACTATGTGTAGAAGTTATTGTTATATGTAAGTTGTTTGACTTAGATGATTAACTTTGGGCCAGCCGTAAAGAACTTTAATCTCATTGTGGTCCTAAAGAACTTCATCTCATCGCGGTGTTTGAGAAATTTATCTCCTCGAGATGTTTCGTAACTTTATTTCATTGTGGTTTTTAAACTTATACGCCGTTTTATTTTATTGTGCCATGCTTCATTGCAGCTGAATTAGGCCGGCGCGGCCGTGGAGGCACCTATCGCTTACATGAGACCGCCGTAAAATGACGACTACCTGTCACGTTTCGTGCGGTTTGTATGTAGCCGGTGGCCCATTGGAGGTTAGGCTATGGGCGCCGATAGACTTCAAAATGCTCCGATTGTGCGCTTGCCCCCCCTATCCTAAAAAAATATTGAGAGCCCTTCTCCTTGCCTATATTTTATTTATGTGTAATATTTTCCCCCTCATCATAATTCGTGGGTATGATTTCGTGATAAGGGACGGAAATACCTAACAGGGAACCGGATAATCGCGTGCTATTGGATTTCATTTTAGACGATGACCGGCTGGCTCGGTTGGTAACGTGGCGGTTAGTCCGCGTGTTACGACAGAGGTCGTGGGTTCGAAACCCGCCTAGGTTAATGAAAATCTTAAATATATAAAATTTCTTAAATCTATAGGAATATCAAACATATCTCCGTTGTCTAGTGCCTGTAACACAGGTCCTTACGGTACTTAGCACAGGACTGGGCTAACGTGGGGTGATAAGTCCACAGATGCTATTATTATTACTTTTGCATACTTTAGGATTATTTCCACATTTACTTTTGTGTATGTGATTGTTGTCTTCAGATGTATTTCATGTAACCTTTATAATGGGAACAGCGGCTTCCGTTATCCCACTGACGCGACCCTGGCCCTAGTGGTCCGAGCGTCTCGGTATATGTTCATTAGTTTTATTGTGTAGTGTTTACACCAGCAGCATCATGATCCTCGCCAGCATCAATATCATCGCCATCATCGTGGTCATCGCCAGCAGCATCATCATCATCATCGCCAGCAGCAGCATCATCATCATCGCCAGCAGCAGCATCATCATCATCATCATCGCCAGCAGCAGCATCATCATCATCATCATCGCCAGCAGCAGCATCATCATCATCGCCAGCAGCATCATCATCATCATCGCCAGCAGCAGCATCATCATCATCATCGCCAGCATCAGCATCATCATCATCGCCAGCAGCAGCATCATCATCATCATAATCGCCAGCAGCAGCATCATCATCATCATCATCGCCAGCAGCAGCATCATCATCATCATCGCCAGCAGCAGCATCATCATCATCATCATCATCGCCAGCAGCAGCATCATTAACATCATTATCTTCAGCCGGACGACGTCCACTACTGGACATACGCCTCCCTCACAGGGCGCCATAGGTCACGGTCACGAGCCACTTGCATCCAGCGGCTCCCCGCCACCTTTACCAAGACATCAGTCCACAGGCTAGGAGGCCGTCCAGCACCATAACACCGGCCTAATCTAACTGCAAAGCGAAAATAGCTCCTACGTTATTAGTAAGAGGTAGACCGTGCCGGCACGACCCTGGAGGTACCGCCCGCTGAAATGAGACCGTCTCGAAATATCATCCTGTCGCATTCCGTGCTACCAGTGAGTTTACGTTGGACAGGAGAAAGATTTTTCTGGGCGTTCACCAAAAAGCGACTGTTCGTCTTCATCATATCCAGCAATCCGCCTGCCGCCACAAATGTATTGTTGAACTTGAGTGGCTGGGGATCTTTTGGTGTTCATTGATGGGCGCAAGACTGACACCTACCCAGATGAAGATGATGAATTAATGCGCTGCAAATCTGCGTCTAACGCCACGTGCATATAATACAAGTCGTCTCGAGCATCCTGTATTTTTCCGTCTTTAATAAATATAGTGATGTGACACCGTATTTATTTAATGATTTCGATATTTTTATAATTCTACATTGAATAAAATATTTTCATTTCATCTTTTATGCGCCTTTTGCCGATGTGAAGCGTCCAGTTGTTTGTCTTCGTCAAATATTATTCTATAAACGAATCGACAAAAATTTTTTACATGACATTTTTTTGTGCATGTTGTAACAGTTTCTTAATTATTTTTATTCACCTGTTAGTTATTATTGTAGCATAATGCTACATAGTTAACACACACACACACACACACACACACACACACACACACACACATATATGTATATATATATAATATATGTATATAATGTATATATATATATATATATATATATGTATATGAATTATATATAGCAGGAGCCTTATAAAGGACGAGATCAACATGTATACTTTATAGGACTATATTGTAAAAAAATTAAAATGATTGTATTTTCTTGTTTGTCGATATGGACAATCTCAAATATCTCTTTATATCAACTACAAGATACATCACTAAAACAATCAAACCGTTTTGTGTGCAGACGTTCTTAAGCATTTATAGCCCAATATCACAACAGCTCATCTAGCGCTATGTTGAAATAAACATTTTTTTCCTTATTATTTTGCTTTGCGTAACATTCATTAGAAAAGTTTACGCTCGAAATATAAAATGTGTACAAAATAGATTTTATTCGAAATTTAAATTCATGAAACTAATTTACAAATATGAAATTGGCATTGTTCGAAATTTAAACGTTATACAATTGTGAAATTCATCTCATTAAATTTAAACGCACTATAAATGTAAATTTGAGCTTTTCGAAGTGATCGTGCAAATTCATGATTGGAACATACTCTGAAAACTGTGTTGTCCTGTTATGTGTGACATATGTGGCGTGTGTTGGCAGTTTTGGTGATGTGTTCGGTGCAGAGTATACAGCTGGACAGCCAGGCGTCGACGCGTAAGCCGAGGGTCACGAAGTACAGCAAAACCACCATAACACCTGGTGGTACTTCGGTAAGAGCATTTTTTTGCTGTTTTTTTTTTGTAACATAGGGGCAAACGAGAAGTTGGGCCACTTGTAACTAAGTGATCACCAACGCCCATAGAGATCAGCAATATAGTTTCTAGTGAGAGCTCTATTGCAACCGAATTGGCCCGTGCCTCGGGAGGTACCTCTTGTACAAGCAATATTGCCATAATTTGACAGTTATGCTGTCGCGTTCCATGCGGTTGTCAGTCGCCTGGAGGCGAAGAGGAGTACAATGCATCAATACATAACGATTGCACGGATACGTTGGTAGTCATCAAAGGCCTTGATGACTCGTTGGTCATCTTATAATGCTATTAAAAATATATATATTTTTAATATTTCTTTATAAGAGATCCGTATCACAAGGATACTTCAAGGATTGTTGGATTATTTTATGTCGTATGTCTATCTCTAATCTCAGGAATGCATGGAGGCTAAAATTCATGTCCAATAATGAGATCTGTAATGCCTTCAGGCACAAAAAAAATATTCCTAAGCACCTAACACAAATAAAGAGGAAAACCTTTATGCCCATATTGAGACGACCGCATAGTAAATTCAAAAGGGCTTGTACTTCCGCTTGACCTAGAATTATGAAATTTTGCGAGAACTTACAGTGCGAATAAAGAAAATGGCGTAAATGGTTGCTATGACAAACTTATAATAGTCGTTCATTTCATACAATATGAGTGCAGGCGTTCGCAAATATAAGTTTGCCAAGTTTCATAAACTGCCTAGCACATACCTCCTGATAGCATGGAACCCACAGTCTACATTTGGTAGACCAAATTTAAGTAAATGTCGAGAATTGAGACAATGGACAAGAAATAGAGATTAAATACATGTTTACCTCCACCATGCATTTAATCTCTATTCATTGGGATCTCTTGCTCATATGATATAGCCCCACACACGTGTGTGAGGTGAGTTTCTGGTGGCCTATTAGACGTGGAAGAAAAAAGGACAGGGTAACGCATGCAAACAATAGTTAAACGGATATCTATGGGCGGTACTCATCAAAAGGCTCCAAATGTTCACTACGAAGTTGTATTGAAAAAAGATGTATTTGGACGCTGAGTATAACTTTGTGTTTATTGCTTCCAGGAGCCAGCGACTGAGCGCAGCCTGATGACGGCCACGTACCGCCTCCTGGGTAGTGGGGGTGAGACGTGTATCCTGTTCACCGTTGACGCACTGCTGGACATCTCCTACCTCACCAAGTTGAACGAGAGAGCTGTGAGTTCGCATTTTAGAAACGAACACCTTGGGCGCGTTCGGCATTTTCTGATAAAGTATAAATTCCTTGAATTCGAGAAATCTTGTTTACACGTACGATAAAACGAGATTTTTATATATCTATGATATGATATAGTATCCTTGAATAATGTAAGTACTTATTTTATAACATCGTTTGCATATACATGGAGTTGATCAATATAATAACGCACCATGCGTTGGGGATCTTTCGAAGCTTCATTTCTTTCACTACTGAAATGCCACTTTTTGTGCTCAGCCTACCCCTTCCTATCACTGCAAATCCTCACTCCAAGAAACGAAAGTGGCCACTTCTGATCCTTTGATAAAATCACTAAACGTAGCCCGAAGGACATGTTAAAATTGTGTTCGGGGTTACGAAATGAGTCAGAAGAAAATAGTTATAGGAAGTGATGCAAACTTCCCTCCCCGGTCAAAGTGGAGAAAGTGCAATAATTTATAGAGTCAAGAGAGAAATTTATAGAGCAAAGAGATGGTAGCCAGGCGAAGTCCAGCATGAAAATATTGCATGACTATAATATAGGCCTGGTATCGATAATGTCAGTTGACATTTCATGCCTGTGCCAGGTGCTCAGCATAGTGTATCAGCCAAGTCTGGTGAGAGTTCGTGGACCTATAAATCTTAGATGATGTTATGTTGCATTGTATCGTATGATGTATATTCATTAGGTACTTTGAAAAGATTAAAATGCACAGATGCACACTTTGTTTTTATAATATTACTAGGATATTGAGTTTGTGGAATATTATTCAGTGCTTTAAGACTGCATTATCGTAATGTTTTTATTGTACAGACATCGTAAGGTCGGCATAATAAATAATAATATTAGTCTATTGCTCACCGCAATACATATTCTGTACAACGAGAGTAAAAAATGATTTTCGTAGGTGTTGATGTATGAGTAACGTGGTATAAAGCCTAAACTAGGCTCTATGGGTCTGTATTTCAGGTCACGAAGTCACCACCTCTGATTCTAATAAATTAGTAAATAGTTTAATTGCAACAACTTATGTGTCAAAAATATCGATAAATTACTTACACGCTACATCCCTACATCGAAAGCTTTTCAGCTACAGGGATGTATTTGTCTTCTTTTGTAATATTAATAAATTACGACTAACTGTTGAAGATAAATGGCGTGAAAAGCTACGACGGATGCTATAAGTGCTAATCGGGTAACTACTATCGCAGTGAAGAATTGATCCTGGCCAATAGCTTTGATACTAGTTATCGTTTTAAGAGGCTTTGTGACATAAGAGAGACTGAAGAGAAGATTGACTCTAGCGATTAATAAAAAAAATACGCTAAAATACGCACGTCCATCACGATGTGGACACATTAAGCGCTGGTTAACATTATAACTAATGGATGCTCTGTGTAGATGTTACAATATACATCCACGTATGGGCACCCTAGCCTCCTGCTTCACCCCATCTGGACATCACAGCCATCCATATTAATGCGGCATCATGTCAGCGAGAGCTGCTCTCCCGATCGTGCCGGCTAAATTCGAATGCAATGTAGCATATCACTATTACTTGTTTAGACGCTGGCTGTTCACATCAAGCGGGGCTTAACCTTTACTAGAGGCAATGTTGGAAAATTTCAGGACGCCAACACGTTCGTCCCCAACAACGCCATCGTCAGCGGCGCGTGCAAGGAGAGCGACCTGGAGATGCTGGTGTTGTCGTTCAAGGAGTTTTCCCTCGAGATCACCTTAGCTAAGGTAAAATTTAACCCCACTGCGTCAGAAGGGCGGGCAATTTTTTTCAAGTGAACGCATACAGGCTGACTTGTGAGACATTTTCGTTGCTCATAGTAAAACATTGCAGTTGGTATAGTTGAAAAAAATATACAAAAAAAAAAAAAATTCGAAGAGAACGCAAAGGGATTAAAATCGCATATTATGGTCACCGTAGTTTCTCTATGGTGTGCGATGCACACAGGTCACAGACTTTTCACGCGTTTGCCCTCTCATCAAGGATCTAAGCGTCATTTCTAACATCATATAAACGAATTTATAAACGTAGTACTATCTTATTACATAGTTTGGATGAGAATCTTGTAATAAATTGGTAAAAATGACTGACCAGTCAGCCTGTATGTGCGGATTTTTATTTTCCACACTAAAGCCTGAACGGCTTGTCGTGAAGTCAACTGCCAAATGTATAAAGTCACCATTAGTAAACGTAGATACAGAAAAATACCCATAAACAGATATGTAACTGTCAAATTACGCCCTTTGTAAAAACAACATAAAATTAGAGCTATTTCAATAAATATAAGCCTAACAATAACGGTGTCGCGCGACTGCGTGGAATACAGACAAAATGTCGTGCAAAAGATTCGCCTTCCATTACATTTGTGTCAATGATTGTAACACAATTCCTGGCAATCCATATTAACAGTACACAATTACACGCAGAGATGGCGTTAGCAAGCTTGTATTTTGATATACATTACAACAGAATGAGAGGAATAGAATGTATACTTGTACCTCTCTTTCTATATTCACTAACTTATATCGCCCTCTCAACTTTTGTTGGCCTCATCTTCGTAACGCTCTCGTCATGAATTCATTATATTGCCCAAATCAAGCGTGCGTAAAAAGTTTTATATCATAAACATTAATTTTTGGTCTCGATCTTTAGACTCCAGGTGGCGAGCGCTGGTATGCTGACAACATTCGTCTGACGTACAACTCCAGCGCTCGGATACTGGAGCACGCAGCCAAGCAGGGACGGAAGGTGTCGCTCACCACTGGTTCCCGGGCGCTGTTGTTCCCCACGCCCGTGGGCAAGTCTTTCTTCTGCCCCGAAGAGACCATCGTCGAGTTGGCTGAGGAGGATTCGAGGTAAAAACATCTAGACATTTTCATATATTTTTTTATATAGAATAGGGGGGCAAACGAGAATTCGGAGCCTTTTTACGACCATCGACGCCCATGAACATCCACATAATTACTAAGTATATGCGTTGCCCTCCTTCTCCCCCCAATGGGCCACTGGCTACTCAGAAATCGCACGAAACGCCACACCGTACGTGTCACTTTACGGCTGTATTATGTGAGCGAGAGGTACCGCCCCGGTCGTGCCGGCTCAATTCCGCTGCATATAAAAGACCGCCGACTGACTGGGATTTACTGGACTTAATTAGAATGTATTGTCACCTAAATCCGTTCCGATCCGCGTTGGACCAGAAAGTGTCATTTTTGTCCGACCTTCACTTTAAGCCGGGACCACACGTTTGTTGTTGAACATAACCATCACGTTGAACAAGACTAGACCACGAGTCTCAGTAAATGTATAAATTCTATGAATGAATGAAATGAATGAATGAAATATTCTTTATTGTGCACATGAACAAACAAGACAATAGGCAGGTACAAAGTATGTAAATGCACACAAATGACAAATACATTAAGGGCCTTGATTAATTTGACTTTAATTACACAAAGCGTCAATGTACTATTTGATACATAAAAGATTTTTTTTGCAATAAAAACCCTTTTCAAAGATGCGCTAACTCAGAACTTTGAATTATCAGTCTGTGCCAGCGCAACTTTTATATATTTATATAAAATAAAAGTAAATAGGACGCTTAAAATATATATAAATAAAATAAAATATCCTAACATGTAAAATAAAATTGCTTTTACGGATTCTGTCGCGGTTTATTTAATTATTTAACCACCCACGACCATGGTTGCTCTAAAGCTTCTGAAAGGCCGGGCTAGTTAAATAATTAAATGAACCGCGATACAATCCGTAAAAATAGTTTTATTTTAATGAGTAATATTCGCGTAAACTTAAGACAGCCATACCCTAGCATTTTATTATAATATGGTTGTGTGTATGTATGTGAGTGTATGTAATAATATACAACACTTAAATAGGAATGTATGTAATAATATACAACACTTAAACAGGAATCAGCTAGAAGCGCGTTTCACAAGTTGCTAATAAAGTATCCATTAGGTATTCGATACCGAGGAAGGGGATGCTTTTTGTACCTCTCTTATAAGAAGAGAGGACTGGTGAGCAGGAGGAGGAGTCGCTCTTCGTACCCCTCTTATAAGAAGGGGAAGAGGCGAGAGAGAAACAGGAGGAGGCGATCTTGTGCACGAGGCAACGCGTGAGAATGGGGACCTCTCCCGTTACACTGTCCCCTAGTTGGTGGGGTTGTGCTGTAGTGCAGGATAACCCCATCTGTGGGGGTGGAGTCGGTCCCTTAGGGGGATGACTAGCCGTCGAGATGCTCTGATGATTTGTTGTACCGGGGCACCCCATCAAAGACTGATGGCACTCGCGGTGATTTTTGATTGTATTCGGCACTATAATGGGCCGTGAGCCCCACACACCACCGGACCCAACCCAAGACCACCAGTGAAGGCACGTAAATATGTTTCGAAACTTGTGTTTAAAAAAAATCCTTCGACTTAACTATTTCCACATATGTATGATATATTATACGTACATATAACTGAAACCTGTAGAAATGTAGTTTGCAGTGTATTTGTCACATAAGTTTCCATTAAGCTAACCGACACTTTAAAATGAACCTATTTAACCGTATTACGTTTCATATATCGCGTCGTTGGTGGTCCAGTTTAATTTGAAACTTAAAACGACGCCAAATATGGTTACTATTGTAAACACCGTTGATTCTTTGATATGGATACAATGGCCGAATAAACGAACCGCTTCACCGTGGCTTTTCGTGTGGTTTGAGAGTTTCAGGTGGCCGATGGAGAGGAGGAAGCCAACACATTTGCGTAATAATTACGCATGTATATGGGCGTCGGTAGTAATTAGAACTCGCAGTTCGTTTGATCCCTTATACCTGTTAAGTGTAGAAATCCAGATCCACTGTTCTGCGCAGCTCCGATGACACCCACACGAACAACACACGCGTATCCAACACTCCTCTCATCTACAACTTCAATGAATCATCCTCGTGATAGCGATTAGATCCCTTCTTTATGTCTCTGACTTGGCCCGGGAAAAACCATTTAGGCGCCTTCGCCGGCCCTGGGTAGGGTCCAGTGGTGTGTGGGTCTCGCGGCACATTATTAGGCCATAAAACCACCGTGAGTGCCATCAGCCGCCATTGATAATGTACCCCGGAACTGGGTGGGGACCAACACCTACTTACTCCACAGGGTTGTCTGTGACCAACCTTGAAAAGAAATATAACCTCTTCTTATAAAAGGGATACAATGCAGCCCCTTCCTCCCGGCGCAATTGGCTTCCGAGGCTACTGAGCCCCACCGCCACTACCAGGCGTGCCATAATGGTGATATCAAGAATTAGCATTCCAAAAGTTACTTTGAATGCATTAAAAAAACGTGGTATAAAAAAAGGAGTAAAGGTCCTGTGAAACAGCAATCGATCTATCAAGCTGAACAGTTATCTCTAGCGTAACGCTTGCGTGCGCTTATTTTACGTATCTCTTCAGCCCACACGATCCTTGGAAGGCGAATAAAATCATTTTTCGTACGTAAAAAGAAATCGCCTCTAATGGGGCCGAAACATGGCTTCTTCATTTAGGACTGGTCCGCAAGTTTGCGGTATCTCAGCGGGCTATTGAACGCACTATGTTGGGTGTTTCTTTGTCCGATAGAATTAGTAACGAAGTCTTAAAGCAGAGAACTAAAGTTTCCGATATCACGCAAAGAATAAGCTCGCTGAAGTGGCAATGGGCTGGTCACAGACTCAGAAGATCAGATGGCAGACGGGCCACTAAGTTTCTGGAGTGGAGGCCGCGCTTAGAGACACATACAGTATTTAATTAAATTGATAGCGAGGTTAACGTGTAATTTTTTTCTAGCAATTCCAAATTGGCACATCGAGCCAAGCTTTACCTTCGTCAAATGCGTCTACAGGCCTTCATGTTCAAGAGGGATGGTGAGTTTGGTCCGCCCTGGCATTGCACTGACTCCGCTAGAATCAGATCCGAGATGACTCCTGTATTAGTTGGCTCCTGTTTGGCTGTCGCAACAATTGGCGTTCTCTTCTGTTACGCAATTTTTCGTTATGTAAAAGTGAAAAAGGTGCATTACGACACAATGGAATAAGGTGAAATTTGCGTTATGACGTCATTCTAACATGTTCTCATTTGGCGCCATTTTTGTTTC
>JAFELO010010695.1:319896-349815 GCA_017140195.1 Eumaeus atala | reverse complement strand
GACGGGAATCAATCAAATCTTTGAAGGCGATTTGTACTGCCCCATCGGAGTTGAATTTTTTCCCCTTGCAAGAAGTTATCCAAATTTCGAAGAAAATGGTAATCTTTTAGAGCAAGGTCCGGGGAGTACGGAGGATGTGTTAGAGTAACCAATTTAAGCTCTTCTAATTTGGTAGGCGCCTGTTGCGCAGTGTGTAATCTAGCGCTGTCCTGAAGCAGCAGTGGCGTGGAGCGATTGACCTGCCTAAGTTGTTTAGCCGCTAGCTTTTCCATCATGGTTTGAAATTGCTGACAATAGACATTAGCCGTAATAGTCAGGCCAGATTTGAAAAGACGGTAATGAACAATACCGGCACTAATCCACCACACGCTTACAAGTAACTTTTTGGGGTTAATTTTCGTTTGGGGCAGGATTTGGTTGGCCAGTATCAAACCATTGCGCTGAGCGCTTCCGATTATCGTAAGGAATCCATTTTTCATCACAGGTAATGTAAACTCGGTTTTAAATACCTCTACTATTGTGCCGGTTCAGTAATGTAACGCAGCAGTCCACGCGCGTTTGCCGGTTTGCTTCAGTCAATTCGTGAGGTACCCACCTTACAAGCTTTTCAATCTTCCCAATCTGCTTCAAGCGAATTAAAACAGTTTTATCACTACCTACAGAGAACTCGAACGTTGTTTGCGATAGATCCGCTTCCACAATGGTCATCCACTCTTCATTATTAACTTGGGTCTCAGGCCCTCCACGGGGCATGTTCTGCAGGTCGAAATTTCCAGAACGGAAATGTTAGAACAAAAAGCGAGCTGTGTTTTTTTTGCAACACGACCACCATACAGATCCTTCACCGTTCGAGTCGTTTCCGCAACACTAGTACCACGGCAGAAGTCATAATCGCAAATAATGTGATATTTCAAATTTTCCATTTTGTAAAATGAGTGACGCAAACAAAAAAAAAAAAAAACAAATGAATGACGGTCATCGAAGCACAGTATTTGTGCTTCGATGACCGTCATTCATTCGATGAGTAAATAGCTGTACAGAAATTGGCATTCCTTACCAAAGGGGAGAAATTCGCGATTAAAGTGACCAGTACGAAAAACGCCAAATCCACTTGTAAGGACATAATAGTTACTAATTATTTGGGGTAATAGATAGCTGTGTTAGATTATGACCATAAATCCGTACACTCAGCTCAGATCTATATTAATTGTAGTAGCCACTTATGCTTCAAAGCAGTTATTCATTTAAATAACTTCATTATAATAACTAAAATATTCTATACTATGATAGGTGGTTCTAAATTTTATTTATTTTTCTTTAGTCTCTCATTAAATTGTCTTTCAAAGTACGCATGTCAACCATAAAGGAATATTAGATAGAGCAGGTGAAATTCTTTACCCTGTTAGAATCATAGACATACAAAGAAGGTATCTATGTACCTCTATGATTGTGATTTTTCAATTAAACATATGCATATATATACTTCCGCATTTTATTTAATTTCTCTATGTACCTACATAATATATTTTCTTGCTAAGTCTTACTATGTTAGTATAACCAATGAAAATTGGAATTATTCTGATAAATATAAAATTAAATTAATGATTTATGTAAAAATTATGTAAAGTTTTCTATAACTCTCAAACTATACCTTACAAACTGTTCTTCATTCAGCTTATTCTTAAATCTAGATACCCATTATTTTGATATATTAAATAGAAGATATTTATATTTTAACTTAAAGCTAATATAATATAAGTGAGCTGTTGAATGTAGATATTTAAGTAAAGTTGTTAAACTAGTGTTGGGTTAACGGGTCCTGTCAATAATGCAACTATCGAGTAACTATCGATAAATGTTAAATATTTTGTTCTAATTGAAAAATGTATTATAGATGTAATCGAAATTCTGTGTATTTCTATCAATCTATATTAAAAATTATGTGAAAATTCAACCTTATCGTTTTTTTATCGACTTTAAATATAGAATATATTTCATGATTAAAACATAGGTGGTAGGTAGCTATATCCAAATTCACTCGATGGAAATATTATATTATATTTAAAATTATTGTTGATGATTGATAACTAATATGTAAAATAAGTATAATCACCAAAATATTCATTAGCCAGCTCGTGTTGTAAAGAATTTAGAAGTCAGATCCTACTAACAGTAGACATTTAATATATGTTATGCATGTACTTATGGATATATTATCTGTAATCTACATGGATACCTAACATGTTGTTACTTGCTATGGCATTAGATTAAATGTGTGTGATTGTTCTTAATATTTCTCTGTATATTTAAGTAAACATACATCATCCATATTGGGTTAAATAACTTACATCACACTTCTCAACATCAACATTGCAAAGAAAATTTTAAATCTTCAAATATTCCTAATATAATATAGTAGGCCTATGCAATACATCTACATAATCATAGTATATTGATTCGTGCGTGGAAGCTTCAACTCTGCTCTCAGCTCAAGAAACAAACATTTCAGTATGTCAAAACTGTGTTACATTGTCGATTTAAATCTAAGTCGGACTTACATATCTAAAATAATTTACAACTTTAAATTTACTTGGTAGTAATACAATGTAGTACCGAAGCGTTAGTGAATTATGGTATTCTTTGAAGCTTTTTAGTTAGGGTTTCTAAATCTCATTCAAAAACCCATAGTGTTTAAAAAAAATGTTGTCCATTAATTTATTTTATTATATTGTAATTTGTAGTGTTGTAGTTGGGTACTGTGCTCGATATTCAATAAAATTCGTATGTGGATATTTTAATGATACTTTCAATCGCTCGTTTGTTAAGCTAATCATAGGTACATATCATATGATAATAATTTAACACTCTTAGCACGTGTAAATTTATATTGTAATGTTATTATAATATTATAATTTATTTTATAAATTGTTTGGTAGCGGACAATTAAGATATTACGTGTACAAGCAATAAGTATGTTTTTATTCGCCGTCGTAATGACAAACTTGGCTGAATTTGGTGTCGTATTTGTGGATGATTCTAGGCAAATAGTGTTGTCTACTTTTTAATTCTCACTTCTTTGATCATTTTGCATACGTAAAAACTAAAAATCGTGCAGTTATAGCTGTATATTGAGATTTTTTTTAATAATAAAATGAATTTTCTTTGTCTTGGCCTAAATAAGTCATTGCCATATTGAGTGCAATGTTTTGAATGTTGAGTTTGACTTTGTAGGAAAACGACAATCAGTTCGAACTCTAGTTGGGCTCAGTTACTTTTAGAGGACAGAAATAGCAACGATTGAAATATTATTAATGAAAAAGCTTATTCTGTCCTAAAACTAGAAGACACTGTTTACCTAGTTGTAAGTATGTTGCGTGTGTGTAAGCTTATAAGTGAGGCTTGTGGTTTATTTCAAAATATAACTTAGATACTCATCAATTATATAACATATCGTTTATAATATAATTCATAAATTGTGTGACGCCTTTTGTGATTATATGTAAGTTTGGATCTTATTTATCTACATAAGCTATATAATCTTCTGTAAAATGCTTCTGCTGTATATAATATTGCTTCATTTTCGTGTCTTCTGTCTCGAGTGTTAATTTTAAATATTTTCATGTGATCGCTTTCTAATGTAAATATTTCAACGCCATGTATCGCACCTTTAGTGTAACGCACCTTTTTCAAAAACTTATTAGTGTCCGAATGATAAATTTCTCTCAAATGTCTTTTACTGATAGACAATATGAAATTCTATTTTCCTAATATTTAGTACTTCGTAGTTTCTTTCCTCGATATTCTGTTATTAGCGTGCGTTTATCGGTGCATTTATATTAAATAATATTAAACTATGATATTGTATGCCATACGATTTGTCTTCCAGTAATATTGATCTTGTAACAATAGTATAAAATATTAGCTTATTATATATGGTATTAGTGTTGAAGTGGTGTAGTTATGAGTGAGTGACTAAAATTTTCGAAAGCGTTAGCGTGTTTTCTTTATCTTACACACGCTTAATTTAAATTGCGTAAAGATGGCTGTTCATGCGCGAAAGTTTGAAATCCTTTAATATTCAAAGTCTCTTTGATGATGTTCGCAATGTTTGATGTCTAAGTAGCAGACGTGCCAAATTCAATTGACATCTCACTATTCTTAAAAGTAAAGTAAAATTTTTGGCCCGGCTGGTCGCCGGCCCTGGGTGGGGCCTGATGGGGTTACGAGACGCCCAACACACTCATGGCGGTGCTGAGCACCCACTAGAACAGTACTAAACAAGTCAAAAGTCAGCTCCATTGGTCCAATTGGCTCCGTCCGAGTGCGGGATAACACCTTAGGCTACTGAGCCCCATTGATATAACAAGACATGAACCATATTGGGTGGTCAATTAAACTTGGTGCAACATTTTCTAAACCAAATACTTTAAAGTTTGCTAAGATCCCATTTTTACAGATAACAACGTTTATCACAATAGAAACAATCATCATCAAATATTTACGTATTATTATTTAGTATCAAAGAAAAGCCATCAAAATTTCAGACTATTTTGTGTCACGGGATCCTGTGGCGACCCCATCCGGTAGGTAGTTTAATGAGTAGTATTTGTTTGGAGCATTATCTTATTTCAGAAAGTAAAGTTAGTATATATGCATGGGATTTAAAATTACTTAAGTTATCTACTACGTTGTTAGATATAAATATAATAAAAAAATACCTACTCATATAGGATCCATTGGTATCTGTTCTAAAGAATAACGCATGTCAAAGCTAAAAGCTAAAAATCCTAAACAGTAATTGAACTAGGTAGCACGTTCGAGCACCTCAGAGATTGGGCGAAAGTATACATCAAACAATTTGAGCTTTACTTATAATACAATTCTTATGGATTCGCTGATTAGTTAACAACAACTGAATCTGTTCATTTATTCGTCGATTATTTGGTAAGTATTTTGTGTGTAAAGCATCTTGCATGATCTCGCTTAGTGTGCGCATATACAGAGCAAGTATATGTGTTTCATACGTGCATATGCGTCTTTATTGTCAGCATGGTTCGTGGAGTTGCTTGTATTTTTTTTTGTTTGTAATGAATATTTGAATGCTTTAATTTAACTTGGTTTAACTCAACGTTAGCCGAGCTATAAGTAACACCTTTTAAAGAGAAATAAGGACGAACTGGTTGCTTAAGAGTGTCGCAGAAACCATCTACGCTTTTGTGGGTATCTCACGTAATGCGCATATTTTCACACATATAGGCACTAGAACATTGTTTCTCAAACTTTTTTTTGCAAAAGTAACACAGTTTATATGAGTAATAAATAATAGCACGTGTTTGAACTCTACGATATATTTTTGAGCTTTCTGGTACGACCTTTACGGGGGTAATCTCTATGATACGACCTGTAAGGATACATACTAACCAAACCCATTGGAATGTCAACGAAGTAACACAATCGTATGCATCTCACAAGATTACTTATGTTTAGTATGAGAAACGCTGATGTTGAGAAATGATGGACTAGAAGGAGTGAAAGAGAAACGCGTGATAAGTAAACACCAATTATGAAGAGTTAGTACAGATCTCGGCAAACATTTTGAAAAACGAATGTTTCGTTTGTAAAATTGATTTAGCGGTCTCTTCGGTGGAGTGAGATGCGGAGGTGCGGGGAAATTTACGCTTTAGAAAGGCGTGGTAATTGAATAGTTTGTTACAAAATGGCTGCCGAGTTCGATCTAACGACGGATATAACATACACCACTGTGTAATATCTAAGGCATATCTCAAATTATTGTAAATTAGTGCGTTCCTTAACTAATATTTTCTTTATGAATAAATGACATGAAAAAAAAAACAATGGACTATATTTCTTATGGTATATTATACAAGTAATCGAAGAGTCCTGGTGACCACTAAAGCCCATAAACATCTATTTGAATTGACATACGTGTTGCCCTCCTTCTAGCTGCCTCTCCAAGGGGCCACATAAATCTCGCACACTACATAAAACACTACAACATAGCTGTCACTTTGAGGCGGTAAAGTATGAGCAAGTGGTATCTCCTTGGTCGTGTAATCTCTCTTACATCATATGCTAACAATTCTCTCGGGTAACTTAATAAATAACTCGCGAAATTAACTTAAATATTCCGTATTTTTAACACAAGACTATATGCATAGTATATAACTAATACGACTTTGTATTTGCTGTGCAAGCAACTTAAAAATAACGTTGTAAACAAAAAAAGAAGAAACTATAGGATTATATAATATCTTGATGCCATTACTGGTACTTTTAGCACACAATTTCAATTCAAATATCCAATCGATATTATTAATAGTTTGCTAAGCGCACATCACTACTCAGTAAAATTCTTCGTAATTTATTTCATTTTTTTATAAAGATAGCATATACGTATTTTCAAAATTCAGCTTTAACCAAGACACAGAAAGTCTTTCTGTAAAATTAAGTTTCTTACAAATTCTTTTTTTATACGATTCATAAAGCTTGTGCCTATTTTTTATTCTTGCACGTTATAACTATTTGGCTGAAATTTGTCACAGATTTACGTTATAATGAATAACATCGAATAGTCTCAAACCAGAACAAAAATGGAGATGGTGAAAAAAGGGGCGTTAAAACCATAGAAATATTATTTATGCTACAAAGATACTACAGGGAAGGGTGACCAAGGCAGACCTATGACGACGAGTGTCCGCATTGGTTTATAGACAATGCACTACTATCTTTGTCCGTCAAGTCTTGCAGAAAATTGCGCAGATAGAAATGAATAAAAAAAGAAATACCGAGAGTGAGACAGATTGTTTTTGATTTTGACGCGTTTTAGCAGCCTGCCCCTCTCTATCTATATTATCTGTATGGTTATAAGATTCAGGTACATCTCTGCAATCCGACGCCATTTTGTCTCTTGTTACATGAGACTTCGTTTTGTGATAAAAAGTGTCAAGCTTTAAATCAACCCTTCGCACTAATAAATATAATAGGGTCCCTGGGGATTAGTAAAATTTACTGGGTAACAACTACCCTTTGAGTTCATAAGTATTATAAAGCTGAAGAGTGTTTGTTTAAACGCGTTAATCGAAACTATTGGTCGGATTTAAGAAAAATGCGTTAGTGTTAGATAGCCCATTTACTGAGGAAGGCCATAGGTTACGTTCATCTCGCTACAGCTAATGGGAGCTGAGAAAGGTAAACCCGCGCGGCATTACAAGTAGGCGAAAAATAAAAATACATATAAAATACATTTAATAGTATAGTGTAGGCTATAGTGCCCCTTTGACAATCTTTTGATGACAAACGCCCATATACATCCGCATCATTGTTATGCAGACGTGTTGCCTTCCTTCCTTCTCCTATGGGGCATTTGCGATGGTATCAGCGAGAGGTACCTTCTCGGGACCAACTTTAGCTGCAATGCAGGGACTGCCTCTTAATAATATAATTGTCGCTTATATTTGAAGACCATAACAACCCCACTACAACTGCCACAGGCTCTGGATCGTATTATTTTTTTATAAGATAGAGGACAAACGAGCAGGATGGTAGGAGACATTTGCAGGTCCAGGCGTCTTGCAGACGCGTTGCCGGCCTTTAAGGAACAAGTATGCTGTTTTCATGAAGATCTCTGATTCGTATCGGATCGGAAATACCGAGGGAGGTAGCTGGTTCCACAGTACGTGTGTACGCGGTAAGAAGTAAACGGTAAAAGTTTTAACCCCAGACCCAAAAGTAGGGGTATGTGATTTTATAGGATTGACCGCTATGGGTACCTGAATTTGTCCGACCATGCCATATCTCGGTCACGACCCACTTGCCTGGATGCAAGCATACTTCCCCGCCACCCCCCGCTCATCGCCCATCTCTCCCTCAGGTGGGAGAGATGCATCCCAACTTGAGATTATTTTCATGTTTAGAGAGAACGAGAGATCCCTCCTCCTCTGACTTTGACGGGCGGACAGCTCGCCCGCGATAGTTAAAATGTGCTCGGGGTTCCCTAACGGGGGAAGGAGCGTTCAATATTTCGCGATTCTGGTCCACAAGGAAGAGTCCTTCCCTTAAGGATATACAAACAGACGGCACAAAAAACGATACTATAAGGTAACCTTAGATTTAGCATGTTACAAAAATGTTACGCCAGTATCTTATTGATTGAAAAGTTACCCCTTCGCAGCTTAAGCCTTGGGTATGCTTTCGGTGATTAAAAAAATGAAAATGTAATATGTTTTTATTGAAAATATAATTGTCTTAAGTTTACGCGAATGTTAGTCATTACAATAAAAATACTTTGACGGATTTTATCGCGGTTTATTTTATTATTTATCTAGCCCGACGTTTCAGAAGCTTTACAGCAACCATGGTCACGGGTGGTCCACCCGTATCTCCGCAAAAGTAGTTTTATTGTAATTAAAATATAATTATAAAAAATAATTTATGTACGTCACCAAATAAATGTACTACCGTCTTCTTCAATTTTATAACTGTTTAAAAAAACATACAACAAACTCTATGCATATCGTATCTTTTTAGTTCAGAGCCAGGTCGAACCGATGGTAGATTTTATTGTCTACGTTCGAATAGTAATTTTTATAATTCTATTTCCTATAAAACATATTCATTTCACTTTTTTAATCACCCAAAGCCTCTTACCTCCTTTCGATGTCCGAGATATTGGCGTCATACTTAATTATAACATCCGAAAGTACCACCGTATCAAATTATAATAATTGGAGGGAATTTTCTGCATCATTTCCAATTTGGCACCCCATCCTGGGCTCGGAGCATCAAAGGGCTGCACCCCTGTTTGTCCGTATCAAATTGGTTGTTAGTTTATTAATTTAATTGCATGATTGTGAATCTGTTTTCGTTGTTGTAATTCGCTCGGGAAGATGGGTGACTTTTTTGGTTTCAGTGAAGTTATCTCCTTTTAAACCACAAACGTAAGAGTAAGAGACACGTTGCATTGCAGAATGGGGCAAGCACGGCCTAGGAAGAGGCTTGCCCTCCTTTATCCCATCCGCAATGGGCTAACGGCTACTCACATACCGTAAGAAACGCGATAGTTTAGCTGTCACTTTACAACGATGTCGGTGTGAGAGGTACCTCCCAGTCGAGCCAGTCCAATTCAGAATGCCATGACCTCTTACTACGGGGTCTTTATCTCAGAAAACCTGTACGTATACTGTATAGCAGTAGACGTGAACGTGACGTTTTGCCATGACTGCATGGCAAAAAGTAGAATATGAAAAAGTAGAATATGTAGGAATGTAAAAAAAAATAAGGACATTAAAAAAAAAATTACACATTGACTGATCAATGAAAACATGGACAGAAATATGCGAAATATGTCCGACAGTGGCAGAAACGTGACAAATTACGGTTGAAAGTTTTTTAAATTGGTAACACTTCACAAAAAGGTGAAGTTTTTTTCGCGCGAAAGGGATTTATCAAACCTTTTGGGCTTGTTTTTGTTACGCGACACCTCATTACTGGATATTGTTGATTTTTTAGCTGTTGGTAAATAAATATAAGGATACGCTTTCGTTACTTCAAATGAAGTAAATGAAAGTAAATAACAAAATTGAAGTGATGATGAAAAATGTTTTTCGAGGTAGACGCAAACCCATGGCAGCCGAACATATTATTTTTTCTTTTCCAGTTGGCAATTACTACAGCACAAGAGGCACCGAAGCAGCTGGGTCACATAATAAGGGGTCACTAATTATCACTGACCCACAGACATCTGCAACACCAGAGGTCTCGAATGAACAAGTTATGTTTTGAATATTCCTTGTCTGTATCAGGGGTAGTTTACATTTTTTTTGAGCACTCATACACATCTTCACGCCAGCTCCCTAATGGGGTCGACAAAGAGGATGGAGTGTCATCGTGATCCTTACATACATGCCTTGCCTCCTCCACATTCATTACTCTCTTCATACACACACGCCGGTTGAGAAGACTCTTGACACCTTCAGACAGCTCCTGACCAGTCTGATCATGATATATCAAATTTAATTTTTTAAAACGTTTTAGACAATATTATACAAACTACTTAGCTTGAGTTTGATGAAACTTCAACAGTTTCCCAAGTTGCAAAGTACATTTTTAGTTTAAGATATTGTTTGTGAAAACGAGGGCGACGCATCGGCATAATCATGCTGATGTTCATGGGCGTCGGTAGAAAAAAAAAGAATCTAATTTATCAAAATATCCATGTTATGCTATCCGAAAGCACAGAACATTTTTTTGTCGTAATAAATCTGTCAATATAGGTGAGGGTTGCCAGTACTAACATTAACCTCTTGGGCAATAATTAGTGTTTTTTTATCTGTCGCTTTCAAGTTATAGTCTTTACACGTCGTTAAAAAAAATATTTATTTATTTAATAATTAATGTACACAAAAACAAAACACATTTTAAATTTACAGATAAGAGAAAGCTAATTTACTGTTATACATTGATTTACAAAAGTATCATGATTCAGCCAGGTTCTCAAAACCGTCCGCTTAAAAGATGTGCGCATGTCAAATTATGCACTTTGTATAAAAAAACTTTAAATCACGCGCGTAATGTAAAATTGATAGGCCGAAAGGTTATTGCTACGTCGGGATATGAAAAACTTGAGGGATCGGCATAGAATTTTCGTTCAGTGACGAAATTTCTGCGTCCGAGAAGCTGTCCTAATAACATTTTATTTCCAGCTCTTAATTTTCGTTCCTTTTCAGCTTATTTATGTATCTGTTTATTCGTTTAAATGTACATTAATTTTCTAACAGCTTCTAACTATCTATAATTTCTAAGTTTATAGTTTATTTCGTATACATATTAAAGTATTTGTTATCATATCAATGTATTAAATATATATTTGTATATTTACGATATATATATCATGACGGTGATTCTGTCTTATTCCACAAGAAAGTCTTAAGAAACGCGATAAAATCCGTTAAATGGTCACAACAATGAAAATTGATTAAATTATCCACTTCTTTCAAATAGAATCGGGTTCGTAAAATAGACTTTAATGTACACACGTAAGACTGACGTTACATTACAATGTATTTATGCACAATCATGGATGCTTTAGAATAACAGATTCTGAAGAGATCTGAAGTTTTATGAATATTTACAGATTCTGAAGAGATCTGAAGTTTTATGAATATTTAGGTTATAGTAAGTATGTTTGGTTACAACACTTTATAATATAAGGGGACATACGAGCAATCGGAGCTTTTTGACATCTAACTCCGTTTCCGCCCATAATCTTCCGAATATAATGGTGGTATTGACGTCCTAGTCTCCTTTTCACAGACTGGCCACCGGGAACTCACGAACCGTGCGAAGCGGGAGTCACTTCTCACAAATTCAGCTGCAATTTTTACAGCATAGGAGGACAAACGAGAGGTCAGTTCTTTATGACTACGGACGCACATAATCATCCGCATATTCATGATGCAGCTCTCCTTCCGTGTTCCTGCCAATGGACCAACGGAAAGTAACAAAACGCAGGAACGAAAAACGTCTCACCTGTCGAGCCAGCCTGATGTAATAAATTTTTATAAAACTCTTTCGTTACTGAGTGATTGGTTGACACAACGTATAGCTGAAACCACCGTAGTTAGATATTCAATTTTGAACTGAGGTTCCTTTTGTATCGTAATCGAGCACTAAGTGAGGATTTCTAGAAATTCAACCCCCAACCGGTAGAAATAATGGGGTGAAATTTATAATGTGGAATTTTAGTATGTTACGCGAAAACCGCGGGGCGCTGTCATTTGTGCTTATGATAAAAGAAAGTCCCCATGTTTTTGGACTGCTGTATGCTGTAGGGTCCAGTGCATCTTCATCGGTTACTATAAGACACGTCGGGCGGCGGTCTGGGCGAGATTGTTGTCGATAGGGGGACAGACCCCCTCGTTACGTTATATCCTGGTATTATTTAAGAGTAAAGTATTATTCTTTGGCCGAGGGGACAATCGAAATATGTGAACGATTTTCGAAAAACCTACTAAACGGATTTTCATGTGGTTTTCAAGAATGGGTAGGGCGACTCTCGAGGAAGGTTTTAGAGTATAGTATATTCACGAGCGAAGCCGGGGCGAATCGCTAGTATAATATATATACAAATTTTAGGAACAGGTAGCGCCATGCTGCATAGGAGGAGATAGTGCCATACATAGTGTATGACCCTACATCCTCCTATGCAACGGAATTGGGCCGGCACGACCGGGGAGGTACCTCTCCCATAAACCCGCCCTGAGTCGCATCTTCAGTGTCGCGTGTCGTGCGGTTTGTGAGTAGCCGGTGGGCCATTGGGGGAGGGGGGTGGGTAGGAAGGACGGCAACGCATCGGCATAGTAATTATGTGGGATGTTTATGGGCGTCGGTAGTCGTAAAAAGGCTCCGATTGCTCGTTCTATTCTATACATATACATATAACTCCCCGGGGCCCCTGATGGTGTCACTTACGTATGAAATACAACTCTATGACTCAATCACATGAGCTGACATTCTGTATTTCACGGCCCGTCGGCAATCTGACGCGTAACTCCGGATCATTGTCATGGTGTTAACAGAGGAAACGAGACACTTGCAACGGACCTGACAAGTATAGTTATCTCTTACTATCATAGTGAGATTAGAAAGGGACGGCGTTTTAACGTTTGTCTTTGGAGTGTCTTCTTTCCCTGTTGTATTTTGATTGAAATATAAGTGACTGGTTGTGGCCCGCGGCTTCGTCGGTGTAATAGCTGTCCCAAGGGAATATTTTTTATAGTGTAAGGGATCAGACGAGATTTCGTAGCCTTTTGACTATCGACGTCCACAGACATTCGAGCCAGACGAGATTTCGTAGCCTACCGACGTCCGATAGACATTCGCATAATTGTCACGTTGCTTCGTGTGTTGCATTGCTTCAATGTGATGCAAGATTTGTCACCTCCTTTTCCTCCTCCCCTCAATTTGGCCACCGGAAACAAAGTGCGAGAAACGTGACATCATTGCCACGGTAATACGATCTAACTAGCAGTCCGTCCCGGCTTCGCACGAATACTTCACAAAATATGACGAAAATCCGTTGGTCTATGAAAATTATAAATTTTAATTTCAGCCTCGTAAACGCTACACGTTACCATGACAACAAATTCAATTTAAAACGGAAAAAAGGGGCCGGGACAACTGGTCACCAACAAATTCAGCACCGAATAAGGATATATATACCCACTTTGATATTTTTTTCACACCTTTGGTCACAGTATCGAAGTTTCGATATTCATCTGTGACGTTTTAGCAAATGTTATAGAGGCTACGTTCATCTCAGATAATGTAGCACTGCAATGGTGAAAGAATTTCTCGAATCGGTCCAGTAGTTTCGGAGTCTATTCAATGCAAACAAACAAACAGTGAACGGGTTCCTCTTTATAATATTCGTATAAATTATATTACCGCATCATAGCTATTACTTCACGGCGGTATGACGCCAGCGAGAGGTTCCACGCCGGTCGCGCGGGCCCGGACATGCTGCAATGCAGCTCGACACTACCTCTAGCATCTTTAGGTATAGGTGGTAGGAGTTAGTGCCATGCTGCATGGCAGCGGAATTGGTTCGGAGTGATCGGGTTGGTCCTCTCGTTCACACAGCCGTCAAGTGACAGCTCCCGTGTCGCGATACGTGGGTTCTGTGAGTACACGGGGGCCTATCGGGGGGAGGGGAGCCGACAGGAGGGTCTCCCAGCCCGGGCATCAAAAATACACTCATGAACCCACCGTAAGCCCAGTATGTCATGAAAAGGCGCCGACTGCTCGTTCGTCCCTGTATAATGCGTTTGCTTATCAGTCGGAGTCGGGTCGCGCTCGCATGTATCACTGTTACAGCTACACAACGCCAGCTATCAAGTGATATCTCTTCGTTATTATAATCATCATCAGCATTGTCAAGAAACTAAATTTTTTAATGAATAATACACAACAACAACAACACATCTTCACTCCATCTCCCTAATGGGGCGGCATGGAGAACGGAGTGCCTAGATCCTTAATCTCATACAGCTTTTAACGGGGCACTCATGATTCGGCCGTTACCTGAGGGATGTGGTTCAACGGAAATCAGCGCCAGCTTGTTTACACCAGCCTCTTTTTTGTAAGAGGTAGTGCCATGCTCCATTGCTGCGGAATTGAGCCGGCACGACCGGGGAGGTGGCTCTCGCTCACTTGACACCGCCATAAAGTGACATCTACGGTGTCGTGTTTCGTGCGGTTTGTGAGTAGCCGGTGGCCCGTTGGGGGGTGGTGGAAAAAAAGGGTAACGCATCGGTATAGTACTATGCTGATGTTCATTGGCGTCAGTAGTCGTCGAAGGGCTCCGAGTGCTCGTTTGTCCCCTATACTATAAATTGTTTATAGTATAGGGGACAAACGAGCACTTTGATTCGTGCCATGCTGGGTAACGAGGACGGGTGGAGAGAGTTGAATCTTTTCCAAAGAGCGTCATGCGACGAAAAAAAGGGGTAGTTCGCATGAAGAGGCGGCTAAGCGGCCCCATCGAGAGGTATAGAACGAAGGCGCCACACCCTGCCGCCTTTGGAGGAGTTGCAGGGAGGCTTGGAGAAGTCGTCGCCAACTTTAGTAGACCCGAGATGTCGGCTACGTGTTCTAGCACACTTCAACGTTGCTTTGGGTGTAAGCTTCCCGAGTCATCTCGGGTGACTTACTCGCAAGGGCACCCGCTGGTGAAGTCGCGGACGTATGCCATCGCCTTCCCGTGGATCTCCACTGGCGCATGAGGAGGAACACCAAATTTAGTGAAGAGTAAGCGGAAGCCGCTTGTCGACTCTCGCGTCTCACATCCCCAGGATGTTCCTATATTTTTTTAATAACAACATACAAACAATCGCAGCGTTTTGTTCACTACCGACGCCCATGGACATTCGTTGCCCTCCTATCATCCCCCCCAATGGGCCACCGGCTACTCGCAAACCGCACGAAACCCGACAGCGACGCTGTCACTTTTGTTTAACTTTTTACAGACCATTTCACGCATTATTCTTGAATTATTTTTTTACCACTACCAACGCCCATGAACATCCACATAATTACTATGCCGATGCGTTGCCCTCCTCCCCCCTCCCCACAATTAGGCCACCGGCTACTCACAAACCACACGAAACGATGTCACTTTACGGCGGTGCAGTATCAAGTGAGCGAGAGGTATGTCCACGATCGTGCCGGCCCAATTCCGGTGCATAGGAGGATGTAGTCTCATGCAAAATGCATGGTAGTGCCATAGTCCTTCAATGCACCATGGCACTACCTCTTCCTTATCCCTATGTGGGGGCATGCACACATGCATTCCCCAGGGACAAAAATCTTCACGATATTCGATAGGATGGATTGCCTTGCCTCCTACACATTAATTGATCTCCACATACAAACGCCTTTAGTTGGTCTATTCAAAATAATTGAGACCGTAAGAAATGTATAGATTTTTGTAAATGAAAAAAATAATTGCAGTGATAATTTTGTAGAGTGCCATGCGTTGCAGCCGAAAGCGTAAACGTCGAAGGTATCTCTTGCATTGACATCATGACAGCTATGCCGTCACGTTTCCTTTCGTGGGCACCCGGCGGCCCATTGGGTAAGAGGAGGGAAGTAGGTCATAACGATTATGCGGATATATGTAAGCGTTGATAGTCATCAAAAGGCTCCGTCTGTTCAGCCTGTAAAATAATCATCACCATAGTCATCTTACTCTTTGATGGATTTGGCCACATCATATCAGATCTGGTATTACGGGCAAAAACAAAAACAAAAAAAACATTTTGAAAAATATCAAAAGATTTTATAGCGTGCCGACAATAAATAAAAAATATACGTAGGTTAATTATAGTAATAACAACGTAAATACCATAAGGCATAGTCAATATCAGCTAATCAATGTAATAACGACGTAAATACCTTAAGGCATAGTCAATATCAGCTAATCATTGTAATAACGACGTAAATACCATAAGGCATGGTCAATATCAGCTAATCAATGTAATAACGACGTAAATACCATAAGGCATGGTCATTATCAGCTAATGATAGTAATAACGACGTAAATACCATAAGGCATAGTCAATATCAGCTAATCATTGTAATAACGACCTAAATACCATAAGGCATAGTCAATATCAGCTAATCATTGTAATAACAACGTAAATACCATAAGTCATAGTCAATATCAGGTAATCATTATAACAACAACGTAAATACCATAAGGCATAGTCAATATCAGCTAATCATTGTAATAACGACGTAAATACCATAAGGAATAGTCAATATCAGCTAATCAATGTAATAACGACGTAAATACCATAAGGCATAGTCAATATCAGCTAATCATAGTAACAACACGTAAATACCATAAGGCATAGTCAATATCAGCTAATCATAGCAATAACAACGTAAATACCATAAGGCATAGTCAATATCAGCTGATCATTATAATAACGACGTAAATACCATAAGGCATAGTCAATATCAGCTGATAATTGTAATAACGACGTAAATACCATAAGGCATAGTCAATATCAGCTAATCATTGTAATAACGACGTAAATACCATAAGGCATAGTCAATATCAGCTAATCATAGTAACAACACGTAAATACCATAAGGCATAGTCAATATCAGCTAATCATAGTAATAACAACGTAAATACCATAAGGCATAGTCAATATCAGCTGATAATTGTAATGACGACGTAAATACCATAAGGCATAGTCAATATCAGCTAATCATTGTAATAACGACGTAAATACCATAAGGAATAGTCAATATCAGCTAATCATTGTAATAACGACGTAAATACCATAAGGCATAGTCAATATTAGCTAATCGTTAATCCACATCCTCGTGGTGCATAGCAGCTAGGCTTGACCTGGCTGCCCTCTTATTTTCTCGGCTTGTATAAGTCATTGTAATCTTGTATTGTCCTGCGCCTTTGACTTGGGAGGGAAATTGGAACTACATTCTCATATTTCCTTCTGATGCTCGTTGCGGGTCCCCAGACATTTTTAACCCTTCCCTCGGACTCCCTGAAATCATATCAAAGGGTCGTAAGTGGTTGACGCTGTCGAACCTGGCGACGCAGGAGTACCAGTGGCGGGAAGTTGTGGTGGGTCATGCATGCTTAAAAAAAACAAATGCGATACACATCTGCGTCTACAGTGTTCCCTTACAATTTTGATATTCTTAAAACTACCCTCCCAATTCCCCGTTACGTTCAACAGAGCATGCCAAATATACACGATGTCGTCTTAGCCGAATTCCGGCCACAGCGGCCATCTCTTTAGAGAGCAGCCTACTGCGCGGGACGTGTTCTTATCGTGGTCTGCGAAGCACGTGGGTATAACAAGGCCGTCTTCCTGCCTCCGGACTGTTGTTAGAAATTGATAAGTGCACCGGGACTAGAACCCAGGTCCTCACGACTATGGTTGAATGAGCTTAGACCACGAGACAGACAAATATATACACATACACCCCGAGAACCTTTCGTTTGGCAAAGTAAGGTAAAAGTTTCTGAAGCAGGGATTAACCTCTTGATAAAATCATTAATACATGACCAAATTCACACATTCCTTTCAAATCCCAGATTATCCCAAATAGCAAAAAATGCACGCGCAAATGTATCATAATCTTTACATTGTTATTATGATATATCGAATATGAACCTTATTCCTCTAATTTACAGTTGAAAATGTATCTACTGAAACAGATTTTCTATTGAAAAGAATTTATCTTAGTGTTCTGTTGTACGGGATGCGTTTTAGCGTTTTTGATTGAAACCTATATTACAAACTTACTTTTTTCGTATGTATGTTTTTGTTCGATGTTCTTGTGTCACGAGTATAGAACCCACGCATAAAAGTTGTTTGGGAGGTCCGGAGATTAGACCTTGTAATGCAGTCTACTTTCTGTTTCAGTCTTCCACAAATGTTTCTCTTTATTTACAATTATTTAGATGTATGTAGGTATAAAGGGCAAGAAAACGTGTTTAACCTTTTATACATTTTGTAGAGCACAATGATTGAATTACAAAAGTACGAAGATACACTGCCAGCGCCTCAAACCGCCTTTATAAAAGATGTGCACAATGTAAATTGTGCATGTTATATGTAAATTAATTAACACTCAAGGGAATGAGAGTAAGGTTGAGTTTTCGAATATGTTTATGTACGATCAACATTCTTTTAGAATTACAGTTCAGTGTTCATTCGTGTATTTATGTAAATCAACGAGGACAATATTTTTTGGGATGATAATGATCTGTGCGTCCCATAACATTAACATTATAAACTGACGCGTGTTTAAAACTTTCGGGCCTTAAATATTTATATATTAGGATACAGGGGGGAGGTTCCCATTCTTGCTTAACCAATGTATGTGATGTTCCACCGGTTTTCTGACCGGGGCTATCTTCGGGCCGCGGCCCTTGGTGTTGTCTCGTCCTGCCATTCTATTGTCACACCACTGGTTGTGTCTTCTTCTATACTAATATAACGAAGCTAAACAGTTTTCTTTTCTCTTTTTCGAACATTTTTTTTTGAGATTGCGTAAATCTCTGAAACTACCAAATGGATATGAAAAAAATGTAGTTATATTTAATAGTTACATTCATGAGGAAAGTCTAGGGCTATATACCATGACGCTGCGACCAATAGAAACCCAGATACGCAAGGTGAAACGAGGGGAAACTATTTGATACACTAGCAGATACTGTATACTACAATACTATTTAAAATATAATGACTGTTTGTTTGTTTGAACGCGTTAATCTCAGAAACTACAAGTCATATCACAAAATTCTGTTTGTGTAATAATAACTATATTCATGATATTCATGAGGTAGGCTGTAATATTATGACGCTACGTGGAAAAAGGCATGAGTTAGGCGAATGAAACGAGCCGCTGCTGGTCATTGTTATAAAGACCACAGCGTCGCATCCAGTGTGGAAGCCCTTATAAAGGCGTGACAGTGTTAATCCTCAGTTAGCTGTAAACGAACAATGAGTACAATTGATGGAAAGTGAACAGCAGGGCCATTGTTGACGCCACTTGAGCAATGCTTCACGCTGAATAGATTTTGTACAATATTTGAAAAAAGAACTAGCCAAGACCGAGCGGGGACTTAGTTGAATTGGGTTCTGCAACTATTATATTACTAGCTGCCTCGTGGTCTAGTGCTTGTTCAACAACCTGAGGACCTGGGTTCGTGTTCACTTTACGTCCGCACCGTGCGTAAAGTGCTGTATCCATGTCAAGAAGTTTTTTCTTAATCTTTATTTAGAGGCTGATAAGATAAAGATTAAATCATAAGAATAAATCAGTCAGGAAGTTGGCCGTGTACCAATTTTATGTTATTCCAGGTGTAGCCCTTATCTGTCCCCATTCTTTAACTAATAACAGGGTTTTTTTGAAGATATTTACGGATTTATTGTCTGACGTGGTGAATTACGAATTTACGCGCCTTCATCGGCCCTGGGCCCACCCAAGGCCAGGGCGGCCAGTGGTGTGTGGGGCTCGCGGCACATTGTAGTGCCGAATACGCACTAAAACCACCGCGGGTGCCATCGGTGCCGCTTTTGTGAAGTGCCCACGACAGGATAATCCCACCAACTTTGGGACAGTGCAGTGGGATGAGTTTTCCTAGCCCTTTGCCCCATGTGTAAAAGCGCCTCCTCCAATTGCTCTTTCGTCCCCTCTTCTTCACAAACGAGTAAATAAGAACCTTTTTTCGACTACCGACGCTCATGAACATCAGCATAATTACTATTCCCATGCATTGCCCTGCTTTTCCACCCCCCCCCCAAAGGGCCACCAGCTCACAAACCGACAACGAAGTTGTCACTTTACGGCGGTATCATGTGAGCCAGGGGTACCTTCCCAATCGTGCTAGCTCAATTCAGCTGCACAGGAACACCTCTTACAAAGTTAGTAAAAATGTTTTCTTTAAATAGAGTATTTTAACATACTTTACTGGTGTCATAGATTATAGAGCACACATTCATGCAAACGAGGACAATACTATGAATACAATCTATTTTATAGTATGGCTGACAACTCTAGTTACTATGACAACTATATTACATGACAGCTATGATTAATAAATTAAAAAAAAAAAACATTGCGGGTTATCATCTTAAGACATAACTACTATATTATCAAAATTTTACTTGAGTATCTATAAATATTGAGTTTTTGCTCAAATTCCTCTATTTTATTTCCTTAAGGTTCAACCCTTGAGGTTTTCACTATGGCCACTGGAACCCAAAAAAGGCAAATGCTTTTAATCCTCGTTGACGTTTACTTTTAATTTAACACAGACATATTTGTATCAACGCGAACTCAGTATTATCATGAGGTTGTTTAGTGCATTATTGAGTAAGAATATTTTCAAGTAACGTCTCATTTTTGAGTTACACTCTCTCATTTTTGAGTTAGAATTTCTTAATTTTGAGTAGAATCTTTCATTTTTGACTTAGGATATTTCATTTTTGAGTTATGTCTCATTTTGGAGAGCCCCAGCCGTAGATGTGCAGAAGAATAAATAGAACTCACGCTTGCAATTTATTCAAATACAATATAAAATTCAAATATATTGAATTGTTATGTTATGATATATATATTATACATTACCTCCCCTATCGTGGCGGTCCATTCCGCTGCAATGCAACATGGCACTACATCTTGCTAAAACTATTATTTCATGTAAGTTGGCTTTGAATACGCAGTAACCATTTAGGGTCTCAGAGGGGGTGCGGCCTGAGGCGGGACGCGAAGTGCGGTGCGTGACTCATAGCCCGCATCGTTATTATCCATTCTATCACTAACATAATATAGATTTTTTTTCGGACCTGTACTCATGCTGTGGAAGCGAAGGGAATCCCAATACAGCTTCATCGAATTGCTATGAGTGCTCGGCTGACAATGAGACTAGGTTTGAAATAAAGATAGACCTCCGTCTTTCCCGCGGATGGGAGAGATGAATCCCGATATAAGAGTGTTTTTAAGAGCTATTTTAACTATTATTATCATGGCTAGAGAGAGAGATCCCTCCTCCATATTGGTGGCTAAAATGGCCTCGGCGCTGACGCAAATATTTGACTCATGGGGAGGACCATGGCTGGGAGCCCCGTACCCTCTTCACCTTGAGACGGGTGAAGAGGCTAACCAGTACGGCGGTATTATTTGAGCTAGGCGAATCGCGGATCGTATTGGGATTAGTCCCTACTCTAAACATGTCATTCGGATTGTTTGGAGTCGAACGTGTGTGCTGTTGTCTAACTTGACGTGTGTCTGGGTTGTTATGTGGGTTGGGTGTGTCTGAAAATTGAAATGCGGCCGTCTGAGTATAAAGAGTGCAAATGGAGAACACTCTCTGTCTCTCTTTGTCATTCATCTCTCTCTGCGCAATTTACGAGATTAGGTAGACAAAGATAAAACTGCTTTCTCATCATCCTTCTCTATTCTCTAAGACGGCCAGCCGCCGTCATATTGCATATGGCACCCCATCTTGATCTTTATTATCCCCACGGCAGTAACTTATTTACGGTCCTAGAGGGGATGCGTAGCGCGAAACCATAGTAACTCATAGCCTGCGCCATCAGTCTCCATTTTGTCACTGCCATAGGGATACTACAGATAGAGATGAGATATATGTAATGTAGGGAAGTCAGCCTGAAATGCGACCGTCTAAATTGAATGAGACAGCAAATATAGTACACTGTCTGTCTCTCTTTTTTATTCCCTCTGCGCAATGCACATGCGAGACTAGTACAACAAAGATAGTTCTGCTCCGCATCTTGTCTATTCACCAAGACGGACACTCGCCGTCATATAACTGTAACTTGTAATTATAATTGTAACTTGTAATTATAATTGTAACTTGTAATTATAATTGTAACTTGTAATTATAATTGTATTATAATTACAAGTTACAGTTATTATTAGCCGGTCCGGGATGGATGCGAGTAGCAGGAGATCGGCCGTCTTGCCGTTCATTGAGAGAGGCTTATGAACAGAGATGAAGATGATATACACAGTTTACGTAATTTATTTTACAAAATTCTTTGACAATTAATGAAAGGCCACTAGTGATGAGTTTCCTCAAGAATTCCTAATGCTTATACCTGTCTTTTTTTAACCAATACAATATTTTATGGACCAACATAATCAACTGGTGTCATGAAACAATACCTGTGTCAGTTACACAAGTAATATTTCATGACACCAGTTAAGTTGTTAAGTTTGGGTGATGGTTTAGCGGCTAAACAGTTTGACTTGTGAGAACGTAGAGAAGGGAAGTCAGCCTAATTAAAATGCGGCCGTCTAAGTCGACAGAGATAGCAAATGTAATATCTCTGTCTCTCTTTTTTCATTTATTTCTCATGCTCATGCGAGAGTAGTTAAATGAAGACAATAATGCTTTCGTATCTCTCTATTCACCAAAATAAACAATCGATGTCATATGCGTATGGCATCTTTACTCTATATATATATATATATATATATATATATATATATCCCTCTCTCTATGATAACTGTACCTACGCCTACAACTGTCATTTTGGTTCAACTAACACGCTGCGAGCTACAACAATAAAGTATTGCACAATAGTTGAAAATAGCCTTCGCACAATTTAACACCCAACATGTGCTGAGCATTCGACGCTCCCAGGGGAGCGCGCACGCCCCTTCCGGATCATTTTATGGGCTTCTTGACAGGCAACAGTCCGGTGGTACTGGCATTTGGTAATGTGGTCAAAACATGTAGGCGTATGGGTAGATCTCTATATTCCCTGCTACAATGGCTTGACGGATTTACGTACTAGTGATCACGAAGCGATCGAAAATATTAAAAAGTAGAACGTATTGGAAATAAAAAAAGTCAAATTATTGTGTTTGGTAAAATTAGGTTTGATGAAATAAAGAATGTCACTTCATTCTTTATATAGAATAAGGGGGCAAACGAGAAAACGGAGCCGTTTGATGACTACCGTACGCCCATGGACATTACATAACACAACATTTTATGACGTGTTTTATACACGTGAATGAGTGCGTGCCGTAAAGTATTTTTTATTCATTAAAATAATAAAATCTATTGCGTATGAGAAAGTGAGAAAGAATACATTCATTTGCATAACCTATTAGATTAGCAAAATTATAGTTTATAAAACTGCATTAAAAACCATGTGGGATTAATTAACTTTAATAATTTCTAGATTTACTTTGTTTTTTTTTCACAACTTCAGTTACATTATCGAATCGTTAAAAATCAAAACCGTCTCTTTCCCTTAGTCGCAGAAACTGCAATAGATGATTTAACGATCTAACAGAGCTATATCGGTACTCATACATAGAAAACTGTAGAAACAGTTTTAAAAGAATACAAACAGAAATGTCATAAGCGTTACAGGAATAATTCTGTAACAGGTTCAGTGTGTAACACTCATGAAAGTGTCACAAACTGTAACACTCAAGGTATATTTGAGTGTAAAATATAAAAATATAAATTTTAATTTCGGTTGGAGAGTGAAGAAGCAATGGCGAGATAAAATATGCTACCATAGATAACATAAGGATCGGAAGGCATCTAAACCCGTGGCAGTGCGTACGTAAATGTATTTGCCCGCAAAAAAAAAGAACAGAGATCAAAACAATGCTTACCCTGATAAGAGATAATCCCAAAACCCTTAAAATTCCCACGTCCCCAATCTTCGATTTCAAGGAAGATTATTTTCAAAGTACGGAACGAAATAATAAAAAGGTGGTGTGATTGCTGTATTGCAGTCAAATATGGCCGGCATAGACAAAAGTAGTATTCTCATACATTTTTCTTTATAATATAATGATAATAATAATAATAATAATAATAATAATAATAATAATAATAATAATAATAATAATAATAATAACAATAAACAACTTTTATTTCAGACAATAGTCCATACTTGGTTATGTAAATAATATTGCAAAATATAAAAAAAATACATTTGCACATTGGTTTTAACATACAATTTGTCGCGTCGTCAGTCGAAAAACGTCACTGAGCGTTTGTGCACCTAGTGTTTGAAAGTGACAGTTCACCCCAAATAAAACTAAAAAATTCACTTTAGCTAACTTCAGGGTGTCGGTTCTTCGTGACGACGGTGTGCACGCGCATCGTAAAAAAGTGCCCTCATCATTCTTGCCTAATGCGCCCAAGTAGTGCAACTTAAAAAAAAAAAGGTAGGACCGTTCGGTTTTCATGTGAGCGAGAAGTACCTCCCCAGTGCCGGGCCAAATGCGACTGCAATGCGACATGGCATCACCTCTAACATGCTCCTGATAGCGTACCACCGCGCGGTAAAAAAAAAACACCAGCTGTGAATCCTGCCACCCCATTACAAGATAAACTCGGTTCATCCTCTAAACTGCGGAATAATTCCGTGTCGCATTACAAGATCGTCTGAATTAACAAGCGTAACACGAGACCAGCCATCCCCCTTATCTGTCCGCCAATGGGGATGGATGTCCCTCATCCCCTAGCGCCCTTTCCAGCCAATCAGAGCGCGTGCTGCGTCAGGTGAGCGCGGATCAAAATGGATTTTTTAATTTTTTTTTACCGGAATCATTGCTGCATTGTATACTATTTGGGCTGGGAGGTAGATCACTCGTGTACATAGCGGTGTTTGATAACTCTGGCGTATAGTGCGGTTTCTGAGATTGGCTGAATAAAAGATTGAATGAAGGAAGGCCACACATGACCTCAACTCGTATGTTTATGGATTAAAAGTCTGGAACTAATAAAACATTACAATAACTTTTATAAGAGGTAGTGCCATGCTGCGTTGCTGTCGAATTGGGCCGGTACTGCCTCTTGCTCACATGATATTGCTGTGAAATTTATACCGTCGCGTTTCGTGCGGTTTGTGAGTAGCCGGTGCCCCATTAGGAGGGATGAGGTGACCAACCTATCCCCTTGCCATCTGTGTACCCGAATGTTATTGGGCGTCAGTAGTCTCCATGGTTCTGATTTCTCGTTTTTCCTCTACCTACCTAGGGGATTTGACGAGGACAACAGTTTTTACACAGAGCGATTGTCATCTGACCTCTGTAACCAAGAATCTAATTTGACCCAATCCTAGAGCAGGTCAAATTCGAGTACAGTTTCATCGGTGAACGCATCTATATTAATAATACAATCCTTTTAAGTTATATTAATATTATAATCCTTTCATATTAATAATACAATCCTTTTAAGTTATATTAATATTATAATCCTTTTATATTAATAATACAATCCTTTTAAGTTATTTTAATATTATAGTCCTTTTTATATTAATAATACAATCCTTTTAATAATATAAAGCTGAAGAGTTTAGTTATTTGAACGCGCTAACCTCAGGAGCTTCCTGATTATAAAGAATATTTTTGTGCATTTATCGGGGAAGGCTGTAGGGTATACACCGACTAACAGGACCGGAGCTAATCGAGTGGGATAACCGGACTTAAACCGTGGAGTGATGTTAGTCTATAATATTTGTCTCGTTGTGAAATTAAAAGCCGGCCAACATTTAGGCGGATTTTGAAGAGTTCAGTATCAGGAAACGAAGACAACCTCTTATCTCTTAAGTTACCATATCGTTTTTGTTCAAAGCAACTTTCGTTGCAAGTTTTCATTCAATTTTATAATCCTATTTTTTTGCATTCGGTAATTTATAAATGGTGTTGAAATATTTCACTTCAGAAGCAAATATAACACAAAATAACAGTAAAATCATAAAACTTTCTTAGGAATCTCCATGCCAATTAAATTTGAAGTATATAACATTTAATTTTAGCATGGTAGACGGGTGAAACCGCGTGGCGCTACTGATATTAGTATAGCTTATGTGAGGGTTTCGCTGATTCCTTGTAAACTATATATAGCCTAAAATCTTCTTAGTGAGTGTAGTTAATGTAACATTCAAAAAGATTTTTTCAAATCCGACCTGAATTTCCAGAGATATGTTAGTTTACCTAATAGTAGCGTCACGCCGTTTCGGTTTCACCCGCGTGCTCCACCCCCAAAAACATACCCCTTGAGATGGCGTTTCGTAAAACTCGTTCTTAGCAGATGTCTGGACCCTCAAAGGAAGCTGCCAAATTTCAAGTCTGTAGGTGTTACAGTTTCTGAGATTTCGTGATGAAGCACTAAGTGGTATTTCGCTTCGGCCCCCCCTTCCAGCCCCAAATTTAGTCTCGTCGCCCGACGAACACTCATGGCAGTCCGATGGAGCTGCTTTTTTCTTCGACCTGATCTTATGCTGTGGAAGCGAGGAGAAGCCTCATCTGATTGTTGTGAACGCTCGGCTGGTGACAAAACTTGGGTTCGAAAAAGTGACCGACCCTGCAGAGATGTATCCCAATATGAGAGCGTTTGTAACGGGTAACTTAACTATTCTTAACACGGCCAGAGGGACCGAGGGTCCGTCCTCCCCGTCTGATGTGGGCAGCTCGCGGTAGATATAGCGGCCCGGGCGCCGACGTGAACATGGAGAGGATCACGACTAGGGGGCTCGTACCCCCCTTTCACCCTCAGACGGATGAGAGAAATGACGCGCGGTAATTTCGGAATACCCAACCTGTGAAGTTGTGGGCATCTTTGGCTTCCACACCGTCAGTTCAAGTCCAATAGAGATCGCTCTCGACTATAGAATCTCATTAGAGTTATTGTTTGAATGTTCAGCTAATTCCTAGTAAGCTGATAGCCCACACTTCAAGTGCCGCTAGCGACGGTGATAAACGCGCCGGTGTGGCGACCGACGGTGTCAGGTGACAGAAAACAATAAACATCCCACCCGACTGCGTGGTTTGTATGTCAAGTGGTCGCGGGTTCGAATCAAGTGCTTGCGTAATTAAGGACCCGCAGCCAACCGGGATAATGTAGAACCTTTATGCTTTCAACAACGTCCGTGTGTCCGTCTGTATGTTATAGACGTTTTACTTGCAGGTCCGCCTCGTCTAGTGGTAAACATGCTCAGCGTCAGACGTGATGATTTTGGAAAATATTTTTTTTTTAGGGTCTCCTTCTCATTTTTGACGCTGGGTAACGCATTTCCCACTTTCACCGGCCCTGGGTAGGAACCAGTGGTGTGTGGGGCTCACGGCACCGCGAGTGCCACCAGTGCCGCTATTGGTGAGGTGAACATCAAATTATCAGGCCACCTCGTCGTCTTGTCAGTCCCCTAAGGGACCGACGCCTCTCCCACAGCCGTGCAATGGGTTGAGGTTCCCATCATCTGCCCTTGCCTCTGTGTGCAAAATCGCCTTCTTCTCCTGTTCTTTAATCCCTTATTCTTATAAAAGGGGTGCAAAGAGCAGCCCCCTTGGTTCAATTGGCTTCGCCTGGGTTCACCCCAGGCTACTGAGGTGCATCGCCACGACAATGCTTGAACCATGGAAGGGTTGGCTACCCTAGGTCAAGTGCAAGTGGTCTTTCATAGGACAACGACATTAATGCGGATGTCTATGGGCATCGGGTAGTCGCCAAACGGCTTTGATTGCCCGACACATGATATCGAATTGAATAAAAAATTGAAAGGAAAATTATTTTAAACAAAATTGATTTGGTAAGGGGAGATATGGCGTTTTTCGATTGCTACTACAGAATCCTTTATAGGTCAGTCCCATTCACTCTTGGCCACTTTATTATATGGATCAAATAAGCAGTCGAAGGCGAAGGACTGAAGTGAACATGTATTGTTGTGTGCTTCTCTCCGCCCCTCCAACGAACAACCGGAAATTCTCCTAAATTTTGTAATTGAGTGTTGTATTATTATTTAAAACCTTCATTCAGTACTAACAAGATTCAAAATTAATTAAACTTTAACATTTGGAACGAACCAACAAAACAATACCTGAAAACTCACCTTGTGTCATAATATTAAGGTACAAATTCAAATGCGTAAATTTTATTCCTGGATGTGCAAAGACTTAGGAAATGCCATATTCGTGTGAATACAAGTTTTGTTTATGCATCTATGTGTGCTGGTTCAGCTATATGACCTGATAGCACTAGCACTTTCACACGGTTTTACATGTCATTATTCAATTTATAAGTATTAATGTGCCATGTTGGGTGTTTCTCTGTCCGACAGAATTTGTAACGAAGTCATAAGGCAGAGAAGTAAAGTATCCGATATGACGCGACGGATAGGCTCGCTGAAGTGGCAATGGGTCGCACACATAAGAACAGATGGCAGATGGGCCATTAAGGTTCTGGAATGAAGGCCGCGTTTTGGAAAACGAAGTGTTGGTCGACCGTTCACCAGGTGGGAAGACGGTCTCCGTGTAGTAGCCGGTCCGAGCAGGAGATCGGTCGACTTGGCGTTCATTGAGTGAGGCCTATCTCCAGCAGTGGGCCGATAAGGGCTGATAATGATGAATGATGAATGTTTTTACGTTTGGCCCTGGGTGGGTTTTGGTGGTATGTGGCTCGCGGCACAGTGGGGCATATGTGTCAGCCATACGTTGTGCCGAATACCTACTAAAATCACCGCGAGTGCCATCAGTGCCGCGGTGGTTGTGGTGTCCACAAATCATCAGGGCTAGAAGTAGATCATTGCATTACACACCTTCTTATAGATTTTATGAATGGGTAGTGCTGCATAGCAGGATGTAGTGTTATGCACTATGCAACGGAATTGGGCCGGCGCGACCGGGTAGGTATCTCTCGTTCACATAATTCCGTCGTAAAGTGACACCTTCAGTGTCGCGTTTCGTGCGGTTTGTGAGTAGCCGTTGACCCATTGGGAGGGGGAGAACGAAGGCAACGCACCGGCATTGTATAATATTATGTGGATGTTCATGGACGTCGGTAGTCGTAAAAAAGGCTCCGATTGCTCGTTTCTCCCCCAATTCTATGAAAGAAAAGGTCACCGGAATTTTATAAGCGAATCATTTAGTTTCAATCTCCTACCATCAACACTTTGTGGGTGCTCGAACGAGGCTGGGAAGTGAGAACAAACAATCGACTTTGGCAAAGGGAGCGAAATGTAACGCTTGACAATACCCAAAATATTACGGGAGTAATTTCCAACAGTGATCTCGTGGACAACGTGAGAAGCTTTCGTGTCATCAAACAATTTTGTCATAAATAATCCTGGCAGCTGATAATGTAACGCAATAAGCCCCAGTAGATGGTTAAATGTAACGCGTGGTCGGTATGTGTTAGGCATATTTCCGTGGTGCATAGCGGCCGGACTTCCCCTGTCTGCCGTCTCTATTTTTGACTGCGTGAGTCTTTACAATTCCGTACTGTCTCCTCTTTGATTTGGGAGGGGAACTGGAAACACTTCCTTCCTATTTTCTTTTGATTAAGTTCGTTGCGGGTACAAGGCTGTACTACCGTTCCCGCAGTCGATCCTGGAGACACAGGAGCGGCAGCGATGCCCATAAACAGCTGCAACACCAGAGGTTTCCTAGCTACGTTGCCGACTAAGTGGAAAGACAATATCCGTGCAGTGACCGGTCCGGGATGGATGCAAGTAGCAGGAGATCGGTCGTCTTGGCGTTCATTGAGAGAGGCCCAGGTCCAGCAGTGGGCCGATAATGGTTATGATGATGATTGATCGGGTGCTTTCCGAAGGTGTCAAGAATCTTCGCAACCGGCGTGTTTGTTTGAAGAGGCTTTTGAATGTGGAGGACATTCAAAACTACCCTCATACAGATACTCCGGTTGCGAAGACTCTTGACAACATTAGACAGCACCTGATCTGGCAAAGGCAGGTAGGTAAGGACCGTGATATGTGGCACTCGTTTCTCTCCACATACCCCACTATGGACTGCCGTGAAGATGTGTTCCCCTGATAATTACAAAGTTTGATATCATTT
>JAFELO010010695.1:301653-311762 GCA_017140195.1 Eumaeus atala | reverse complement strand
CCCCCCCCGGACCCCTGAAGAGTGTGAACTTTTATCCTTAGAAATTCCGAGGGAAAAATGGATTTGAACGAAATCGAATTGGTGGTTTGTGAAATACGCACATATGCTTGTTTTTTTTTTGTTTCCTGCTACGGAACCCCTCATTGGTGATTCCCATTCGATCTTAGACGGTTCTAATTTTAGTGGCCAGGCTGTTTCAAACCAAAGTAAAATTTTAAAAGAATATTTCGACTTTGGTTATGTTGGAATCGGTACCAAACCGTCATAGTGCCTACACTCAGGAGACACCACTTAAAAAGTGTAATACTACACCTTCCCGCGCGTTTGACACAGATGATAGATAGGTTTTTAAAACAGCCAAGGAGTAAGTTCGAACATTTGTATCCCATTTTATTCTTCTTACGACGAAAGTTCGAACTTATGTCACTAATTCTTCGCTGATCTACAACGAAAGTTGGAATTTTACCCTTGGATTTACTTCTCACCTACGACGAAAGTTGGAATTTTTCCCCAGGTTTTACTCTCATCTATGCCGAAATTTAGAATTTTTTCCCTGGTTTTACTCTCACCTGCGACGAAAGTTGGAACGTTTGTCCGTGATTTTTCTCCTATCTAGGGTGATTCTGATTTTTCTCACGCTACACGTGGTCAAAAATTGTAACCTTTTTTTAAAATTAGATACGAGTAGATTAAAAAATACTTTAACACAGTTACTGCAAATTTGGAATGTTAGAAATTCTTGAAAAATACATAACTGTCCAGGCAGGATTCCCCACGCGAAGCCCTGAATTCCCGGCTACTGTGAGGATATTTTCGGGAATCCATAAACTAAAAAATCTAATTACACCGTGTGTTAAGAATGCACAACGTTTACATAGGATGTTATGGAAACATTGCGAATATTACTTTCAAGTGACGTTAAATTCACTTCGTCTGTCCGTCTGTCATCGTTTTGTATTTACATTCTTTTCGTACTTTAAAAACATTCCAGTGATCGCTTCGTTGTACTGTCGTGGTACGGCGTCACTTCACGGTGGTGTTACCAGAGAGAGTTGCCGATTTTAAGATTTTTATGGAAAAGAACAGTGGTGCTTAAAATAGGAAGAGGTAGTGCCATGCTAAATAGTAGGAGGTTGCGCCATGCATGGTGCATGACACTACATCCTCCTGTGCAACGGAATTGGACCGGCACGACCGGGGCAGGACCTCTCGCTCACTTGATATCGTCGTAATAACGGTGTCGCTGTCGCGTTTAGTGCGGTTTGTTAGTAGCCGGTGGCCCACTGGTTGATAGGATTGCAACGCATCTGCGTAGCAATCATGCGAATGTTATGTCGTCAAAAGGCTTTGATTTCTCGTTTGCCCCCTTGTGCTATAAAAAAATAATGGGGCAAACGGGCTTTCGACGTTTACCATCATCCATAGACATCCGCTTTATTGTCATGCAGATGCGTTGCCCTCCTTTCCGACTGCTCGCAAACCACATGAAACGCGACAGCATATCTGTCACTTTAGGGCAGTGTTATGCGAGTGAGAGCTGCCTCCCCGGTCGTGTCGGCCCAATTTGGCTGCAGTGCTGCTTTGGCGCTAGCTGTGGGTCCGTCTGTCTGTCAGCAGGTAGTTCATGAACCGTGGTGGCTGGACAGTTGAAACTTTTCCACTGTAACAGTTCTGCGGCCCTACAGCAACAAATACTAAAAGATATGATACATTAACGATTTAAAGTGGGCTCATACAACGAAATGTATTTTTTGCATTTTTTTTTAATAGACAATAGTACCGAACTCTTCGCCGACTTTCACATGGGCGGTTTTGTTCCATAACGTAGAGACACAGTTATAACACATATGACTGACAGAATGACAAACTCACACACCGCTTACGGAAACGAGCCCGGATTCGAATCCGTAAGTTGAGAGCTTGGATCTGTAGCAATAAAATAACGCGACTGTAGAGAGCTCTAATAATAATAAATAAATCAAGAACACGGCTTTAGTCGATTTGTAGTGCGAATCAACCCCTCCCGTCAGAGGGTGTGGAGGCTGGCCTCCTCAGATAAGCCAAACACTAAACGAGTTCAATTATCCTTATCTACGACACCACAACTTAAACGGCATAGTGCGCGCGCCGTCCCACTAGTGTGGGGAGGGGGACCGTTTCCCCCTTTCCGGTCCCAATAATAACCATAGGATAACGCCCACAATAAAATTCCGGTTTGTCTCTTCCCATCTGCGGGAAAAGAGTCTGGCCCCCTATCGTCTCCCTAAACCTGAAGACAAAAAAGTCTTTCGTAGTCATTCAAACTGTTGAGGCTGGACAAGCGCCGCCAATCATTAGTAGGTCCCTCCAAAAAAAAAAAACTATAACGTAGAGGGACAAATGAGAAATCGGAGCTATTTGATGACTAGTAAGAGGTTCCATGTTGCATTGCAGCGGAATTGGTTCGGCACGACCCGGGAAGTACCTCTCGCTCACTTGATACCGCCGTAACGTCGACATCTACGGTGTCACGTATCGTGCGGTTTGTGAGTAGTCGGTGGCCCATTGGTGAGAAGCGAAAAGGTGGGCAACGCATCGGCATAGCAGTTATGCTGATGTTCATGAACATTGATAGTCGTAGAAAGGCTCTGATTGTTATAAAAAGGACTACCGAACCCGTGTCATGTGACCGAGAGGTACCTCCCCGGACGGACACTATCCTATGCAACGCAGCATCGACTTCTAATATATTACACTTTTGTTGCAGAATTTCAAACAAAAATGAAGTCCACCACTATGGAGACCTGCTCGGACCGGCTAAGTCCATCTAGCGATTTAACTACGGAATCAGAAACATCCCTACCGCCTTTTCCCTATGAGCAAAACGGGTTCTACAACCAGACGGACATTAGCGAGAAGCAGTACTACTCGTGTAAACAGAAATCACCAATCGCGAAAGATTACGACGTGAAAAATCCATTCGAATGCTACTTGTCGCCGACGAAAAACAAGAAATATTTCAACGTGGAGATAAAGTTGCCGCCAATAGGCGATAACTTTTTTTCCCAGATAGAAGGCGAAGATCGTTTACGTACAGCATATGATATGAAGTCGAACGAACAAAATAATATGAACAATCAACATTTCGATATTCAAATGGGCGATAGAGATCGAGCGCATTCTTATTTCGAAAATGAGAATATGAGACGGAATTTGAATTTCAATTCGGAACAGGTCCAGTGTCTATGCGATGCGTTGCAGCAAAAAGGGGATATTGAAACACTGGCCGCTTTTCTATGGAGTCTGCCGCCTAGCGAGCTGTTGAGAGGAAATGAAACTGTATTGAGGTATTTATTTCTTTTATTGGGGAAAACCGAGAACTATTGAGGACTACCGACTCCATAGACATCCACATAATTGCCATTCAGATGCGTTACCCCAAAAAACGATTTTGCTCTGTGCGTTACCGTTTTTTCCTTCTCCCCTGAAATGAGGCAATTTTTTTGTTTATGCTGACGTGACTTCCCCCTTCTAGAAACACTCTTCCTTGTCGGCCAATATGAGTTACGTCATGGTCACGTTATCTATAGACTTCACTGGAATGTGGAGCCTCTCCCCGTTCCCCTTTGGCTCACGGTGCTCCCCCGTTGCGTCATGACCCCGGCACACTGTGACAGACGTTGACATCATCGAGACATGACGATAAGTAGTCCTATTCCTCAATGGGAAATCAATATTGAAGAAATGTGTTTTGCAGAGCCCGCGCCCTGGTAGCATACCACCGAGGGGTATTCCAAGAGTTGTACGCCATTTTGGAGACCCACACCTTCCCGCCACGCCACCACACGGATCTGCAGAACTTGTGGTTCAAAGCTCATTACAAGGAAGCGGAGAAAGTTAGGGGTCGGCCACTAGGTGAGGCTTTTACAAATTATTAATTAATAGAATTCGATAAATGGACAATTCAACACAAGAATAACTTTTCAATTCGGGCCAGTAGTTCCTGAGATTAGCGCGTTCAAACAGACTCTTTAGAATTATACTACTCGTATAGACTTTTTACAATTTACACTTATCGCACTCACTTGTGAGCCATAGGGGCTTGACTGCCTCGCGGTCTAGCGGTAACCAGGTTCAACAATAGCCTTGGGTTCGAGATCCGGTTCGGACCGGACGAAAGCGGTATGGGATTTTTCAATTTCTATTAACAATCCGGAGTCAGGAAGTTAGCTGCGTTACACCCCCGTGCCTCAGGGAGTTAAGCCGCCGGTCCTGCACCTGACCTGATTACTATTCGGTCGTGGCGGAATTGCGTCTCACACGAGAACGAGGCAATAGGGAGTGCACTTGTGCCTGAACCCTGAGCACACTCTTGCACTATAATGTGTCCAGCTTACTTGGCTAGTCCCTATAGAGTTGGTCGCCGTGGCAGAAATTCGGCTCAGAAGACATTACAAAACATATTTCCCAGAACTGTTAAGTGATTGATTTTATTAAAATCTGCATTATGACGGGTACACTGTTGTGCATTTTCCTACGCATATTTACCCTCGAGCTGTTTCTAAACATGTAATGTAATTACAAGACATTTTAATAAATTAAAATAGGTATAGGCGGAATATAAGGCCCCATTTAACGTTCGTGCCCCCCTCAGTGATGTGCCTTACATCTTGTGTATAGTTCTCAGTTAATTAAGTAGCTGCTGGAGAATAATGTGTGTTTGTTAACGTGTAACAAACACTGTGTCACTTTAACATACTCTATATGGAATACGATGTGCAACAGGCGCATACGAGTATACGTAACCTTACCCATGTTATTAATAAGGCTAAGTTTAAGGATATCCGTGGTTTTAAATTAAAATTTGTGTCGTTTTTTTGGTAACGCAGGGGAATGCAGTTACGCATGATGCTTAGGGGCCTAGGCCGTATGTCGGGCTCGATATTTGGGTTTCCCTACCGACTAAGCCCCTACGGATCGCCTTCAGCCGTTATAAGTGTAGGGTCTCGGATCTGCGGGCGGCTGGATTCCCACAGCGACACACCGGCCCAGGCGAAAGGGCCAGGCTTCTCCTCCTTTATTGTCCTGTAACTGTGTAAAAAAAGGAGGGCAACGCATCATTCTTCTAAGGGAGCAAAAATCTAAAGGTTTTTCTCCGATTTATGATGATCGAATTCGGCTTTGCAATGGAGGAAACTTAAAAAAATACCAAAAATTTCCTAAATCCCATTGGAATAGCGAGTGCACTTGTGCCTGCACAAACTTGTGCACTATAACATGTCTTGCGCGTGGAACATTTCAACAGAGATGGCAGCCGTGTCCGAAATGGAAGTTCTTTACATCATAGGAGCAACAGTAACAGTTAGGCCACTTGATAGAGTGTGATCACCGACGCCCGCAGACATCCAAAACATCACAGGTCTCGCATATTTGTTGCCGGCCTTTTAGTGATAAAAAACCCTAAAAAACTTGAAGATCTCAAGTCGTAAAGATTCGGAAATACGAAAGGGGTTAGCTGATTCCATGAAGAAGTGCGCGGGAATATTGCGCAACAACGAGTACATGGTTATTAAAAATGTACAATATTTCAGGTGCTGTGGACAAGTATAGACTGCGGAAGAAATATCCCCTGCCGAAGACGATCTGGGATGGCGAAGAGACCGTCTATTGCTTTAAGGAGAAGAGCAGAAACGCGTTAAAGGACTGCTATTATAGGAATAGGTAAGAAACTGCTTTCTATTCATTGAGAGATAGAACAATAATAATATCTGTGGACTTATCACACCGGGTTAGCCTTTTTTGCTGACGTGGGGAAAGGCTTTACGCTCTTCCACTGGCCCTGGGTGGGGTCCGGTGGTGTGTGGGGATCGCGGCACATTATATAGTGCCGCATACTCATGAAAACCACCGCGAGTGCTATCGGTGCCGTCTTTGTTGAGGTGCCGCGGAACAACAAATCATCAGGGCACCTCGACGGCTAGTCAGTCCCCTAAGAGACCGACGCCTACTCCACAGCAGGGCTGCCCCGCACCGCATGATAACCCCACCAACTTTGGGATAGTGCAATGGGGTGAGTATCCCATCCTCGCTCCTTGACCCGTGTGCGAAACCGCCTCCTCTTGTTGTTGTGACAAAAGGTCACCTCTTATAAGAGGGGTACAAATAGCATCTCCCTCGGTTAAATTGGCTTCGCCTGAGTTCACCCCGAGCTACTGAACCCCAATGCCACGACAAATCTTGGACCACGATGGGGACACAAGGTTAGCCTGGCCTTAAGCACCGTTAACACTCGTGTTACAGATATCAGACAACGGAGATTATTCTAAGTTTAAGAAACGTTGTATGTAAGAGTTTTATTATTGAAATACATATAATGCATATATAAATATCCATGATCTAGGAGGGATTCGATCCCGCGGCCGCTGTCGTAACGAACGAAACGCTGTCGTAACTGTCGAAAAAAAAACCCCAGGTGGACTAGAACTGACATAAGATTGATCGCGTACTGTCCGAGTGCATCAAGTTGGAAATGCAATCCGGTGTCATTTTCATCATCATATCATACTGCACCGGATAAACTGAGCGTTGGACGGCCTCCCACTCGGTGGACTGACAGTGGAAGGTGACCGGAAGCCGCTGAATGCCAGTGGCTCGTGACCGTGGCCTATGGCGCTCTATGGAGGAGGTTTTTGTGTACTTAAACACACAGAAAAAATGGTAATGTGATTAGAGTTTATGTTCTATTTTTTTCTTATAGTACACGCCCATAGATATCCGCATAATTGGTTGGATTTGTGGGATCCAGTGGTGTGTGGGACTCGCGGCAAATCCCCCTAGGTTACTGAGATAAAGCGCAAATCCTCACTAGGGAACTCCGATTCCTTCCAAACCTGATCCGCGAGGTCATTGAAATTTTGAAAACATATAAATTTCAATAGAGAAGATGGCTGGGATTTTCCCTCTGCTTGGGACCCAATGATAAACATAATCAAATCAAAAACTAAACATAACACCTCAAGACATCAGGATACAATAGCAATGTTTGCGTTAATAGGAAAAACCAAATGAATATAATTCTTCGGATATTTTAGTAACTTGTGACATCAGAACGTCCGTCATCTCAGCCCACCCGTGTCCATGGTTGCTATATAGCTTCTGAAACGTCGGGCCAGTTAAGTAATCAGATAACCCGCGCCAAAATCTGCAAAAGTAGTTTTACTGTAACCATATCTTGTAGGTATCCAACGCCCGACGAGAAGCGAGCCCTGGCGAAGAAGACCGGCCTGACCCTGACGCAGGTGTCCAACTGGTTCAAGAACAGACGCCAGAGGGACAGGACGCCTCAGCAACCCAACAGACCGTAAGTCAGTGGTCGAGGGAGTTGTAGTGCCATGCTGCGTTGCCATCAGCCGTACGACGTCCACTGCTGTATATATGCACTAGTCTCGTAGTTTGTTTCATAACAAAGTGTCCAAAACTGTTGCTCTGAATGTGACCGTTTTTTCTCAAGGTCAACTTAACTTACTTAACCGATTTTCACATGGGCCATGGGTGGAGCGATTTCCGTTGAAGGCTTTAGGATATAATTTGGTAATGTGATCCTTGTTATTCATGGGCAAAGCCAGTGCGGGTCGCTAGTCTATTATAAACCAAAGTCCCCAAAAGCTGACTGTTTGTATGTGATTGATTTTCTGAAAACGGATTTCCCTGCGGTTTTTACCCAAGGATTCCTGAGGAAAGTGTTCGTGTATAATTTGTGTAGGCGACGATTTGGCCCCTGTAATTAGCGGGCGAAGCCAGTCGGATAGCTAGTTTAATGATAAATGACAAAACGTATTTCTTTTCCTTTTTTATACAGCGCAATTGCTATGCCGATACGTTGCCCTGCTTTTCACCTTCTCCAATGGGCCACCGGCTACTCACAAAACGCGTGAAACGTGACACCGAAGATGTCACTTTACGCCGGTATTATGTGAGCGAGAGGTACCTCCTGAGTCGTGCCGGCCCAATTCCTCTGCAATGCAGCATGGCACAGCCTCTACGATAAATGAAAGTCGGCCATTTTGTGAATAAAGTCAACAAACACTTGTGTGTGGCGCTTTGTTCGCCATGTCTCAAGGTCACGCCATGGGATTTTTATGGGGATAAAGTTACAAACAATACGCTCGAAAGACCCTCAACCTGGTCAGTATTAATGATCATTGTTTCTTTTTACCCAACTGCGAAGAGAAGGCTATGGTTTTCGACCGCAACCTTTACACACAGGTTACGTTCGATTAATTCATCAAAGCAATGAATTTACAATGTATTTTTGTAACTCAAGGATTGAATCAATTAAATTTTAATAACGCCACGAAAGATAAGGATTTCTTTAAATACATGAGCTTTTTTTTATCTGCAGATATTAACGAAAAAAAAAAAGATTTTTAGACAACACACACACACAAAAACACAAACACACACACAAACACACACACACACACACACACAAACACACACACAAACACACACACACACGCACACACACACGCACACACACACAAACACACACACACACACACACACACACACACACAAACACACACACAAACACACACACACACACACACAAACACACACTTCCCATTAATTTTTATTTTCAAATGTCTGGCAGTTTGCATGTATGCAGGTAACCTATGTAGGTAGTGTAGGCGGAATCGTTTTTTTCTTGCAAGTGGGCCACCGTTTTTATCCTTCTCATTTAAGAAGGCCCACTTATTGAAGTAGGCACTTATTACTATAGTATACAACGTAAATGTTACAACATTTTATTAGACACGTCATATGATGGTACTATGTAAGCAATAAAACGTAAATGTTGCTTAGATACATAGTAAAGTTCATCGCATTAAGTGTCCTTATTTCCAAAAAATATGGGCTCCGCATGATATCGATATAAATTCGCAACGGTTAAAGGTTAAATATCCGGGGTGTATCTGCTGTGCGATTAGAGCCCGCCCGGTCTGGGTAACCGTATAGCAAGCATTTCAAAGACAAAAGATATCTATTTTTTAAATATTCGCAACCAGAATCGAGTAAAGAATACGCACTGTGATTTTATCATCTTACAAAAAGCTATGTATATTATTCGCTAAAGTTAAATAACTAATTTGATTCATATACTTGACCGAAAGTATCTTTATTTTATGATCCTAGAAATGGTTCTGAGAAAAAATGGTGACAAGTCATTCCAAATTTGAAATTCATTGCAACGGTCATTATGAGGCCATTAATCAATTCGAGACAAAGAAAGTATTTTGCCGTACCACATGTCGTACTTTTTTTAATCGGATTGCCCACGACCTTTTGCCAGGTCATAAAACGCTATAGAATCTCCATAAACATTTTTTTTCACCGCAGCCCATTTGTTATCGACCGTTTGTGAAAGTTACACATTCAATAATCGTTTACTTTTGGTGTCTATGGTATATGAATTTACACTATTTTTTGAGAAGGGTACAAAGAGTGTCTTTTGTCTTTAGTCCCTTATTCTTATAGATCTTTTTGTACCCACAAAGAGCAGCTCCCTAGTTTTTATTGGCTTTGCCCAATGTGTCTGGGTTAAAATGGTTTAATAAACCATGTTAACCTTTACCAAAATGTATCCACACGGATAGTTACGAATTATATTACATAGTCACTAGACAGCTTTTAGAATTATCATTATTATGTCCGGCTCCAACCCGGTGGTGCCGGTCCTTTTCTTACTAAATGTTATATGTTGTTACAGAGACGTGTTAGTGCCAGCGCAATATGTCGGGCCACAAGGTGGTCTGGGTCAAAGTTTCCTACCGAATGCCTATTACAAGCTCCAAGACACTACGCACTACCTCCATGGGAACGCGTCGTAAATGTTGCCATATTAAAAAAAAACATTGTAACGACCAAAAGAATTTATTGTTAATATTGTTTTAAAAGAAATTACTATTAGTTTTATGTAATGTTATGTGATTATAGAATAGTATGAGTTTAAACATCCGCTATCTCATGGATATAATCAGGAATGGAATTTTATTTAAGTCTTATCAGTACGAGGTAGTACCATACTGCATTGTAACTGAATTGGACCTGCAGCCTAGGAGGGGGGGGGG
>JAFELO010010695.1:283402-301636 GCA_017140195.1 Eumaeus atala | reverse complement strand
ACAATAATAAAAATATACGTTACGTGTAGTTTGACCGTTTTCTGTGAGCTATTGAAGAGGGAAGTGGGAACACAATTTACATAACAATTATATATATGTCTATGGGGGTTGATAATCACCGAAAGACTCCGATTGCTCGAATGTTCTTTTATGCCTACTGTACAAAAGATTTTAGAAAAGTATCATGATGATAATAACTTTGTATCAATATGTGGTTTCCAGGTACAATTTTATTTTTGTTCAATGTCCATTATATACCTATAGACAGACAGTTAATGCTCTAGTCATTTGATGTTTGAAATGAAAACAGAAAAGTCAACTGCTCAGAATATACTGAAGTCGATACTAACACCTGATAAGTCCTAGTCCATAGCCAGTGTGGAAATGGGTCAAAAACCTTCTTTCCCAGCCTATGTACATAAAAACAATCGCTCGGAAAACACAGGCTTGTTCCTTTTGCGTGATAGGGTAATTAGCTTTTAAAAAGTTACGTTAAAAAAACGATTTAATTTCATCACGATAATTTGTTTTAAATTTTAGAATCTAGAACAAAGTGTTGTACTTAGTTGTCACATTTTTAACTGAACACACATGCATTCTAGCCATATATAATATTGATAGGGAAGAAAACATAGGAATGCCGTAGACAGTTATATGACGGCGAGTAGCCATCTTGGTTAATAGAGAAGGAAGATCAGAACGCATTAGTGCTCTTGTCTATCCAATTTCCGCAATGCGCATTATGTAGAGAGAAATAAATGAAAAAAGAGAGACAGACAACCACACTTGTTTTGCTCTTTCGCCTCAGTCACACGCGTTTGAGTCTGGCATCCCTTCTCTATGTTGTATGTAATTGTAGCTATACTGTAAGTTTAAAACTTACTTACGTAATGCCATATATCGAATTGTAATAATGGCTGCTAATTTCTTAAGTGGCAAATATTTTTTAGGCAGAGGTAACAAAACATATATATTTGAAGGATTGCGCCAAATTTCTTTATAGTATTCATAAAATTTGTTTTCTTAAGACTCGTCTCAAAACCTAAAAAAAATTGATACATTAGTGAAAATGTAAATTTGTAAATAATGTTCTTACTTAAAAAGTGTAGCCATTTGTCATATACCTTTGATGATACTTAGAAATAAAAATAGTTCATAATTGTTTTAAAATTTTACGTAGTATTTTACGTATTCTATTACAATATTTTGTACATATATATTATATAATGATATTATTGTTTTATTGTGTTAACATTATTAAAAACATTCTACATATTTTTGTTTTATTGAAGTTAAAACTCTTCAAGTTGCGTAGAGCACTTTTTGGGTGAACAAAAATCAAAGATCTCGCGTCATCGTCATGTCAAGTTTTTCTTAACGACACGCGTTTCGTCACGTAACATTTCTGTAATGTTTGTTTGATCTTGCCATTTGCAATTTTTTTTATATTTTTAATATACAATTTCCAAAATCAAACATGGAATCGGCTGCTGCTTCTTGCAGTGTGTTCTCCAATATTTTCTTATTTTTTTCAGTAAAATCGTTTATACTTATAAATAATTGTTGGGAAATTTTTTCAAGATTTCGCGTCTATATTATATATATAAAAACAGTAAATCTGTAAAGTTATATCATCAATTTACACAAACACAAAATCAATGACGTTATGATTTATTATTTGCAAAGTCATCTGTATACTTGGAACGCAGAAAATAAAAATCAGAAATTTTATCTCCATATGATGACATTAGCCTAACCATAGATAATACTTAAGCCTTACATAAGAAAGAAGAAACGGCGATAGTCGTAGAGGGCGAAAGGCGCGCATTTCAATTTTTTTTTAAATACGCTTTAAATTAGTTTGTACAGGTTTTCTCTTCTTTATTTTGTATACAAGTTGTTCCTGTTATTTTGTGAGTACAAATTTTCAAAAGACGAAAGGCTAAATATGCTGACGATAATATGCCCACATCTGAGTTGCCTTGCTAAGTACTCCATCTTCCATCGTTGTCATCATCTTCGGATTCCGAACTGGAAGACTGGGAAAAAGGGACCGAAGGCCGAAGATAACGACAGAAGTAAATAGGATATTTTCAAAGTATCGGGTTTTTGTACAGGTATCCTGACAACTCGAATAAAACGAGTTTATAGTGTTCCTGTGTCATACAGAGAACAAAGTATTTACAGACAAAGATCGTCTGGCATTGTCAAAAGCACTGCGAGATTATTGTGTCAGGTGTTAAGCACCTTAGACCTATTACTAACAAATAGGAATAGGAATTACATTTGATTTATCTAATAACCCAACTGCTTTTATACAAAATTAACTTTTGAAGTAGTTGTCTTTAAAGGCCAGAGAGACCGAGGTCACTGGGGTTCTTTTTCAAATCCCTCTGAACTCTCAAATAAAAAATAAAAAATCTTCGATATAAGTTCAAGAAATGAAGTACAGGTGAGGCATTTCATGCGACGAGAAAAGAGTCAGGGTGGTGAAGTTTCATACTTGCCCACCCAGACAGTTATTACCCAGTTATCTTTGCTTCAAGTCAGTTGCCTGAATATGTTTGTGTAGACAATTGGTGACATGAAGTTAACCTGTATGTTCCACTGGTTAAGCAATGTTTACGGTGTATGCATTTCGGTCACATTGCCAAATAATGCCGCAACGATGAGGTGTGCTTGGTGTACGCAGAAAATCACAGTTATAACTTCTTTATCAATTATAATGATAAAATTCTTTATTAATCTTTTAGTTGAAACAGTAATGAAAGTAATTACTAATGAAAATAAAGATAACAGTCCCATTAATTCAGAAAAAAATCGAAATTCTCTTCACAATCCTTAACAACAAAACAGTAACTCCCAATTCCAAAAATCAACATGTTTGAATATACTTCAGTGGAACACCCAAAGCCCAGTCACCAACAGAAACAATTGGCCACATTTTTATATGATTGCAATCATTTTTATATAAAAATGTGGCCAAAACATTTATATTCATATTGCAATCATATCAGAGATGTGGTTAAAGCAAATGCTACATTTAACAGGGTATAATATAGAAAAAATGAAGGATGATACAGGAAACTAATATAATGGTGTGGCAATATTATTTCATAACAGTATTGCTTATACTAGAATAGATACAAGATTTGTTAGTTCAATGGAAAATGTCTGTGTACGCATAAAAATTGGTTTAAAGGAAATAAGTATTGTTAACTTTTATAGTCTGATTAATAATTCTAGAAAAACAAATTCCGATTAACTGCAATCCAATACTCGTAAAAAACAAATTCAATTCTTTATTGAAATGTATTCCCAGTCCTATGATTTTTGCTGGTGATTTTAATGCTCATCACACCTCTTGGGGATGCAACTCTACATCTCTTTGTGGTAGGGACATTTTAGAAGTGATTGATGACAATAACTTGGTTCTTTTTAATGGTGGACAACCAACAACTGCTGGTTCCCTGAGCTGGTGTCGAAATTGTACATAGTAAGTGCTTTGTTGTCTCTTTGTCAATGGTCTGTTCACAATGACCGTCTTGGCAGTTATCACCTTCCTGTAATGATAAATGTTGTATTAAATGAAGTTCCTATTGACGAATCTTCTGGAGAATGTATCTAAGTGAAGTTGAAACAGTCCGTTTTCCAACAGACAGGTATTTCATTATTTTCCCAAAGATAATTTAAAACCTTTAAAAATATTGTTGAGGATTTTCACTTCACTTACTCACTTAGACTTTTTAACATTTTGTATACCCCATCAAGCCCAATGGCAGTATCATTTCCAGAAGAAATGGCAGATTCTAATTCTTCAATATTAAAGGTTTTAAGAATATAATTACTATTACAATTTGTGTAACAAAATGGAGTATGCAGACTAGTAGATATGCACAGAGTATATACAAATCATGCACATTTTACATTTCCATATTAATTATAAGTTAGGTTTAGTTTGTGCACGAAACATTGTCGCAAGCCGGCGGTTGCGTACTCAGTTGCAAATAAATAGCACCAGCAGCCTATCTTAGTTTCAATTAATTATCGACATAGCCTTAGCATTAAGCATTAACAGCAGGTGTGTACTTTTTAAGTAATTCATGAATGCAACTATCATCATAACATTTACCAGAAACAAATTATCACAAATTACATGCTAAAACCAACTACTTGATATATTCCATAAAAGAAGTATGGTATGATCTATTATCAATACACAGTACAACTGTGAATTTTATATGGGTTCCTTCTCATAAAGGCATTATAGGAAATGAAAAGGCTAATTATTTGGAAAAGTCATAACCTCCACTTCATTTATGTCAGGTAATGATAAAATTGTTACCTTATTTTGATGTAGTATATAACTTAAAGGAGAAAATGTGTCAAAACCAGGTAACACACTGGAACTATGGTGTGCAAGTGGAAAGCAAAGGTTATATATGCTAGGCTCTTTTTAATATGCCAATTAATAATACCCCATGGTTATATAAAAACAATGTTTACATCAACAGAAAGTTTTATACTATAATTTTTTCGTCTTCCTTTTGGCCAATTTTGGCTTAATTTTCGTTTAAACTCTTAAAGATTTCACGAAATTCTTTGTGCTTTTATTGTAGTGTAAGTGATGAAACTATAGCTCACATTTTCTTTGAGTGTTCATCTATTGGTATTCAGCGCCTTTTGTTAATGGATGAGCTATTGAACATTTCATGGCCTTCTAGTTCGCATGGATACGTACTATCCAATCTGTAAATACGTTGTAAATACTGTTGGTGTATTATAAAATTAACATGTTGTTTCTTTTTTGTGTATAATGATATGTTTTGATTTTATTTGATCTATCAACTGTCATCAAACTATTGGACTCATAGTGAAATGTAACAGATAAAACAGAAGCGACAAAATTAAGAAGTTAATTAACTAAAGACGCAGGAATACTTTATAAAAACTAAACTAAATAAAGACGCGGCGGTATGATTATATGATCTTAGCCTGTCCTGTAGGATGAATAAAAAAAACTACAAAAGAAAGTTGCCAATGCCAAAATATTTGCTTTCATATCTTAATGACTCAAGATTTTTGTTTGGAAATTAACTTTGTTCAATACACATTCACATGATTAACAATATATAACTCAATTGTTGTGCAATAACTACAGTTACCTAATGGTTGACCTTCAGACGTTTTTTATTGTGAGTGTTTCACAAACCAAAGTAATTTGAAACCAATGCAATTCAACAACGCAAAAATACCATGAGTGATTCTAAGTCCTTTGTTAATTTCTCTTGCCAACGATGCCTCCAGCCCTTGAAATTGGACGATTCCTTAAATCATCTCGGGGAACACACCATTGCTGATTTAGCATTGCAAATACGTCGAAATAATGAAACAGATTTGGATTTGCAATCGTCCAGTTTAGAGCACTATGTTCCACCTTTCCGTATGTCGGATTCTGGTAACGGTGCGAACGGATTTATGGTCATATCAGACGGATGGGAAACCACCTCACTAGGGCACCAGTTACATGTGAAGGCCACTTTGTTTGACTTACTATCAAATAACTCTGATGTGGACCATCCTCTATGTGATGAATGCACAGATACACTCCTAGATTTGATGGACAACCAATTAAAGCTCACAGAAGCAGAGTGGAAGGATTATAACGATTATTTGAAGAAGTTAGAGGATGATAAAGAAGATTTAAATTTGGAAGGCCTTGAAAAAGAGCTTGAGGATTGGAAAGAAGAGCAGAACAGATTGTTGCAAGAGTTGTCTGCTCTGCAAAAAGAAGAGAAGGCTATGAAAGATGAAATTGAGGTGCAAGAGAGAGAGAAGGAGAGATTGGAACAAGAACAGGATATATATTGGCGAGAATACACAAGACATCGTAAAGATTTAATGTTGACAGAGGACCAGATGAAGTTTTACGAGTGTCAGCTTTCATATACGCAGGCACAGTTAGAGAAACTAAAGAAAACTAATATATTCAAAGTGACATTCCATATATCAGACTCAGGACAGTTTGGTATTATTAATAATTTTAGGCTTGGAAGGTTACCAACAGCGCCCGTTGATTGGTCAGAAATCAATGCTGCATGGGGACAAACAGTTTTACTTTTATCGTCATTGGCGAAAAAGATAAATTTCTGTTTCCAAAGATATCGCCTTGTACCCTATGGTAATCACTCTTACATAGAAATTTTAGAAGATCAAAAAGCCTTACCCCTTTATGGATCGGGCGGTTTTCGGTTTCTATGGGACACAAAATTTGATGGTGCCATGGTAGCATTTTTGGATTGCCTCCAGCAGTTTAAGGAACAAGTTGAAAAGGGGAATAGGGGTAGTAAGGGAAACAAAGAGTATTGCTTGCCTTATAGAATAGATAAAGGAAAAATAGAAGACACAGCATCACCGCCCCATGCATATTCTATAAAAATACAGTTTAACTCCGAAGAACACTGGACTAAGGCCCTGAAGTACATGCTGACAAATTTGAAATGGGCGCTGACGTGGATCTCATCACAGTTTAGTGAGGACAATGTTGAGGGATAGAAGTTTTACCTGTACTAATATATATTTTATGTTTAATTATTATAAATGTAAAACAGTGTGATATTCTTTTAATGTATTAAAATTTTTTTATAAACAGAATTGTTACTTTAAGTTGGATACATGTTCAATTCAGATATGTCCGTCTTCATTACTTAAGTGTCTACTGCAAAATGTAGGCCTTTCAATAAACTCTAAAAAGCTACATAACACAATAAATTGATCATAACAATGTCATCATTGTAATAAATATTTTTTGTTGTCCTGACATTAAACTTTGAGATTACCAATGCCATGCTACCCGACTAGAAACAAGAGGGCTGACTTTCTAATTGGAACTGTGGTCTGTGAAAAACGAAGTCTTGTGAAAATCAACTCATTCCCATAGGTATATGTTGTGTGATATTTTTCTGTCTTAAACTTATGTTATATCATAAAATAGTACTAACATGTGCCTTTTTTTTGGAGCTGATCTAAATTAGGCGAAAGAAGGCCAATATTATCAGATTTAATCAGTCGAACTGTTGAGGCTGGACAAGCGCCGCCAACCAGTAGTAGGTCCCTCCAAAAAAAGAAATCAGATTGTTACGATTGCACGCCAGGCGACGAGACTTGGTAAAAGGAAGCCGAAATCCCTCCCTCATTTGCGTCATATTTATAATAAAATTAATTTACGGCTTGAATGGGACGAAAGAGATCAATAAGTCTTTAGTCTAGACATATAGGAATAAGAGACTAATCAATGTGTGGAAACACTGCCATCTGTACTTCTATCCGATAACTAAATCAACACCTGCTCCGTTACTCTCGGAGCAATAAATATGCAGTTAGTTCCTGTCCGAGTCACAGAAGGCGCTACTTGTTTTTTTAAAGGAAGTTTTATTTTGTTTAGAATCAACCATTACATTGTATATGATGGTTGTTACAATCATTTAGAAAAATAGTAAGATATATATAGATTTTTATTTTGTTACACCAAATAAGTACAACTTTATAGTTTTACCCTCAGTATTTTAAAAGTTAGGCATAGTGTACACTTTCGATGTCTCACAAAGTACAAGCATAATCAAAAAAACTTTCTTAGGAAACCTTAACACCATTTCAATAGAATTATCTAATGATATGAGATAGAAAAAAAATAATCCGAATTTTTTTAATTATCTCAAAGTTATACATATGTTGTGCTACCCTTAATAATTTTATTTTTCAAATTCACACTAAATAATTTTGTAGCTTTTTAAAAAATTCATACATGAAGGTGAATTTTGTAATAATAATTAAAAAAATCTTATAATAAAGGGCACAAAAAACGAGTAATCTGGAGTTTTTTGATGCCCATAAACATGCATATAATTGCCATGCAAATACGCTGTCCTTACTTTCCCTCCTACCTTCCAATGGTGCACCCGGTGGTTCCGTACTCACAAAACCCTTGAAACGCGGCCGCGGTCATTCCGCGTCAGTTCGGCTAAGATGATGATATCATTTTAGCCGAACTTCGGTCACGGCGGCCGTCTCTATAGTTTCTACCCAGCTGCACAAGACTTGTCATATTGCACAACTGTGTGCGAAGGCACAAGTGCACTCCCTCCCTCATCCTTCTATTCCAATGAGACGGCCGTCCGACACGACGGGTGAGAAATCAGGCGCAGGACCGATGGCTTAACGTGTCTGCGGCACGGGGGTGTAACACCGCTAACTTCCTGACTTCAAACTGGTATTAGAAGTGGAAAAAATCCGAATAACACGTTGTTCCGAACCGGGGTTCGAATGTACGACCCCACGGCTGTGGTTGAAGCAGTCTTAAGTAACATATAATTAGAATAGAATAGACATTTATTTAGTATATCTATAGTTTGATGACAGTTGATAGATCAAATAAAATCAAAACATATCATTATATACAAAAAAGAAACAACGTGTTAACTTTATAATACACCAACAGTATTTACAACGTATTTACAGATTGGATAGTACGTATCCATGCAAAGTAGAAAGCCATGAAATGTTCAATAGCTCATCCATTAACAAAAGGCGCTGAATACCAATAGATGAACACTCAAAGAAAATGTGAGAAATAGTTTCATCACTTACACTACAATAAGAGCACAAAGAATTTCGTGAAATCTTTAAGAGTTTAAATGAAAATTAAGCCAAAATTGGCCAAAAGGAAGACGAAAAAATTATAGTATAAAACTTTCTGTTGATGTAAACATTGTTTTTATATAATCTCTTTTAGATAACATGGCGTTTTGGTATTGTATACTAAAAATAGATGCCAGCAGTTTAGCTTTCGGGCAAAACCTAATTGGAAGCCACTTGAGCGTCGAGCGAAATTCTGTAATGTGGTCATATTTGAGCACACGAAATATGAACCTAATAGCGAGATTCTGGAGACGCTCAAGCTTATTAAGTTGTTCTTCGGACAATATGGTGAAACAGAGATATATCAGAATAATCAATAATGGAAAGGAGTAACGATTCCGCAGTTAACATTTTGGTAGGGACTGGAAGCAAATATTGGAGCCGTCTTACAGGCTGCCAGAGAGAAAACACCTTTCTACTAAGTTTTATTATAAATGCATTGTGGGAACTTTATTTGGAAAAAATAATAATATACTAACTTAATAATAATACCAACTTCTAATAATATACTAACTAAAAGAACCTCGTAGTAATCTAACATAACATTGCATTGCGAAATTATAAGGGTTCCGTTTTTTGCCTAAACGGAACCCTGATGAAACATGCAATTTTTGACGGCTGCCGCATTTAGTTTTCAGTGTATATAAATGAGCTGTTTCGTTGCCGGTGGTACCATGGTGGTAAATTCAGCACATATCTCTAAAAGTTGGCAAAAGTTTCGTCCTTTTAAGTTCGATAAAAAAATAAAATATTTTTTATTTTTTTAGTTGTAAGAACGGGCTGTCATTATTATATTCTCAGAATTATTTACATGAATAGCTGGGCCGATTTTCACTCGTGTAGCCTGGTGGTTTATATACATGCCTTTTTTACTATTCTTTACTGGGGGCTCGCAAAATCTCGAAAATTGTTATTCCATAGTTTTTGATGCCACCTTCACTCATTTCGAAATTCCATTCGTGTAATACGTGCTAACCTGGCATATATTCTATAGCCTTATAAATGGGCATTCAAACGCTGAAAGTTTTTAGAATCGGACCAGTAGTTTCTGAGATTAGCGCGTTCAAACAAACAAATTCTTAATCTTTATAATACTAGTGTAGATTATTAATTAAGGTGGCCCATTGGAGGGGAGGAGGAAAGGAGGGGCAGGCATTACAATAATGCGGATGTCTAAGGGCGTCGGCACTCGTCTATCTCTACTAATATTATAAAGAGGAAACATTTGATTGTTAATTGTTTGTTCACATTGAATGTATAAATTATGTGTTGTGGTGAGAAATAGATAGTCTATTTCTATTATTATTTTTATTGAATAGGCTCCGAAGCTATTAGACCGATATGAAGAAACATTTTTCCATAAGAATCCTACATTATCAACATTGTACATACCACTTAACATTTTCTAAACCGTTTTTGAACGTTATGGAAACTTCAATAATGTAATCAAAAGTGTTAAAAAAATATCAAAGTAAATCCTTATACATATAGCGGCAGAAGTTATTGAAAACGAGCTGTTTCGACAGACGTTGTTCTGTCATAACTTTTATTTGTTTTCATGGCGACGCGTAATGCTTACGAGGTCGCAGAGTCGAGGAACAATATTTGTATTTTTGTAAATATACACATATATGATATACTAGCAGTTCGCCCTGGCGTCGCAAGGATATTTCACAAAATATGCTAAATGTTCCTTGAATCTTAACTTCGGCCTCGTAATCATTACGCGGTACCATGAAAATTTAATTTATGATAGAACAACGTCTATCAGGACATCTGATGGTAAATAGTTTCTGCAGATTTGATTTTTTTTTTCTAACCATTAGTTACATTATGGAATAAAAATGTAAGATAGTAATCGTAAAATAACTTTTCATTTAGGTCCAGTAGTGGCTAAGCCTACTGCAAAGAAACAAACAACAAAATAGATGTAGATTATAATGTTGCTTCTGCAATTAATGTACAATCAATTTTGCTAGTTATTTATTCTAATCTAGCCTTTATATTCGAGTGATCATAATCGGGGTAGTGGTCGCCCCATTTTCCTCCACCGAAGGTCACGACGTCGTTTATGATGCGACGACAGGACAAGCTGTGGCACTATGAAGGAATAGCTCTCAATTATAAAATGCAAAGGTCATACATAGCTGTTTATGTGTGTAGCAGTCGGATTACTTCAATCGCCGTATTACATTACGGCTAGCCATTTTGCTAGGTTCTCTATGGGCGTGGATAGTTGCCAAAAGGCGCCGATTTGTCGTTGGCCCTTCAACGCCATAAAAAAAGCTGTTTATGTATGCATGTTTCCTGGCTTTCCTCAGGACAGGTCTGGATGAACTGGTAGATTTATTATTTTTGCTTAAAAAGAAATTTTATAATTCCGCTAGCAATACTGTTCCTGCCGTTCCCGTGAAAAACGGATCAAATTATACATTTAAACTTCAGGAATCGCTCTATATGTGAGTGATAACTTAATGAATATACGTGTGGTAAATTTTATAGAAAATTACATACAGACGGACGGACGACTTTTAGTGATTTTCATGATATACGAGTAGATTAAAATAGTTTTTGTTGATTTTGATGAGTCATCAACCGAACCACATTCATCCTGCGAGTGTCAACGAAAAAACAAACAAAAGAGCGCCGATCGGACGCCATTTTGTAAATAGAATAAGTTGACAAACTAATAACTGTATCAAGTGGGATATCATCGAATAAGTATTTCAAAAACATAATTACGTTTCTTAAATACTTTTATAAAGCATGAGTAAAATGCTTGAGTAAACTCACTCCACTCACTATGGAATATTACCATCAATTGTTAGTTGACATGTATACAAGTGTGTTTGAACGTGTTTGTAAATTTAAGAATGTAAATTAACACGTTCAATGCATTTGCAATGTCGATATGATGGCGTAACGGCCCGCCATGTCCTGTCTGAATTTTTATTACTGCGGGACGTCCTAAGAATTCTACTGGTAACTCACCATAGTATCCCGCTAGCGTAGCCGTAGACATAATATAGATAGAAAAGGAATACTATAGTTGACGGTGGCTGGTGAATAGAGAAAGAATACGAGAACCCATTATTGTCTTTGTCTATCTAAACTCGCATACGTATTGCGTAGAGAGAAATAATGAAAAAATGATACAGGGCGTACTACACTTGTCTCTTTCGACTTACACGGTCGCGTTTTAGCGCTTGCCTACTCTGTCTATATTATCTCTATTGCCGTATCAGATCAACATGCAGTTTATAAATCAAAACCGTCAAAGTTTCGGCAGACGTTTCTAGAAGCCGTTGTGTGGCAAATGATTGTATTGCAGAGCACGGCGTAGCCCACGCGCACGATATATACTCACAGTCGAGTCGCAATCTTCCCCGCGACACTGCAACAATAAACCATGATCTGAATGTGTCTCACGAACATTTTACATATTTCATACCCAGTTTATACTCCGCTGAAGTTTGCAAGAAAGTCAACAGCGCGAATGTGTAGACGTGAAACTTCTCATGGCGCTGCTGCATTTACTTGCGCTGCCGTGTTCCATCGATTCGACAGTTTATGTCGAATTAATCGAAAGATTGCAATACGAGTGGCAGTGCTTGTTTACACACTTTTCCGTCACTTCTCGCCAAGCGTCCGAAGGTGAAAGACGTGCGCCATTTTGTTTTCTTAATTCCAATTAAAATGACCTTCATTGATAAATGATCGTCATCAGCTGGACAACGTCTACTACTAGACCTTGGCCTTCCCGTTAGAGCGAGTCACGTTCACGAGCCACCAGCATCTAGCGGTTACCCGCCACCCTAACCAATTGCCAATTATCATAATGCTATCGCGATAAATACATATGAGTACCTAATCTCATTTTCCTTTGTCCCTTTTTTATCTCAAGCGCTTTCTTTACAAGTCATCACGTTAAAAAAATATTGGCACTAATAAAGAAAAAACAACACAGAAATTAGGCCCAATGTGAAGTAGGAACAATTACTTGACTACCGAAACCCATAGATATTCGTATTTCGTTGCAAATTTGAAGGTACACCAGAAACTCAAAAAGGGCACGACACGCGACAGATTAGCTATTTATTCACGCCGATGATACGTAAGCGAGACGTGCCAACCGCCCCGATCGTGCCGGTCGAATTCACCATGTAATGCATTATATTTTTTAAACATTCTTGTAATTTAATAAAATGAAAAACTAGATGTGAACACTTATTATTGAGGCGTCCGTCATAACTGAGGCCTGAAGGCAAAGATAGTGACAGAGCTGTGTGTAAACATGTGTTGTTGTAGCAATTGTTTTTCCTACTTAAACATTTTATAAAAAAGTATATCTGTCGTCTTTGACTGTTAGACTAAATGACATTCTTGTCTTTTGCTCGACTTGGAGGACGGAATGATGGTAGACGCTATCTTCCATCACCAAATGATAATTAAATAGTTTTTTTTCTTTTCCGCCGGGAACTATATTCGTGACAAATGTGCGAACAATGATTTATATTTCATGTAAAAGGGTGAGTTCATATGTTATGTTTCGAAAAATCTTTATTAATGTTAAAAGGTCTTAATTCTCTTATATGTGCATGTTGATAGGGTTATTTACATGATCATTATGGCTATTCATTTGATAGACCGTATCATTAATGTGCTAGTTTGTATAGTATATGCCCCGTGTGAAACTTGGGTGTTAAATTCTATTTTATTGTAACAGAGTATGTATATTGCCTGATTTTAGTTGGCTCAGGAAGCCAAGAGAATGGGACGGGATCTTATTAGTTGTGTGTTCCTTTTCAGAGCTCTAGTCTATTTTCCTTTTTTAAGTTGGATCTAATGTGAAGATATGATATCACCATAATCTTCAAATATTGAATTTAAGGATTGAAAAATCGTATGTGGCAGTTGGTGGATTGAATATATAAATATATATAGAAAGGAGTTCCTTCGGGCTGCAGCAGGCAGTCTCGGACAACTGCTTATATTGACCTCGTTCCCTCACTTTTTCATTAACCATTGTAAAAACTGGATTGATTCCATTGTTTGTTCCTTGTATTATTTTAAGATTGTTCTCGATTGTGAATATTGACCATCATTAAATAAATGTATTTAAAAGACTGACTAAACATGTAACAGTCCTTTGCCCCCATTGTCGATTTATTTTATAGAATTAAATTGTCACACTGCTCTCTATTCTGCCGCAGCAATATTCATGGAATTATTTACGGCAGCGCCAGGAAAAACTGCAGGAATATAAATGACAAGAAAAGTGAAGTATATAACTTGTCCGGACTTGTCTCAACACATCCAAACTTGTGCACCTACAAAGTTTGCAGACGCCTTTATTTCACTTCAAATTAAAAAGACGGTATACATACACCTGGCCTGAGACAACCCTCTTTAGGTCCGTCAAAAAGTCGCCCAGACCAAACGTGTGAATCTACAAGTTTGGATATAATTATTTCAGCTTCACGGGCACTGAGAACGAACAGGTGGATTAAGCAAGGCTGTAGGCCCGGATACAGTTACAAGATCAGCATCTAGCATCCTGTAATTATAGCGGCTCAATGCACCCGAAGGGGTTTAGCCAGTATTGCACCTCCGAGTGCCGAGTCCGACATACGGGCCCCTATGGCCCAATGGATTACCGTGCTCAAAATAACAAGGTCTAAATATGTCGGTACGTCAGCGTTTTTATAGCATAAAGGAACAAACCAGCCGCCAGACCCTTTCGATGACTACAGGTGCCCATAGATATCCACATAATTTCTAAGCAGATCCGTTGCCCTTCTTCTCACCTCCCCTCAATTGGGCTACTGACTACTCAAAAACCTCATGAAATGCCGCAGCATAGCTGTCCCTCTTCGGTGGTATCAGTGAGCGAGAGGTACCAGGGTCGTGCTGGTCTAATTCAGCTGCAATGCAGCATTAGCTACAACTAAAATTACATAATTTATCACTCACCCTCGCCTCACAAGTCATGCCTTCGCACTGAAAACGAAATCCATTGCATTATCGCACTTTTTTACAAAGGTACTAAAATAGAAAGCTTGCTCAATCACGCCAAAACTACTTAACGGGATTTGATGTTTTTTTTTTCGTAGGGACCTAATACTGATTGGCGGCGCTAGACCAGCCTCTACGGTTCGACTGACTACGAAGACTTTTTGTCTTCTGGTTATAGGTAGACGATAGGGGGACAGACCCCCCTCTTTTCCTTGATGAAATTTGGCAGTGTTGTAGTTTATATACCCGAATGCTTACGCTATAAAAATACCAATTTGTACACGTGGTCTGGAGTCAACACAGACGAGGTCGCTAGTGTTAAACTTGTAAGTCATTGATCAGAATATATTTTGATAGACGACATTTGCGTTGCTCCAGCACATCATACGTGTTCACATCATAAATTTTACTGTTGCATATGTGTGTAGACTAAGGTTCTTTTTTGTGTGCTTAGTTTTAATTCTTAATTTTTCTTGTGTTGTTTTGTAATAATTGCGCTGCTTGTGATTTAAAAGATAGTTTATATCTATCTATCAAAAGGAAAAACCCTACAGTACAGCTACATCGGATTGCTGTGAGTGCTTGTTGGGCGACGAAACTAGGTCGGTGGTCGAAGATGGACCGGACCCCCTCCCTCTATCCCGCAGTTGTGAGATGTATACCGACATGAGAGTGCTTGTGAAAGTAAATTTAACTATTATTATCATGGACCGAGAGGTCTCTCTTCCCCTGACCATGACGTCTACTCCTAGTATTCCTGGTCATCTTCGCAGATGATCTGCGAGGGCTACGGGCACGAGGCGAACCTCATAACCCGGGTGGAATCGCGAGGGGACAACTATCCCTTTGGTAACGGGGCCGCAATAATCCTTGCGAGTTTACCAGCTTGGCTCGCGCGCGCTGACGTAAACGGTTGGCTCATGCAGAGGAGATGACCAGATGGGGCGAGGTACCCCCCCTCCCCTACACTCTCCGACAGGTGAATAGACTCGCACGAGGTAGTCTCAGAACACCTAACTGGTACGGAGGCATCCTTCTCTCAGGAATGCGTGGCGAGAGCAAGTTGAAATTTATGTCAAATACTGAGGTTTTCAATTTTTAAGCACTACCAAAATTATGAATCTACGTCAAAAAGTAAGCCGTTTATGCACACATCCTCTATGTTATGTTAGGTAAACTAACAATTATAGGGTACTTCCCGTTTTAGGACCTGAAATGATGAAATTTGGAAAGAACACACTACAAATATTGGAATAAATGCGTAAATCGGTACATTGTATTTTTTTTTTGGGAAGAGGTAGTGCCATGCTTCATAGGAGGAGGTATTGTCATACACTATGCATGGCACTACCTTTTATTAATACCTACCTTAGCAGAACATGATTCGCCTATACACTGTAACAATGAAAACATTTATTTTATACTATAGGTAGGGTAGGGGCGACGTCCATAGACAACCGCATGATTGTCATGCAGAAGCCTTGCCCACCGTTCCTCATTCTCTCCAGTGGGCCACCGGTTGCTCCAAAACATCACAAACCGTGATAGCATAGCGGTTACTTTTCGGCAGTGAGAGAGACGTACCTCCCCGCTGGCCCAATTCAGATACAATGCAGCGTGGCACCTCTTACTAAATCTAACTAAATTAAAATTTGGGAATATGTCTAAATATATCGTATCCTTTTGGTTCCATAACAATATTCACTCTGCTAACTTCATCCATATCGAAGTTGCAGGAGGTCAAATTGCAAAACAGCTTCAAGAAAGGAATGGTGTGTTTTCTTTGTTTTCCGTTGGCTGGATTTGGCGCGGCCGCTGCCGTGCCGCCTGAAATAAAAACGATAAAGAATACAATAAAGTTACCATCGCTAGACATCCGGGACCATCGCACTGAAACAAATATAATACTCTTTAAAAAATAAGAATGTATTTTTTTTCATTACAATAAAACTACTTTTACGGATTTTACCGCGACAAAATACGTAAAAGTAGTTTTATTCTAATGAGTAACATTTGCGCAAACTCAAAACATTAATGTAATGTTCGTTTACAAAAAGAAACAAGATACGCAGTCCGCGTCTCAACGGTAACACGAAAGATGAAAAATGTAAAAAATCGTCAAGTTGAAGTGGCACATGGGCAGGCTTGATGTAGTATAGTAATTGGCACATTGCTCGAGGCACCGATAATCGCTGGGGAAGAAAGGTCCTCGAGTGGCGACCCAGTGGACTGACGAATTGGTAAGGTGGCGGTGAGCAGCTGGATGCAAGTGGCTCCTGACCGTGGCCTGTGGCACTCTGCGGCTCCCACAAAGAGCCTTTGTCCAGCAGTAGAAGTTTTCCAGCTGATGATGATCATGAATATAATATTATACACCTGTGCTTCTTTCAAATAGAGTCTGTGTAAAATATCACCATGCGCATAATATGGGACTATGGAAAAATATCATCATCCTCTTTATCATCAGCCAGATGACATCCACTGCTGGACATAGACCTCCCCCACAGAGCGCCATAGGTCACGGTCATGAGCCACTCGTGCCGGCTCGAAGGGCGTCCCATACTTAGTCTTCCGGTGCGGGGCCGCCACTCGAGGACCTTTCTTCCCCAACGGTTATCGTTTCTGTGAACAATATAGCCTATCGAAAAAAATATATTTATGTACAATCAAGGACTCTTTGGGAACACAGTCGATTATAAAACCGTGTATCTTGTATTTTTGTAAAATCAATACGTGATGTGAAACAAGAATGAGCGTGTAGTGTAAAACAAGAATGAGCGTGTAGTGTAAAACAAGAATGAGCGTGTAGTGTAAAACAAGAATGAGCGTGTAGTGTAAAACAAGAATGAGCGTGTAGTGTAAAACTACAATCGAGAGAATCGAACATTACTAGTGCTCGTCTCTTGCTCATCTTTCACTTCGGATTAATATTCTTCTGAAGAAAACTCCATTCGCGTTTCGGAAACACACATATTTTTGAAGTTATACTTCTTTTGGCGCGTTAAGTAAAAGTGTCTCATCATTTAAACTTTTACAATGCGCCCGCACACCGTCGCGTAATAGTTTTATTGCTTCAAGAGGAAATTACCATAATGCGTTATAATTAAATTTTCAATGTGTTAAATACCTTTTTTTATTGTTAGTGTCGTGGTTCTACAAACGTATGAGTAGAATGAGGCGAAGATAACTTTCTTTAATAAGATTTTTATCATGTTACGTCAAAGGAGCATAACTTCTGACGCGTGTACACACATACACACACACTTTTTTTTAATTGTTGTAAATTAATATACTAAGACTATATTCGAAACACACATCGGTAGAAGTTGCATAAGAATGATACAGTATTTTTTAAATTCGGGTAAAAAATTGGCTCTTCAGCTATTTATTATTCCCGTCTGTGTGTATTTACATATAAATGATATCCAGATGTCGACGTGGAGTCTGGACGTACAGACAACCGTGGAGTTTCGCTGTAGACGGGTTTGTTTGTACAGATGTGAATAAATTTGGGTGTCTTTT
>JAFELO010010695.1:214153-267889 GCA_017140195.1 Eumaeus atala | reverse complement strand
TTCAGTAGGAAGAACTCTCCAGCTATATATTACAATTAGCACATTCAGTAGGACGAACTCTCCAGCTATATATTACAATTAGCACATTCAGTAGGACGAACTCTCCAGCTATATATTACAATTAGCACATTCAGTAGGGCGAACTCTCCAGCTATATATTACAATTAGCACATTCAGTAGGACGAACTCTCCAGCTATATATTACAATTAGCACATTCAGTAGGACGAACTCTCCAGCTATATATTACTAGAAATCCAACCCGGCTGCGACTTTGACTAACAGAGGCCAAATTATACGTTAAAACTTTTCCTCTGGTATCGCTCTTTATATGGGTAAAGTGAAGTGAAAATTAGTACGGTTTTTGGGCACTTTGTCTCACAACATGCGAGTATAAGTAGAAGATGATAATGTAGATGATACGCTGTCGCGTACAGTTTGTAAGTAGCCGCTGGCCCATTGGGGCAGATGATAGGAGGGCGACGCATCTGGGTAACAGTCATGCGAATGTCCATGGGTTTCGTTTTCACGTTTGCCCCTTATGCTATAAAAAAACCACAGATCCCTTTTTTGTGAGCTTTGTTGTTTGTTGTGTGCTTACCACAATACCGTTACAATACCGTAAAATTGTTTTCCAGCATGAATGTATGTTTGTATGTTGATTTCTATGAATGTCGTTTAGGCTGGATCGCCACATGGGGCGTCTAGATGCGTCTTGATAACACGAAGAACTTAGTATTTCTATCCATCTTGTATATGAAACGAAGTACCCAAAAGCTGTCCATCTGCGTGTGATTGATTTTCTCTGAAGGGATCACATCCATAGATAGAGCATTCCCGAGGAAACTTGCAATGTATAATTTGTCCCCCGTTTTCCACGGGCGACGCCGGGCGAATCGCCAGTAAAATATATATTCAGCCATGGGTAATTTTTTTCGTTTTCAATTTAACTTTAGTTTATTTCTATATACTTAAACACACTTACCATTTTCGGCGCTAGATCCAGTGGATTCACAACTATTTTTGATGCCTTAAAAATACGATAAAATCATAAGCTTCATAAGTAATAATGTTTATAATGGGATCATCAGTATTTATAGGTTAGTGTTTTGTTGGCGGCAGTGCCATGCTGCTAGCCCAATTGAACTGACTCGAGCGAGTACCACTCGCCTATATACCACTATAGTGACAGTTGTTGCATGTAGCCCATTGGATGTGTGGATGAAAGGAAAACAGCACAACACAACAATAATGCGGATGTCTATGGACATCGGAAGTCATTTGACGGGGGTCAAGTGTGCTACGTAGCAATGCCAAATTAGGCTGTGATGACCAGCTATCACTCGTCCATGTGCCATCGTCACAGACAAGCTTTCGTATTTATTATTTCTCCGGTGGTCCATTGGCGTTGGATAAAGGTAAGATAATACGTATGCATAACTAATATGCGTATGTCTATAGAGGATGCGAGAGGTACCTCCCCGGTCATGCCAGCCCAATTCCGATGAAATACAGCATGGCACTTCCTCTTACTATTTTTTTTTCTCTACTAATTTGCTACTCTTTCGCGTCAAAACTACTGAATGGATTTTAATCAAACTCTATAATAATATCGCTTATACATCAGAGTAACGCGTTGGCTATAGAAACAGTATCCTCTGCACATGGTTTTGTCGTAATCAAGTCGCGGACAACAGCCACTTCTGTATAAGAAAATTAGCACATTTTACAAGTATCACTCAACTCTAAGTATCCTAAGCCGGGATAAACTCTCGTTCCCAAGGCGCCACTGCCGGCTGACTCGTAATTATCAACGATACCGCTTTCGGAGACGGGATTGCCGTCGTGGGAACATAAGGATATAAAACGCAATTTTTCTAACTATAAGTAAGTGAAATAAGGATTACGCTGGAACCGCGTGATTCATACAAAATTTCAAACAGTGTTTCACTTTCTTTATTATAATGTCTCGTTTCGTGCGGTGCACCATTGTGGCCCATTGGAGATGTAGATAGAAGAAGGGCAACTTTTATTATTTTTTATAGTATAGGGGGCAAAAGAGCATTGGAGTCTTTTGACGAATACCTTCACGTTGTTGTAATGGAGATATTTGTCCCCTCCAATGCGCCACCGGTTATTCACAAGCCACACGAAATGCGATAGCGCATCTCACATGCGGAGAGGTCTCCGGGCTTGTCGGCGCAATTCCGCTGCAATGCAGCATAGCACTATCGCTTACTAGGCGACATGTTACACTGTTATGCAGATATCTATGTGCGTCAGTAATCACATAAAGCCACATCAGCAGTTTTTCCCTAGCAGTGCCCTGCGGTTGTTCCCACGTAAATCGCTTCCTCCGTGTCTAATCACCATAGCATGTTATAAAGTCTATACCAATATTTACAGGTACACCGTTACCGAAAGTTATTGTTCGATGAAATCAAATAACGGCCAAGTAGCAATAATAATTAAATAAATTAATATTGAAAAAATGATTACAATTAAGTAAATTTAAATTCAAATGTCTACGACACTACAGCTGACTATCACGTAACGAGTTCATAACCTCTAGTCACTCGGGGTCATGAACATTTCAAATGCGGTGATTGGTCCACCAAACTTATCAGGCCTACGGGCTATATGATTACGCGTTGTTCTTCGCGTCCCGCCTCATGCTGCACCCGCTCTGAGACCGTAAATATGTCACTTGTCATTCAACGTTAAAGGTTCAACGTATATGCCGCGAGCTGTATTTATTTACTCACATTTTGCATGCTACTTCCAGTCCGAAGTACGCCTTTTTGAAGAAGCTGCGGATCCGATTTTTGGGCGTTCTGTAAAAAGATGGTTATATTTGATACATGCTAATTATTTTTATCTCGCACAAAAGTAAAACTCGCACAACCTTATAATTTCCACTGCAACATCTTACCTTATGCTTCCGGTTAATGAATAATGAATTGTGAAAATGATTTAAAATAGAATTGTTAAAATCACTACTTGTGTGTCATAAAAAAAAATACTACCATCAGTTCAACCCTAGCCCTGTGTTGCGATGAGCCGGTGAAGACTATTCCTAACAAAGAGATATTAGTAAAAAATACAAATAAGTATACTAAAAGGCACCGAGTTTATTTTTAAGTTATCCCTGTCGTATTCCGATCCCTCATGACTATTATAGCTTATAATGTATTCCTATGCCGCCCTCGTCCGTACGAATTTTCTTATCTACATTTACTTGCCGCATTTAAGTTGCTTCTGATTACATTTAGACTATACAGTATTTAGTCAGTTTGACAGACACAGTTTTTTTTTTTTTATTATATCATAGAATAAGAGTGTCAAGTTGTAAGAGTTGATAATAAAAACACCAAGACTCACAGTCAGCGTCTCAAAATTGCACTGTTAAATGCGCGTAAATTAGACTTCGCGAAAATCTGTTTGTGTACAATCAAGGATTATTTAGAATGACAGTTCAGTATGAAATCGTGTATCTTGTATTTTTGTAAATCAATGCTTGGTCCACAAGTTTTGTATATTAATGCAGGTCAAATATCCGTGGTGATTACATGAACTAATTTCTTCCAGAAGGTTTATGAACTTGTAAGAAGTTTGAAAGTATAAGATGAAAGATACACATTAATTATAGTGTAGATCCCAAGGCGGTGTGGAAGGAAGGTTCCTGCATAAATCTTCAGATGAATAAGATCCATAGACTCAGGCATTAGTGAATTGGTACAACGCACACTATGTAATAGTGTTGTTTAGCAAAGCCATTGTAATGACTGTGTCCGCTTTGTAGAATATGGTATACATTGTTGACATCGTGGATAACCCTAGCTGCATACACGATATGTATGAAGTCATAGTAACGTCGTGTTATGTTAGAAGCTTAAGTTCGAGTGGGCGAAACTTCGGGTGAAAGAGCGTAACGAGTCGTTGCGAACAACTGACAATGTGTACTATCGACGCACACATAAATCCGCATGATTACTATGCGGATGATTTTCCTTCTTTCCTCCTCCCCTCCAATCAGCCATACCTGAGCCACTCACAAACCGCCGGAAACGTAACATCGAAGATGTCTCGTTAAAGCGGTATCATAGTAGTGAGAGGTACACCGATTCCGCTGCAATGCAGCATGGCACTATTCCTTATAAAAAAACATCGCTCCGAGAGCGCCAAAGTCCTCGATTAATTTTTAACGGGTTTATATGATAACCCTGTTTAAAAATGATTGAGGACTGCATCATGCGCTGTTCTTTACGTTTGTTTTATGAGAACAGAACACACTTTTTGTAAAGTTAATATTTTGCAAAAGTGATGCATCACTCCAAACAACTGCGCCACTGTTTACATGTCATTAGTAACTGATTAACTAGATTTGTCCATCTTATCTATTCCAAAGAATGGATAATGGCACGACCTCTCGCTTACATGATACCACCGTAAAGTGACATCTTCGGTGTCGCCCATTTTGGGTGGGGAAGCTGGAGGAAAGGAGGGCAACGCATCGGCATGGTAATTATGTGGCTGTTTATGGGCGTCGGTAGTCGTGAAAAGGCTCCGATTGCTTCTTTGTCCCGCTATACTATATAAAACCCAGATAAATAATGCATAGGAAACCTTACCTCTAGTTTTTTCAAAGCCGCCATCATCATTTGAGTATTAATCTGCAAGTTTTAATTTTCACCGCTGGATTTAAATATAAACATTGAGATGAGCTCTATTTCGTAGGAGATAGTGCTTAGCCGCACTGCAGCAGAATTGGGCCGGCGCTACCTGAGAGGTACCTCTCGCTCATGTAACACCGCCGTAAATTAGCAGCTATGATGTCGCGTTTCGTACGGCTTGTGAGTAGCACGTAGCCTATTGGAAGGGAGGAGCCCAGGGAACGCATATGCACGTCAACAACGTTTGACCCCTTTATAATAAAAAAAAAAAAAACAGTTAAACAAAAGGGTAAAATACTGCTATCAGCCATGTCTATAGAAACACGAGTCACCATATGACGTCATGATCAGTAAAAATAGTCGTTTAGTTCCAACTTGTCTAGACAAGTCAATCGAAACTGCGAACACTTGCGAGCGTTTTGGCGCTTTATTGTTTGAATTATTAGTTTGAAGAAAGTGCAATCTTTTAGGTTTCGACCTTATTATTGTAAACTATCATCGCCCCGCGGTTTCCAGACTTACGGTCCTTTTATTAGTCGTAGCGTCATGGCGTATAGCCTATAACCTTCCTCGGCAAATGAAGAAAACAAAAATATTTTTTCAATTCCCCGTTAGTTCCTGAGGTTAGCGAGTTTAAACAAACAAAGAAACTCTTCAACTTTATAGTACCTATCTGTCACAGAAATAAACAGATATACTATACAGCGTGTTTTCAGTCGGCGATTCTTATTTCGAATATGTAAAAGATATTTTAAATATTTATAATTATGGTTACTTAGTGAATACTTTACCTAATTTGTCTTTGAAATTCTTACTATATGGTTATGTAGACCAAGCAACCGCTACTCATCACCACCCGGGTCTTTGACCACTGCAGTGCGTGAGTTTCTACCGGTTTCATGCGGTGGACATATTTTATGAAGTTTACTATGTCTGCAATATTCTCCTTTCTCTGTAGATTTATTGGTTATATATCATTACAGACAGTGTATTTAAAAATATACAATCGCTCATATATCACGTTGTATGCATACATATGCATGTAACAATGTTGTTGTGTGCGTAATAGTTATCCAAAGTACCTTGCTGGGGTGATACTTTTGTTTCTTTTCTTCTGGCGGCGCCTCTTTCTGAAATGAAATACAGTTTGTAGTTATTTAACGCATTGTAAATACCTTGCTCGAAGTTTCGACCGGGTTACACCAGCCGTGGTCGGCGGTGTACACGGCTGGTGTAACCCGACCGAAACGTCGAGCAAGGTATTTACTTGAAACTTAGCCAGCACCTTGTAACAACTACAAAATGTGTAACAAACTTGAAAGTCTCAAACAATTATGAAACACAGTGTTTAAAAAGCCGGTCAAGTGCGATGTGAAATCACGTATCGTCTATAAAAACGGTAAAAATGTTTTTTTTTTGTATGGGCGGAGATAAGGAAAAGTTGAAAAAAGTAAATATACAATTCTCTACGCGGTTTTGCTCGCGTAATTCCGATGCAATTACTCGTAACGTCAAGGTATATAGCCTATTGCGTTTATCGATAGACGGACTATTCATAAGTAATTTTTCTACTCCTGAATGTAGTCCCTGAGATTAGCACTAGATTCTAGGAAGAGGTAGTGTCATGCTGCGAAGAATGAGGTAGTGCTATGCATGGTGCAGGACACTACATCCTCCTATGCAACGGAATTGGGCCGGCACGAACGGGAGGTATCTCTCGCTCTCTTCATACCGGTGTAAATTGACTGCGTCGTATCTAGAGGGTCCGATTGCTCGTTTGCCCCCTTATGCCATGAAAAGGAACTGAGAGCTTCAATACGCACCATTGAGTAGGACCAATACGCATTCAACTGTAAACATGAAAATTGGAAACTATTAATAGTCGGAAACCACCATGGACGTCTTGTCGTGGCGTTGGGACTCAGTAGCTGGGATGAACCTTGGGCGAAACTAATGGAAACGAGGGGGCAGATCTTTGCACCCCCTCTTATAATATATATCCTCTTATAATGAGGACAACACATTGCTGTAATAATTTTGCTAATGTTCATGGGCGTTGGTAGTCATAAAAAGGCTCCGCTTGCTCGTTTGTTGTTTGTTCCCCTACACAAAAAAGAAGAGGAGACTAAAGAGCTGGTGGAAGAGACGCTTTTGCGCGGAGCGAGGGGCGAGAATGGGAAACTCACCCCATTGCACTGTCCCGTGGTTTGTGGGGTTGTTCTCAGGGATGATCTCTGTTCAGATTCGTGTGGTTTGTGAATAGGCTGTGGCCCAATGGAGGAGCAATATAGCGATCACGCTTATGTTTATGTGTACCGGTAGTCATCAAAATCTGACTGTTCGTTTGTGTCCCTGTAATATAAAAAAATGTGAATGAATCACAAACATAAATACAATTCTTCACTTTGTAGTTATCTTTCTTTCAACAATTCTTCACATACAATATACTAGTAATATCAAGCGGTACCTTAGGGGACTAACTAGCTGTGAGTTCGTTTCACCGAGTCACAAAAAATAAAAAGGCCAATGAGCGAGTTCGTGAGAGGTAGAGTAGAGGCCTTTGCAAACGAAAGGCACACCTGAGAGGTCGTAAAAGTGGTGAATGTGCTGCGTGTGCGATATGTGAGTTTCTGGTGGCACATTAAAGAGGAGGGCAACACGTGTGCATAATAATAATAATCTGTGGACTTATCTGTTTTTATAAATTAAAAGAAAAATAAGCCAATAGACAATATGTATTAAATGTATAAATTTTAAGATTTTTCTCAAACAAAACTTGAAACACCTAAATAAATATATTGAAAAACATGTATTACATCTTCGAACACGCAAACTCGCGCGCATAATACGCGGCAAACCACGGCGCCAGTAGGTCGTGATATTAATTATGCGGATGTTTATGGGCATCGGTAGCCATGAAAAGGCTCGAATTGTTCGTTTGCTCCATTATACTATGAAGAGAATTGTGACAACACAATACTTACCCCCGGGCTTGGAAGAGCAGCAGGCGGCTAAAAAAAGAAACAATTGAACTTTAGATCACACGACCGAAGTAAAACTTTAGTTATTCGAAATGTAACGAAAGATACACTTTTTTGTAAGAGGTAGGGTCATGCTGCTTTGCGGCGGAGTTGGGCAGACACGGGCGGAGAGGTACCTCTCGCTCACATTATACTGGTGCAAAGTGACATCTTTGGCGTCGCGTTTCGCACGGAGTAGCCGGTTTTCTGAATAGCCAATTGGCTAGGAGGAGGGAAGGAGGGCAACGCATCGGCATAGTATTTATGCGAATGTTCATGGGCGTCGGTAGTCGTTAAAGGGCTCCGATTGCTCGTTTGCCCCTAAATTCTATATAAAAAATAGGAAAAATAATTTTCTTACTGATTTAGATCCCAAAAAGGAATATTAAGCATGGTGCATAATGCACATTATTACTTTTCATAATTTCTAAAATATCACACGGAACCCCTTGTTATTTAGGGATAAATGTATTAGTGGGAGGTGGTGCAATGCTGCATTTCAGCGGAATACGGTCGGCACGTTTCAGCAAATTCTTTTTGCGTTGAATAGTCCATTTTTCTCGAGGAAGCCTATAGGCTATATAACATGACGCCGCGACTAATAGGACCGGAGAAACGCGGGTGAAACCGCGGGGCGATGCTAGATATATATGGATAATATTAATAGAATTACCACTTCCGGTTTCTTGGTAGACGGCTCATTCACATCCTGAAAAACGAATATGCTCATAAATATTAATGCGGGGGGTGGGTGGAGGGATATGATAGGAGGGCAACGCATCTGCGTAACGATGATGCGAATGTCCATGGACGTCAGTGGTCATTAGTCTTCGTAACCGACGTGTACATTAGGCATGTAAGGATCGCGCTCTATGGCATTCCGTTCGCTCTGCCTATCCCATTAGGGAGCTGGGGAGAAGTCGTGTTCTTGTTGTTTAAAAAAAAAGCCAGATGTTGTACGCTGATTGATTTTTTTCTTACCAAACCCTACAAGTACGGTATTTGAATGATGATTAAAAATATATGTGATACTAGCTGTCACGACTGATAAATCAGCGATAGGGTTCACACCGCACTATCTCAAATTCTTTGGGAGCTATCTCAGTGAGCGAATGCAGTATGTTGCATATGCGGGCTACGACTCGAGACCCTATTTTACTCATTCGGGAGTTTATCAACATGATAAACGATAGGGTGTCGTTACAGAGGCCAAGTGTTTGCTGTTCGCGGATGATCTCGCGGTTGCAGAGAGACATCGATAGAGTGGTTGAGTGGGGCGAGGCCAACTAGCTTCGCTTTAACGCAGCAAAGTGCAGCGTCGTGAGCTACACGCGCGCGCGCGCCCATGCACCAAGAGTACCAGATCGAAGGCTCGGTGATGCGACGAGCGACGCATATACGTAATTTAGGTCTCAAAATGGTGTCAAATTTAACATTTCGCCACTATATCACTAAAGTATGTTCTAAATCTTTTAGGTTCACTATAACACAGTGTACAAATTTCAACAGCACCGTCAGAATTAAAACATTGTATAACGCTTTAGTGCGCAGTCACCTAGAGACCAAGCTCCATCATATGCAGCACCTATGAGACAAAATTTACGCGTTTTTTATGTTATAAAGATTATAGCGTTTACGCGTACTACCCCTTGATGTAGCCGAGCCGCGTACTGCGCGGCGAACACCGCATACGGAAATAAGCCCGGGCTCGTGTCCGTAAGTTAGAGAGCTATTATAATAATAAATAAATCAAGAATACGGCTTTTTGCTGATTTGTTGCGTAAATCAACCCCTCCCGTCAGAGGGGTGATGGGGAGGCCGGCCTCCTCAGATAAGCCAAACAATAAACGAGCTCAATTATCCTTATCCACGACACCGCAATTTAAACGGCATCGTGCGCGCGCCATGCCACTATTGTGATGAGGGGGACCGTTTCCCCCCGTTCGGTCCCAAAAATAGTTACTATAGGGTATGACCACAATAACCCGGTATTAGCAGTCTTAAGCAATTTTTTTTAAAGCTAGCTTAAGCTAGACTTATGATATACTTAAACTATGCGCTTCTTTCAAACAGTCTGCTTTATCAAGACAACTTAAAAACGTGCGCGTAAGGTTGACTTTGCTAAGAAACATGTTGTTTGCAGTCAAGGGCTCTTTAGAAATACAGTTCAGTGAGCACTTGGGCATCTTGTATTTTTATAAATAAATGTTTTAATGCCTAAATTAACATTAGCGTGCGTGTTTTGACATACAATAAACACAAAAACAAGATGGCGATTCGCCGAGGTGCCGCCGTTGCTGTATGTGACAGTCTGGACGCAAGAGCCGGCAATAAAAATTAATGCCCTTGTAAATTAGAAGAATTCGCCGAGGTGCCGCCGTTGCTGTGTGTGACAGTCTGGACGCAAGAGCCGGCAATAAAAATTAATGCCCTTGTAAATTAGAAGAGGAATAAACCTGACTTATAATTGAAAACTAGGAAGATAGGGCTCTTTAGGACCTAAGTTCCACGCCTATCACCTTGGTGTCTATAAATCCACAACTGTGAACTACACTTCTTTCCGCGCACAACTGTACTGTGCGCGTACCAGTTGCCTCCCTCGGTATTTCGGAACCGATACGGCTTAGCGGTCTTCACTTGTCTATGGGCGGAGGTAGGCACTAACCATCTGATTGGCCTATGCAATAAAAAAAGGGCAAGTTAGCTTTTCCTTTTCACTTAGCAGTCGGGTATTTGCTTTTTTAATATATATTTTTTAAATTGCAGTAATATTAACATACAACTACTTATCTTATTATCTTATATAAAAAGTTCATGTGTCACAATGTTAGTTACCTTACTCCTCCGAAACATTTTTACCGATTTTTACCAAATTTTATATCACCCCTTGACATCTGAGAATCGGCCATAGATAATACCTCTAAGCAATAAATGCTGTTAACACCTTAAACTTTTTAAATGTTTACACGCTACTATGACCACAAATTCAATTTAGGACAGGACAACGTCCGTTTGGACAGCTAGTGTCACATATATTTCTAATTATCATTTTAATCCCTACATATTGATACTGTACTTGAAGGGTTTGGTAAGAAAAAAATAACCACACGAATTAGCGTCCAACATCTTGCATTAAAGAAAAAACGATCTACAACAACACTTCTTCACGCCAGGTCCTTGATGGGATAGGCAGAGAGAACGGAATGCCACACAATCATTAAACACCTGCCTGGCGTCTTACACACTAGTTACTCTCATATAGATACTTCTAGGCGTGTGAAGTCACGGGAAAAATATTTTGTTAAAATTTGAAACAAATAATTAATGTTTAAAATTGACTTACATTCAGCGCAGGAAGCTTACTCAGCCAATCCTGAAATTTGTTTACAATAATGATAAGTTGTAATCTTTAGAGTTATATTTTGAGTAAGGTTAAAGCATCCAATACTCGCGATTTATTAAGTATACGAAATTGACACTAATTACCAATGATACTTTAAAAACCAATAAATTTCGCTGAATAATATTTTTGGCAAGTTACAACTAGTTCCATTCACTAGCCAATCATGAATTAAAATGAAAAAAAAAAAATAGAAAAAATAAAAGAATGCATTTTATGTTACATAAAAAAGTGTAAAACTGTCTAGGAATTTTCTAGCTGCAAATTCATTATTGAGCCATATAAATATTTTCATTTAATTTCAACTAATTCTCATTTGATTTCTACGAAACGAATGAATAAATAGTAATATGGTTACAAATTGCCTGGTCTGAAAGTCGCATGGATTGTACAATGAAACTTTGGCTGCACCAGATGTGCTGCTAAAGTTTCATTGTAATCAAGTAGCGTATGCCAAGAAGAACTCGTGCTCAAACTAACAACGAAATGATAACCTACGTTTATAACTAGGAGGTAGCGTGCTGCATTGTAGCCTAACTGGTTGGGCACGACCGGGGACGTACGCCTTGCTCATATGATACCGGCGTAAAGTGACATCTTCGGTGTCGCGTTTCACACGGTTGGCGAGTAGACGATGGCTCGTTGGGGAGAGGAGAAAAGAGGGCAACGCATCGGCATAGGAATTATGCGAATGTTTATGAGCGCCGGTAGTCGTAAAAAGGCTGCGATTTCTTATCTGCCCCCATTACAATAAGAAAAAACCATGCCATATCGTAGCTCATTTAAGCCGGCTCGACCGGAGACCTCTCGCTCACATGACACTCCTGTAAAGCGAAAGCTTTGTTTGTGATTATCCAGTGGCCCATTGGAGGATTGCGTTTGCCCTAGCAAACGAGCAATGGGATCTTATTGACGACTACCCACTCACATAGACATTCGCATTTCGTTGTCATGCGAGTGCGTTGCTCCCTCAATGGGCCACCGGCTACTCACAAGCCAGCACAGCTCTCCGGTTGCGCGGGCCCAATTCGGCAGCAATGCAGCATTTCACTCTTACTATTTACAGTTAATTTTGTCATTTGTGGTGTTAAAAAATAATTGTAATACTTACCCTTACAATTTGCTCATTTTTTTTCTATAACAATAAACAAATGTATACTAACATCGAATATTAAATTTAAACCAAGGTGACACAAGGAAACGCGAATACGCGCAATTACCGGGCCTGAGTAGGGCCCAGTGTGTGGGGCGCGCGGCGAGTTATGCTGAATATCCACTAGATTCATGAGGGTAACATGAGTGTCGTGTTTGGTGAGGTTTCTTAGAACTATCAATCATTAGGATACCTTAAGGGCTAGTCAGTCCCTTACGAGAGTGGACGTCTCCTCCACGGATGGATGAGGTCCTGCTGTTTCCTTATCGTCCACTATTCTTATAAGAACAAAGAACAGCATTCTCGTTCAATTTCAATTCAAGATTCAATCTATAATCAATATTATACAGAGTGAGAATTATAATACCCTGAAAATTGAACACACTAGAATTTAAAACTATCTAATTAGACGTAACGGAAAGAACGTAAAAAAATATTTTCAAGCAAACTAAATCAGAGAAAAAAAAAAAACAATAACTTTGTTGCATCATGTATAAGTATGAGGTCACCAACCTGTCGCGATGCGGCGCTCGCTGCGCCCCCCGTGACACTGTCTTCTTTATTATAAAGTATGTAGTGTTATACCTACGCACCGCTATATGAACGCGCAAGTGTCCTTGACCTCCACCTCCCGGTGACAGTTACGTAATAGCTATATACATCGTGTTGAGATTTGTTAAAATGAAAAATATTATTTTGTGACTATAGTTTAGTATTGGTTGAATATATTTTATTGTTTTTTTCATATGTGGGCTAGGTACGAGATTACACATACGATGTCCAATTTTAAGATGTACCATAACCTCCAAACTGTATTCAGTCTTGGCTTAGCAGCAGTTAAAGAACTGTAATAGATAAGTATTAACCAGCTTTTAAATTTTATTTCTTGTTTTAATAATTATTTCTTGCTTATTCTACCAATCAAACACAGAAACAACACAGCAGCGAAACCACCGCTCAGCGCAAGAACGTCAATGATCACCGACATGGGCGAATCATTGAGCAGAGAAAGATACTAAGAACCAGAGGCTTACAAAATAATATATGTATTAGGGAAGTTTACTCTGACATAAGTATTAGTAAAAAAAAAGTGTCGTAGAGACAAGCAATAGTTCCCTGAAGATATCGAAAACCACTCCCGACAATATTTAACTGGGATCTGTACTTCTGTAAAGTCCTTGGTATTCGATAGTTCTGACGGTATCCCAATTCATGAACTGGAATGTCTTCATAGCAGTGATAGGGCGTGAATACTATAAAAAGCTATATGCTTCGGCACTGAAAACATCATTTGATGCAACATTGAAAATTTTGAACGGGAAGCCTCGCTACTAAGATCGGAGATCTCAGCAGTAATTCGGGATGGAAAAACGAAGACTCCAGGAGCTGAAGCAATTACACCGGAGCTACACAATTGTTTGGGTGTCAAAGCAGTTGAAATTTTCGATATGTAATCAGGTACGGCACCATGGAAACAGACACACAAACACACCAGGTGGGAAGATGATCTCCGTGTTACAGCCGGTCCGGGATGGTTGCGAGGAGCAGGAGATCGGTCGTCTTGACGTTCATTGAGAGAGGCCTATGTCCAGCAGTGGATTGATATAGTGATGACGACGGGACGGTCAAAAAATGTAATGACTTATGACACCCACAAAGTGGGTGGAAGGAACCAGGCTATTTGGACGGAGCTGTAAGGGCTGGACCGACCATCTAGATCTGCGTTACACTAATCACTACAGTTGCTGACGCCATACATGCTGCTGAAGAATATACCGAATAGTACAGGATTGCCCCCAGAATAATTCGTAGAAGTCACGATCGTTAGCAGTGGGGGAAAAGACTCTACGTTTATTCCATTCCATATGATTTCAATAACTCAGAACAATAAACTTACATTTTTTACGGGATCATACATATCTTTCTGTATACAAAATAAAAAAGTATTACATGAATATGTTAACATTTGTGTGGATTAAGCGGAACTAGGCACGGAAAAATATTATGAGTTCGCGTCAGCAAACATGCTTCACGCAGCACACGAGGCAGCACGTAGCCTGTGCTACGCAGCTACTCGGCACGTAGCTACGAGGAGCTACATGCCGCTACGTGTGCTACGGTATGCATTCTAATATAGTTTTTACTTCTCCCTATGACTGCCTGTTGTTAGTCGCGCCTGGTGTTTTGGACGGATTCTGATATGACATTTTCTAAGAGATTGATAACTCTAGCCCTGACTCCAGAACGGATGGGAAATATTTTTTGACCAGATGGTCATTATTGTTCGAGAGGACCTGGAAAATATTACTTTCTCAAACGACACCGCCTGGAAAATGGAAAAAGGGCAACGCATCTACGTATGCTGTTGTTAATTGGCATCGGTAATCATCAAATGGCTGGGGTTATTTCTTTGTCCTCCTTTGCTATAAAGAAAGAGAAGGGTATCAGTTATTTTACTGTCAAATAGAAAACAAACACATAAGACGTACTTGCATTGGGTCTGTAAGCTTATGTAGCTCTTCCCACTGAAACGAGAGAAGCATAGAAAAAAATTAAAAAATCACAGAACATTGCTAATTCACACACGCACAGATACACACACACACACACACACACACACACACACACACACACACACATACACAAACACACCAATTGTGTGTTCACCTATATCTATATGTACAAAAACGAAATACCACTCACAGATTAATCATGAAATCTCATAAACTATAACACCTATAAGCTTGAAATTTGGTAGGTTATTTCTAAGGTGCAGGCATCCACAAGAAAAAACAAATTTCACGAAGCGAGTGGAGTTTCGTAGGTTTGCGTTTATGGTGGTGGAATACGCGGGTGAAACTTCGTGGCGCTGGAATTTTTTCGGACCCCGCCCAGAGAACAGTTTCCTTTGGGATCTGAATTTGTGCTGTGGGAGCGAGGAGAAGTCCAATTCAACATCGTATTGCTGTGAGATGCATCCCGATACGAGAGTGTTCGTAATAGACAAATTAACTATTATTATCACGGCTTGGATCACCGAGTTATATCTCCTCCACCCGACTCTAACGTCGGAGGAAATTCGCGCGCGGTTGCTGAAATGGCGCTGGCGCTGACGTAGACGTTTTGTTCACGGAGAGGATCATGTTCGGGGGGGGCGCCGCCCCGCTCAAGACCGGGGGCGGCATCCCTCCAGCGCTGCTAGTTAATAGATAATCACTATCGATAACGATCTACGATTCACGAGGCCATAAATATACAGAACCCCTGAGGGGTATATTGCTAATTGTTGTTTACATTAACGAGATATAAAATTGAGAGAGTAAATAAGAGGGAATTGAATAGGAGATTATTTATACCATCAGAGTAATACATGATAGTTACTTGAGATCTACGGGAACTAAAATATTTATTAACAGTTCTTTTATGTGTGGTCTCTGCACTGTTATGTTACTTATGGGAATAAATACTTGGTTAATTTCTTTTTGTAATTTACATAATGAGGTACCATAGAGTATTCTATTATTATTATAAATGCCAAAATTTGTATGCATGTTTGTCAATGAGATTTGCTAGAAATTTGGAATACTTTAGTTTATAATGTAAAATAACTTAAACGTAATTTTGCAACCCGTAAATATAATGGTTCCTTTGGTACAGATGGGGCATAGCCTATGATACTAGAAAATATATAAATACTTTTACGTTTATCACACTTACTTTATTGTTCTTCGTTAGTTTTGCAGCCTGTTAGAATAAATAAGACCTCAAATTAATAGGTCTAGAAGAAATTTTCATATTCAATTGTGCCATTACTTTTTATTGCATATCATCTGATTGTATCTACCTAGTGTCGTCCTCATAGATTTAGAGAAATACATAGATATAGAATGAGCCTTTCAAAACCGCCATTATAAAAGATATGCAACTGTCTAATTATGCACTTTAAAAAAAAAACAACTTCAATACACAGGCGTAAGGTCGACACTTCAAGGAAATACGTCTCAATTTTGCACATTTTTTATAATGCAGGTTGCATTGTAATAACGACTTAAAATCATACACGTGTGTTGACATTGCAAAAAATATGTTTATGTGCAATCACCGAAGATTTATAATGACAGTTGAATATGAAGTCTTGTATCTTGTATTTTTGTAAACCAATGGACGACGTACATATATTGAGACGCACGTAGCAGACTTAAAATCATTAGAAAGGTATAACAAAAAAAAATTAAAATTTCAATATGAACATATTAAATAGAGAGGTGGGTAAATCTGTATTACAATTATGTAGATGTCAATGGGCGCCGGCAGTCATGAAATGGCTTTGGCTGCTCGTTTGTCCCCTCATAATATACATACACTTTCTATTATCTCGTTATAGTCTAGAACTTGTCCGCCTCTCATTCTGCTCTGTAACAAAAGAATATAAGAATATAACATACCTAAATAAGATTATCACGTACGGGCTTATATCAGGCCATCATCATCGTTTTTATTAGCTGGACAGCGTCCACTGCTGGATGTATACCTCACTTGCATCCAGCTAGGTAAGTTGAATCCTAGTCTAATCTTGAAAAAGGTATTGCATTAAAGCTAAATTAGACTATCACAACCGGGGAGGTACCACTCGTATGATACTGCCAGTGATAAGGTCAGTGTCGCGTTTGCGATGAGCTTACTGCAGCCTCATCGGCTACGAGTACTCATCGAACGACGAGACTAGGTTTTGGGTTGGATGATAAGCAATGCATCTTACTGCAGCTTCATCGGCTACGAGTACTCATCGGACGACGAGACTAGGTTTTGGGTTGGATGATAAGCAATGCATCTCACTGCAGCTTCATCGGCTACGAGTACTCATCGGACGACGAGACTAGGTTTTGGGTTGGATGATAAGCAATGCATCTCACTGCAGCTTCATCGGCCACGATTGCTCATCGGATGACGAGACTAGGTTTTGGGTTGGATGATAAGCAATGCATCTCACTGCAGCTTCATCGGCTACGAGTACTCATCGGACGACGAGACAAGGTTTTGGGTTGGATGATAAGCAATACATCTTACTGCAGCTTCATCGGCCACGATTGCTCATCGGATGACGAGACTAGGTTTTGGGTTGGATGATAAGCAATGCATCTTACTGCAGCTTCATCGGCCACGATTGCTCATCGGGTGACGAGACTAGGTTTTGGGTTGGATGATAAGCAATGCATCTTACTGCAGCTTCATCGGCCACGATTGCTCATCGGATGACGAGACTAGGTTTTGGGTTGGATGATAAGCAATGCATCTTCATTTATCGTGTGGAATGTTAATAGGCGTCCTATAGCCTTCGCGTTTGGAAATCCAACATTTTGCTGTAAAGCTTCTGAAACGTCGGGCTTAAATAATTAAATAAACCGCGATAAAATTCGCAAAAGTAGCTTTAATTAACATTCGCGTAAACTTGAGATATCAAGATATTTTTTATACTAACGAGCGAACGAGCAATCGGAGACCTTTTTACCGACCGACCGAACTATGTGCATAAATAGTTACTAATTCGTTCCACCCCCCCCCCCATTGGCCACCGGATACTCACAAACCGCGCAAAATGTGACACCGAAGATGTCACTTTACGCCGGTATCTTGTGAACGAGAGGTACCTCCCCGGTCGTGCCGGTCTAATTCCGCTCCAATGTAGCATGGCTCTAAACCTTGAATATTTAAGGTTCCTAGTCCAATATCATTTTTCAGTGTCGTCTGTTTGGGCCTACAACACATAGTATCGCCGTAAAGTGACATCTTCAGTGACGCGTTTCGTGCGGTTTGTCAGTAGCCGGTGGTCCATTGGGGGAGAGCAACGCATACGCATAGTATTATGTGGATGATTATGGTCGTTAGTAGTTTTAGAAAGGCTCGGATTTCTCGTTTGCCCCCCTATTCCCCCTTCTTTGTGTATATAAATTTTCCCTTCTGGGCTGTAGAGGTCAGATCGTAGTCGCTCTGTAAAAGCTGACACCCCTCATCAACTAACGTAGATAAGATCTGATGTAGACCGTTCCTATATCAGTCGATATCGATAAGGCTAATCAGAAGAAGGCAACAAATGGAACAAAACACCTGGTCGTCTAAAAGTCGGTTTACAGACGATATAATTTTACGTTCCACCGCTCTTCTGATTGATCTGTGAACGCATCACCCGATTGAAAGAGACGACTAGACGCTCTCTATCACGCAGGCTCCACCCGTACGTAACGTTACCATGGCATCATAATTTTTCGAGCATACAGAATTATCGATGTACAAAACGTTATGACGTCAGAAATCGTTATAAATAACAACGTACCAAATAGAATCCTCTTATACACACAGATATCTTCTCACGTGACGTCATGACACGTCCAACTTATGACAGCCAATTTTTGCACGGGATTTAAATAGCCATATATGCATACCATGTCGTAGTCTGGATACGGCCTCCGCGGAGGATTCGCCTAAAAGAAAAAAGGAAGCCAGATTAAGTGTGGTGTATGTTGCAATTTCTATCCAGCGATTGATCTGGTAATAATTAATTCTGACCACAACGACACATCTTCACGCCAGCTCCCTAATGGCGTAGGCGGAGAGAACAGAGTGTCACATATTATGCATATAATTAATCCTCATCGTTGCAATAAAACTACCTCTACGGATTTTATCGCCCTATATTCAATCATTTAACACTCTCCTTTAGTGCACCCGTGACCATGGTTGCTGTAATGATTCTGAAACGTCGGGCCAGCTAAACAGTTAAATAAACCGCGATAAAATTCGTAAAAGTCTATTGCAATGAGAAGTAGTCGCGTAAATTTACGACATTAATCTTTACATAATATTTTCGGACCTCGAGTCAGTTCTGCTGTAGAAACGAAGAGAAGTCCAATACAGCTGCAACTGATTGCCATGTGTGACCTTCTGGTGACGATACTAGGTTTAGGTTCGAAAGGGGGACTAACCCTCCACTCTCCCACAGATGGGAGAGACATGTTGATACAATTTATTTTATATAGGAAGTTTATAAGAGGAGTCAACAGGGGATTAAACTTTTGGATACATTTATTTGATCATTGACTTTCCACATTATCCAGGACAGACTTAAAATAGTATACGAACGACAATAGGTTTTATACAGTTTTTAATTAGGTTTGGTAAAAAGTGAGGGCATGAAGTTTCATCTGGTAGCTGTCCGAGACTCCCGGCTGCAACTCGAATGGTCCTTTATATATACAATTGTTTCTCCAATCCTCAACTATTGAAGTCGAGAGTTATAATGATATATTATCTACATTTTACATTCAAATTTAAAAATGGAAAAAGAAAAAAATGCAAAGGAGTAGAGCTCTGAAAAGGAACACACAATCAATAAGGTTCCGTCTCATTGTTATGGCTTCATGAGCCAACTGAAATCAGGCAATATATATATATACTCAGTTACAATTAAATAAAATTTAACAAACAACTTTCACACGTGGCGTGTACTAATTTAAACTAAAATATTATTGATGCGGTCTATCAAATTAGCCATACAGATAATGTAAATACTACTTTCAAAATGCGCACAAGAGAATTAAGACGCTTTAACATTAATAAAGATTATATAAAATATGGCGTCAGCAAGAAATCATGAAGTCACCGTTTTATATGAAATATAAATAATACAAATTAACAACGCCGGTATTTCGTATTCGCGGCATCCTCTTAGGAAAATATAGGTTCCCGGACGGAAAAGAAAAATACTATTTGATTATCATCTTTTAACAAACAAACAATGTCCAAAAGTCCACCTGGACGAGAAAAAGTAAAGACCGTCATTTCTTCGAAGCTGAGCACACCTTCAGTCTAACAAAGATGACAGATATACTTTTTTATAAAATATTTAAGTAGCAAGATATAATTAGTAAAAACAAAAGCTATTGCAATAGCTAATTTAAGTATTATTATCATATCCAAACGGATGGATGGGTCCCTCTGCCTAAAAATTATCGGAGCGAAACCGTCTGGCGCGGCTAGTGGTGAAAATAAACCTTCTTTACTTACATCTTGTCCGTAGCCTTGAGAGTAGCTACCCTGGAATGAAAATAGGTTTAGATTTAAAGCGCTTTATCTATACATAATAACTGCAGAGTTTTAAAGATGAGTACCATGCTACATAGGAAGAGGGAGTGCCATGCATGGTGCGTAACACTACACTCTCGTGTTTCGTGCGGCTTGTGAGTAGCAACAGTAGTAGGTGACCCAAGGGCGGGGTGAGGTGAAAAGGAGTAAAACGCATCGGCATAGTAATAATGTGGATGTTTATGGGCGTCGGTAGTAGAAAAAATGGCTCCGATTATTCGTTTGCCCCCTATTCTATAAAAGAATAATTAATAATAGTAACCTTTACACGCGGTGTTGTAAGTAGTCCACGCGGACGAAGCCGCAGATATCAGCTAGTACTTAAGATTTTACATTCTATTTAACGACGGATGTCTCGATAGTCATCAAGCTCCAACAGCTTTTTTGTCTTTCTCTTAAAATATGATTTTGCAAATATTGGCATTGCCAAGCCACGTCATAAAATGTATGCTTACTGGAACGGGATATCCCTGCATGCTCTCGTCGGGGTTGCTACGCTGAAAAAAATTTTAGAATTAGTTTCTTGTAATTGTGTCGAAACTGGTGGGATATTCCTGTAGCGTGTTAATTATTTATTTATGAGATAGGGCAAACGAGCAGGTGGGTAGTGACTACCGCCGCAAATAGATGTCTGCAAAACTAGGCGTCTTGCAGACGCGTTGCCGGGCTTTAAGGAATAGGTACGCTCTTTTCTCAGAGATCTCTAAGTCGTATCGTGTCTGAAATACCGAGGAAGGCAGCTGGTTCCGCAGTACAGTTGTGTGCGGTAAAATGAATTATGAGACTGAATCGCGGTGTCCTGATAGGTGACAATACCGGGACACCCCACCAAAAGCAGCGCCTCTGTATCGAGATTCCCACACCATTGTATCCCACTCAGGGCAGGTCACGGCGCGCAAACATGAAAGAAAACCCGGCCAAGTGCGATTTGGATTCGCGGACTAGGTTTTCCGTACCATAAACTATAAGAATTCGGAAAGTAAATTGTTGTATGGGACCTTCCTCAAATAACAAAAATAACAACACACCATCACGCCATCTCCCTAATAGGGTTGGCGGGTAATTATTTTATTAGTATCTGTTGTTATAACAGATAGAGACAGACAGCGGAGTCTTAGCGATGGGTGGCGTTTTGTACGCTTTGGATACGGAACCCTAAAAAGAATTAGTATCAATAAAGAGGTTTATTGGGCGTTAATAGTCAGCAAAATGCTCCGATGCTATAAAAATTTCTGTACAAAAATATTATAAAAAAAATCCTACCGAAGCAGGATCATTCATATGAGGATAGCCATAAAACCCATTTGCTTTTCTTTTTTATAATAAATTTTTTTTTTATATTTTACAAATGATATTTTAAATACTTTAACGATTGTGTCTGTCTAAATGGTGCTCATATCAATGTTGTAAAGGAATGCGATTACCTCGGTCAAACAATCCAACTAGGCGGCAACAACTTCGAGAAGGAGGCGAGTAAAAGAACGCTTGGGCTGGGCGGCATATGGGAAGTTACGTCCATATCGTCTAGATGTCTATACCACAGTGCCTAAGGACCTGGGTGTGTAAACAGTGCGTCCCGCCCGTAACGACATACGGAGCCCAAACGTGGACAATCACTGTGGGACTGGTCCACAAACTCAAGGTCACCGTGCAATGGAACGCGCGATGCTCGGGGTTTCCCTGGCGGACATAATTCGTAAGAGGGTCAATCACCAGAGAACTAGAGCTCCCGATATTGCACGCAGAGTCAGGACGCTGAAGTGGAAGTGGGCCGGCCATGTCTCCAGGCGTACCGCTGGCTCATGGAGCCGACACGTAACTGAGTGGAGACCGCGTTTGGGAAGGCATAGTGTGAGATCATTGCTGGGTGGAGCGGCAACTTAAGAAAGGTGGCGGATAGCAGATGGATGCGGGCTGCCCAGGATCGGGATGGTTGGCTCTCTATGGGAGAGCCCTACGTTCAACAGTGGACGGCTATAGGCTGATTGAATTATTCATTCATTCAATTGTTTTGTCTATTGTCGGGACAATGGGATTTAGGCTTGCGCTTGACCCTATCCGCAGCTGGAGTAAAGTGATGACGTGGCCGAAGATTGAGCAGGCTTCCCTAGAGTTGCCTGGCATAAAAAATATTTTAACATATATTTAATATATATAATTCGTGTCAAAAAAAGCAATCTAACGACATGGCAAAATCAGTTGACCGCGTCAGGTAGGTAGCGCAGGTGGACCCTTATCGAAATATTTATAGACAATTAGGCCAAATTTCAATAAGCTATGACTTTATTGTTCGGTATTACAATTCACCGTGTATACTGAGCTATATATTAATACAGTGGCTTAAAACACCTGTATAGCAACACATTTGGGTGTTGAAGTTTGCTACATCTCGTCTTAGTAAACACCTACATCATAAACAAATCCCCTTGAAAATTTAAACCCTAAAACTTGTAGTTTCTGAGATTCCTCTCTGACTTAGTGAGAGTGTCTATATAGACCTTTCAGTTTATATTTAGGCTCTCGCTGTTCGCTCTCGTACTCTAGCCGCAAAATTGTGTCCTTAAGAGTGGAGCTTCGTAAAATTTGTTCTTAGCGGATGTCTGCAACCTAAAAGGAATCAGCGTGCCAAATTTCAAGTCGTCTCGTGATTATGTAGCGAAAGGCCATGCTGCATTACAACCTGATTGGGCCGGCACGACCGGGGAAGTACCTCTCGCTCACATAACACTGCCGTAAGATAACAGCTGTGTTGTCACGCTTCGTGCGGTTAGCGAGTAGCCGGTGAACCATTGAAGGCGAGGAGGGAATGAGGGCAATGCGTGTGCATGACAATAGTGTGGGTCAAAAGCTCCGATTGCTCATTTGGCCTCCTATACAAAAAAAAGAAAAAAGACTTTTATATATAAAGATTTACCCTCGATGCATCAGTACATGGAGACGATATAAGCTATGTTATACGCTTATATAGTAGCAATCAGTCTTCACTATTCGAAACCAACCATGTGATTTCCATTTTGCACAGCTGCTTCGTATCTAATTGGGAGCCGTATGATTAATTAAGTTCGTGATTTCGCCTGCGTAAACACACTCAAATCAAGATTTTAGTATATGTATGTAGTCATGAGTCATAGCAATCACAATGGCGTCGACGCCATTATTATTGTCATTTCAAGCAACGCCCCTAGATTTAAGATTGGGAACTAATACCTGTCAAACAGGCGGATAATGACCCACATCATTACAAAAAGCCTAGCTTTATTGAATAACTTCTTTTGTTTGAATAACTTTTCTGGCGAAATTACACTCAGCTGTATTCAAACCGGCCAATAGTTGGCGCGAATCAAAACAAAATGGCGCTTTTTTGAAAATGGCTAGCCGTAATGTAATACAGCGGCTTAGACCATCCAGCTGAGACATGTATACAACTAACTGCTGTGTACGGTTTCGACCTTATATTGTAATAGAAAGAAAGGAAAAAAAAGGAAAGAAAGAAACAAAAAAATAACTGTTTCACAAAACTGCAATAAGTAAGAGTGTAATTGTTGCATAACAGCCGAAATGGGCCGACCGGGGGGCCGACCGGGGAGATACTTCTCGCTCACAATGTAAAGTGACGGAATTGCTGTTACGTTTCATGTAGTGATTTTCTAATGGCCTAACAATTGGCGGGATTTAGGAATGAGGGGACGACGTCTGCATGACTTAATTCGGATGCTTATGGGCGTCGAGCATTCGATCAGCATTTTGTATGCTAAACAAACTGATTGTCTGTAAGTTAAGCGACGGACTCTAATTGATCTGTGGACGTATCGCCCGATGGAGTGAAAGAGACAACTTCCTACGCTCTCGTTCCGTCTCCGTTTATCAGGAACTCGTTACCATGCAGTGTCTTATCGATTTGCAAGATATTATCACGTTAAATATATACTTACTAGAAAAATGATACTCGATACTATAAGAAAGAGGAGGGGACCTAAGAGGAACAGGAGGTGGCGCTTTTGCGCACGGGGCAAGGGGCGAGGATGGGAACCTCACCACATTGCACTGTCCCAAGGTCGGTGGGGTTGTCCTGTAGTGCGGGGAAACCCCATCTGTGGAGTTGGAGTTGGTCCCTTAGAAGGCTGATTAGCCGTCGAGTTGCCTGATGATTGTTGTTCCGTGGCACCTCTCCAAGGGTGGCACTGGTGGCACTCGTGGTGGTCTTTGTGGGTATTCGGCACTATCATGTGCCGCGAGCCACACACATCACTTGACCCCACCCAGGGCCGGTGACGGCGCGTAAATGCGTCCGCGCCAACAAAAAAACAAAGGTTGTAGGGGGAAAGTAGAAGTCTACTTACATACATAGATGCATAGACACGTTACATAGGCTCAAAATATTACACTTTTATAACACAATTAATAGTAAGAAACTAACCATGATCTAAGAAGTAAATGGTGTGTGACAATTGTAAGAGGTGCCAATGCTACATACCAAAGCCGGGTCGCTCCCCTGTGACCATGGACCCTGTAATAATAATAATAATGACATAAAGCTTAAATTGCAAAAATAATACCAGAACTTAATAGTATTTCACGCTACGTATAAGTTAAATGACTATTATTGCACGGCGAGTAATTAGCGCACGAGTGTAGCGAATCCGTTAATGTCGTCGTGCAGCATTGAACATTTAACTCCCGCGTGTTGTATTAGTGTTTAGCAACAGCTTCACTGATGCTGATAGACATCCGCATAATTGTTATGTATTGTCCTCCCTCCCTATTCCTAATGGGCCACCGATAATGCATGGTAAACGCGACAGCATAGCTGCCTACATTCCTCGCCATGATCTCTAATTCTACAGCAATGTGCTACCACTTACTCTGAAGAGTTAAGAGCACTTCTTATACTATACTCTATTATACTATACTATACTCACCGACGGCGGCCTGGAGAATTGGTTCCGCCCGGTAAAGTAGCGCTGAAAAAAAAAACACGTTTTACGTGAAGTCCGTTGTAGCTGGTACCCCTCGCTCAAATGACACCGCCATAAAGTGACGGCTAGTGACGGCTTTCGACTAACTGGTGGTCCATTAGATAGAGGAGGAAGAAAGGGGTCTTCTTTCCTGTGTACCTTCGAATGGGCCACCGGGACATACCACACGAAACATGACTGCATGGCTATTACTTTATGGCGGCGTCCTGGTCGAGAGTTACCTCCCAGGCCGTTACCGGCTCGGCCCAATTCGGCTGCATGACATGGCGGTACCTCTTTATAACCCGCGTTAATAAAGAAACGAATCTAAAGTGGCGCCATTATCATTGTATATTGCTGTATTTACTGTACTAGTGTGCGACTAGTGGTACAAGCAAAAAAGTTATATTTTTTTGTGGCCATCGTCATTTAGTGTTTTTTATTTAACTACACGATTAGAGTGAATTTTAAGATATAAAGTAAGAAATTAATTTGCGTGGTTGTTTCTTTTTTGGCGTGGTATAGTTTCTGTACTACTTTAAGAATACAAATTTTAAAATAAAAAAGAACACACCATAGCTGGATCATTTTCATCATTAGAATAAGCCTAGAAAAGAAAGTTTTCATAAAAAAATTAAGTTAAATAAGAAAAAGAAATTACGGGCCCGAATTTATGGTTTCAAATTGAAAGGAAGATACAGCTTCATGGGTTAGGCATGAATGCTCGTTGGGCTAATTAAGCTTTAGCATCGAAAGGGGGGGGGGGTCAGACGAGCAGATTTTTAGAAAATAAATCACATACAGGTAGTCAATTTCTGGATGCTTTGTTTTATAATATGTATACTTGTATTGTTTTATCAATATTACGTTTGACGTACGTGCGAAGTTAGCCGTCGTAGACGAAATTCGGCTAGGATGGAAAATGAATGTACTTACAGGTGCAGCACCATGTCGAAATGCACCACCGGTATATAACTGAAATGTTACATTTGAGGTATTGATTTACAAAAAAAATATTCATTTTAATTTCACCCACGTAGACATTACACGTTAAAAGTTATATAGCCTATGTTCATATATATACATATTGTGGGATTCTTATTGCAAAACAATTTTACAAATTGGTCCAGTAGTTTCGTAGTCATTCAATGCAAAGAAACAAACAAACAAACAATCAAATGCTTCCTCTTTATAATATTGGTATAGAATAGTTTTGATACTTGATATACATGTGTTTAACTTAATTTCAGCGCAAGAATTATTTCATATTTCCACGATAAGCAACATTACCAATGACGTGATATATTCAGACATTCATGATTTAATAAAGGTCGCAAATGACTAGTCATTAACAGATCCGAAGTCCTACCGGTAGATTACTTTGATTTAATGCCGACTCTAGGAAAAAATTTAGAACGCCTCGTTATTACTTGCGCATCGTGATATTTCTGAAAATCAGCATGGATTGGGTGTTAGAGGGCGCTCAACTGTAAGAGCATTGAGATTAGTGGTTGAGATAGTAGATAACTCCTCATATAAGTACGTCCAGCTTTTCCTTTTGGACATCTCCGGAGCCGACGATAATGCATCGTGGCTTATGATACTGTTAAAAGCAAAGGCTACAGGCACCTCTCCGAACATCTATCAGACTCTCGTAAGTTAATTCTGTAACCGTTATGTTGGCTTCACAGTTGGCCACCGCACGCTTTGGAAGGTTTCCACAATGGGATGTCCCCAGGTTTTGGTATTGGGCCCCACACTACGGAAATTCCTCCTGGACGATATCCTTAAATTGCCGAGAATCTGACGCTTGCGAAAGAGGCACCGTCGCGCGCCGTTATCGAACAGAAATGTTCTACGATCTTGAACAGTTTATCGGATTGGGGGACCCATAATACGCTAACATTTTCCGCATCCAAGTCCCAGAATATGACAATTAAGGATCGTTTTGAAAGCGGACCCACCATTAGGATGAATGGCACCTCGATCGCGAGTGTACCTGTGACCAAGTTGCTTGGGGTACACACAGACGATGGTAGACCCTTTGCGCTGCATGCATGCATCTCACGTGTCTCTAATTCCTTATGTGAAGTGAAGTACCGGGTATTTAGGTTCCTATACCATGGAATCTATGTTTTCTATGTTGCAATCCTGACATATGCTACCGCGCTTTGGTGTCGAGGCTCTCACATGTATGTTGTACTCAAAGACCAGCTTTGATTTTATTGACGAACCAACCACGACCACCGCGCTGCTACGTGGCCTACAGGCCACGTAGCAGCGCGGTGCTACCAGTATTGGCCGGCGTTCTGCCTGCTTCTCGCTCACACAATATCCCCGTAAAATGACACCTTCAGTGTCGCGTTTCATGCGGTTTGGGAGTAGCCGGTGGCCCAATAGGGGGGGCGGAATTGAGGACATACTAATTATGTGGATGTCCATGGGCGTCGGAAGTTGTAAAAAGGCTCAGATTGGTCGTTTGCATTTGTATTCTATAAAAAAAAACAAATACAGTAATGCATTCACGTCTTTCTTTTTTCTCCAAGAGCAGCCACTGTCATATAACCTTTTTCTAACATGTTTAAACATGACTCCTACGGATAGCCTTCAGCCGTTATAAGTGTAAGGTCCCGGATCTGCACGCGACGGGACTGCTACAGCGACAGGCTGGCCCAGACGAACGGGTCAGGCTTCTCCTCCTCAAGAGACTGTCCGGCTGCCTCTGAACCAGTCCCATCGATGCACTGTCTGAACGGACCGAATATCCATCCCGGTCCGGGGCACTACTATGTCATATAACTGTCTATGACATCCTGCCTCTGTCTATGTATCTCAATGGCAGCTCCCGATTGGTAGCTAAAACTGGCCATATGTTACCTCGAGGCAGTGTTTATTTCCACATTTTATTTATTTCCACATATTGGATATGTATAATGATCCCCTATAATTGTCTTGCGGCTAAGTTTAAATTGAGGGTTCGCAACGCACCCATGTCAGAGAAGATACCCACAACAAACTCTGCTGGTACTCTTAAGTACTTAGTGTGCTAGTCCTCTCACCTTTCCATATGTTCCGACAGATGGATACTGAGCGAGCACATGCGAAAACAGTAAAACAAAAATCATTAATATCATGACTATTTCAATTCACTTTATCATTAACTTCACTCGATATCTTCACTAAGAGATGTAAGAAATGATTGTAATTAGTATCAGTCAGGTATGGATGTACCAACTTGTATAGCTGCTTTCTGATAAACGAATGGTGGTAAATAAATACGGGTTCCGTAGCTTAAAAAAATATGATACAATATTCTTATGTAATATGTTATTTGTTGTTCAAATATTCAAACGTAATTAAGGAAAGCCTTGGTGCCTAAGGGCTACCCGGGATGAAGCACATCTCGTTTCTTGGTAAACGTTTGCTGTACAGTCACAATTATCACCTAGTCTTGCCATAAATATTGCAACAAAGAAAAAAAAAATTAACTGCAAACAACATTTATTACTTTTACAGTGTGTCAGTTTTATACACAAATATAAAACAATAAAAAAATATAAAAGGACCCCATTGTCTGCAATGTCGTCCTTTAAATGTTAAGGCCAGTTATCAATAGAAGCATGCAATCTTTCCATGGGGAAATTCTTCAGTGCCAATCGTATGGCATCGTCCCTAGACTTCAAATTATCATGGTGTTTAGAGCCAGCTGTACCCTCTAAAGTAGACCATTAATCATAATCAAATGAATTATGATCGACACTAGAGGACGGTCAGTCTTCAGCTATGGTGAAATCCGAGACGTTCGCTGCCAACCAAGACTGCGTGAACCAAGCTTTATGAGCCGGCGCCGAGTCTTGCTGTAAAGACCATACATGGTTATTATACATGATGTTTTTAAGAGGCTAACTACCTTCTCAAAAATGGTGTCTTGATACACTTGAGCCATTGTTTTGATACCTTTTTAACAAAAATATGACTCGGTCACACCTTCATAGCTAACACCACACCAAACTATCACTGACCCACGTTGCACCCTGTCGACTAGTTGAGAAGTCATTATGTTTATTAAAATGTTGCTCAATAGTAAAAAAATTCTCATCCGTGAACAAATTTTTTTTGTGACCTCTCATTTTGGGTACCGCTTCAATAGTGGTTTCGATTTTACTACCCTATTCATCTTTAATTTATAAGTTAAGAAATGACCAGTCTCTTACAGGCTACAAATCCTAAGTCATCTTTTAATGGACATGGTTCTAGGTGCTATCTTCATTTCCCGAGATAAAATCTTTTGATTTCGGACAGGATTTCTTCGAATTCTTTCTCTTACTTCTTCGACTAGCTTTTAAGTACGAACGCAGCGTGGACGGCCAGATATTTCTCGGTCACAAACGGAGGAAGTCTCAGTGTACCTCCTAATAGCCCGGTACACAAACACTACACTAGTCATTTGACTAATGCCATCACCAGAGTTTAAAAAATTGCATTGGGCTACAAACCTGCTTTATGAAATGCAATCACATGCCGCATGATGTGTCGCCCTCATTCTTCTTTCCGTCAAATGCGCCACCGGTTACTCGTAAAGCGCGTAAAAAACGTGGCAACAGATATGTCACTTTGCGGCGGTATCACGTGAGTGATTGGTACCTCCCCAGTCGTACAGCATGGATAGCATACTACCTCTTCATCATCACCATCATTATCAGCCCTTATCGGTCCACTGCTGGACCTAGGCCTCTCTCAATGAACGCCAAGACGACCGATCTCCTGCTACTCGCATCCATCTCGGATCGGCTACTGCACGGAGATTGTCATCCCACCTGGTGAACGGTCGACCAACACTTCGTTTTACGGCCTCCACTTCAGAACTTTCTGCACACCTGTTTTTCTGAGTGTGTGACCAGCCCATTGCCACTTCAGCGAGTCCATTTGTCGCGCGATATCGGATACTATAGTTCTCTGCCTTAACATAATTCATAACGGGGTCACCGTTACATATTCTGTCGGACAGAGAATCACACAACATAGCACGTTCAATAGCCCATCGTGGTCCCGCAAACTTGTGGACCAGTTCTAAATTAAGTCCTAATTATATAAATGTAGATACATATAAGTAATTTTCGTAATTTATGTAATTCTATTTTTAAATATGTAATTTTTTTACTTATTTAAAAATAGAATTACATAAATTATGTAATTCTATTTTTAAATATGTAAATGTAACATATGTGATCATAGGAAAACCGCAATTCCCTTAAGGGTTTTATTTCTTGATCTTCTAGAAACTATGCACACCGGATGGCTTCTGTCCGTCCGATGGATAGACAGACCGAAGTACAAAAAAAGCAATCATTCTTTAAGGATTTCGTTATTTCCTTTTGAGTATGAAACCGGAACATTGAACAAAATCGAACAAATGCGTTGTTTCGTATATGTTGGATTTTTCCATTTTCCTGAATAACCCAAAAACCATTCGTGTGAAGCGAATCATGGATATTGCTGGGATCTCGCGCGAATCATAAACTTTATTAAAATTTTCTCAATAACCTAACCTAACGTAATAATGCGATTCCTTTCCTTCTACATACACTGAAATCTAGTTTCGCTTCTGTAAATAAGATGTACTGTGGACAGGGTATTGTTTCCGCCCCACCATGGTTCAAGGCTTGCCGTGGCGGTGAGGCTTAGTAGCATGGGGTGAACCCAGGCGAAGCTAATGGAACCGAGGGGGATTTTTGCACCCATCTTATAGGAAGGAGGGGAGGCAAAAGAGCTGGAGGGGGAGCCGCTCCTTGTAGGAAGAGCACCTCTCTTATAAGAAGAGGGGGCCAAAGAAGAACAGGAGGAGGCGCTTTTACGCAGGGGGCCAGGGGCGAGGATGGAAACCTCGCCCCAATGCACTGTCCCCAAGTTGGTTATCCTGTAGTGCGGGACGACCCTATCAGTGGAGGTGGAGTCGGTCCCTTAATGGGCTGACTAGTAGTTGCGATGATTTATTGTTCCGGGGCACCTCACCAGAGGCGGCACCGATGGCACTCGAGATGGTTTTTGTGGGTATTCAGTACTATAATATGCCTGGAGCCTACATTTAGCATTTTATGTACACCTTTAAGTTTCTACTTCAGTCGGCAGTTTATATACTATGCTTTGAAGGTTTTTAGAAGACGTTACGTTTTTAGCTCTACTAAACCTAACATATCAGCAAACATGCAAAGATATGCGGCACTTGCGCTGTGGCACCTAATGCTTTACATGGCACACGTGGCTGCCCCATGTATAGCATTTTAAGTTTACACTTCTATAGGCAGTGTGCCCGTTATTTTACGGCATGGCAAAGCTGAGTTTAGACTCTCTGGGTTTATACTCGCTTAGTTTAAACTAGCTGAGTGTAGCCTCGCCGAGTTTGTTATGGTACTTCTCAAGACTAGGAGACTGCAAGATATTATGACGAATATAACTTTTTGATTTTCTATTTGAATCTATTAATGTTCAGTTATCGGTTAAAATGTTGCCATTACCGATTTCGTGGTTGTCGAAATGCTCCGAATATTGAGTCAGATATGTACCGAAGATTGAACTTCATAAATAATTGGCGCGAATTTGACAAAAAATACAACCCTTCCAGGGCAATGCAACCTCGCTCTCCACCGCATTAACCCAATCGCTACTCAACGTAGGAAATGCTACAGTATGGCTATTAATTTAGAGTCTGGTGTGAGCGAGAGCTATTTCAGTTCATGCCCTACCGATCCGGTAGCAATGAAGCAAGGACTCTCGTCCCACATATTCCCTTCATCAATGATCATATAAAAAATGGCGTAGCCATGCTGTCGCGATTCATGCGGGTTATGTGTAACCAGTGACCCATTTTAGAGGAGGACGAAAGAAGGACAACGCACCTGCACGACAGAAATAATGTGATTGTCTATGGACGTTGGTAGTCATAGTACACGATTGCTCGCTTGTCCCCCTATACTAAACAACCTTCCCCTTTTTATTTCGAGTATATATTATACAGTAGTGACGGTTTCTCTTTTAATTTCAAGAATATTCTATAAGGTAGGGGTAGGTTTCCCTTTTTATTTCAAGTATCTTCCTATAGAGTGGTGGTAAGTTCCCCCTTTTTATTGTAAATATATTTTATAGAGTAGTGGCAGGGCCCGCTTCCTATTTCAAGTATATTTTACAGAGTAGTGGCAGAGCCCGCTTCCAATTTCAAGTATATTTTATAGAGTAGTGGCAGAGCCCGCTTCTGGTTTCAAGTATATTTAATAGAGTTGCGGTAGGTTCCCCTTATTATTTCATGTACCACCTATATAGTAGTGGTAGACTTCCCGTTTTATTTCAAATATCTCCTATAGAGTTGTGGCAGCTTCCCGTCAGCAATGTATAGGGGATCCTCATGGGTTTAATGGCGCATCATTTCGACACAATTAACTCCAAATGATTGATTATGTTGGCGATAAAATAATTTTATGTCGTCATAAAATTAGTTTCTTTGTTCGAAATGGCCTGTCCAAGCCAGTGTGCTATTAATTTCGCTTTCATATTCATTTAAATTTTCTGTTCCTCTTCAGTAGAGACGCGAAAGTTGGAATGGATGTACGGATGTTTGTTAATCAAGAATCACTAAGCGACAGGACGAATTTAGATGAAATTTGCAATTTTTTTTTGTAAAAAAAAGGCAAGAGGAAAGGAGGGCATTTTTTCCACCTGCCCACCTGTAACCCTGAATGACAATGTTGCGGATATCTCTTGGCATTGGTAGTCGTTGGGTCCCCACCCAGGACAGATGATGGCCTCACCATGGTTCAAGCCTTATGGCGGCGGGGATTAGTAGCCTGGGGTGAACCCAGGCGTAGCCAACTGAACCGTCGGGGATCTTTACACCCTTCTTATAAGAAGAGGGGGCTTAAAGATTCGGAGGAGGAATCGCTCTCGGTACCCCTCTTATAAGAAGAGGGGATCTAAGAGCAACAGGAGGTGGCGCATTTGCGCACGGGGCAAGGGGTGAGGTTGGGAACCTCACCCCATTGCACTGTCCCCAGGTTGGTGGGGTTGTCCTGTAGTGTTGGGCAACCCCATCTGTCGAGGTGGAGTTGGTCCCTCAGGGGGCTGACTAGCCGTCGAGGTGCCCTGATGATTGTTGTTCCGGGGCACCTCACCAAGGGTGGCACTTATGGCACTCGCGGTGGTTTTTGTGGGTATTCGGCATTGTCATGTGCCACGAGTCCCACACATGACTGGACCCTACCCCGGGGCCGGTGAAGGCGCGTAAATGCATTTCCCCGCGTGAACAAAAAAAAAGAAAGGACCGATGATGGCGCGTAAACGCGTGCGAGATGGCGTCGCATTGTAGTGCCGAATACCCTCTAAAACCACTGCGAGAGCCATCAGAGCCGCTCCTAGTGAGGTGCTGCCCCGAAATAGCAAATATTCGGGGCACTTTGATGGCTAGGTCCCTTAAAGACCGACACCACCTCCACAGATGGAGTTGTCCCTCACTAAGATAACCTCGCCAAATTTGGGACAGTGCAATTTGGTAAGGTTCCTATCCTCCCCCTCGCCCCCTTCGCAAAAGCGCCTCCTCCTGTTTCGCATTTGTAGGAGAGAAATGCGGCACAGGAGGAGGCTTCTTGGTACCGTCGTCATAGGCCCCTCTTAATGAACGCCAAGATGACCCATCTCCTGCTACGCACATCCATCTCGGACCGGCTACTACACGAAGATCATCTTAATGGTAGATTTATTCAAATATATTTTATGCCCATAACTTTTTTAACAATTAGAAAACCTTACGTACACAAAGGTTTCTTAAAGTTACTGAACGAAGTCAAGGAATACATGCTTAGAGAATAATTTCCACTGGCGCATATATTACTAACGTACAGGGTGTTTGGAACCTATTCAATTTATTCTCTTTTAGTAAAACGCAGTGTCATGCAGCATTGTAGTCTAATTGGGCGAGCACGGTTGCAAATTGACAACTATGTCGCGATTCGTCCGTTTTATCTTGTGGCTCATTGATCATTCCGTGGGCAATGCGCCTGCATAATACTTATGCGGATGTCTATGGGCGCTGAGCGCCATTAGTCAGTAAAAGGCTCTGAGTGATTGTTTGTTTTCTTTTACTAAAAATAAAGGGATAACAAAGAGACATAGGACAAAGCATGTCAAAGCTATATATGCACGTAGCGCCGCGTAATTGCCACGAGCTACGTACTGCTACGTATATTACATACTGCTACGTATGCTACGTACTGCTACGTGTGCTACGTACTGCTACGTATGCTACGCGAACATGCACAAAAATGGTACTGGGTTGATGTCTGCGGGCAAGTGCGAAGTACCTCCAGTTCATAACTACTTCGGAGACCGCACCTTAGCTAAAACACTTCTCAAAACACACTTATGTCGCAAATACTTTGATGATAAGATAACTCTAATTCAAAAAAAACATTAAAAAGACATCATCATCTACTCGAAACACTTATTAATTAATTTTAAGCACATAGCTTTAAATATAAAGATTAATATCGTTATAAAAATAGTTAAGTTATATTATATATGTATGCAAACTGCTTGGAACCATACTAAATGCGATACTGCAGATGTTACGTTACGGCGGTATCAAGTGACATCTTCAGTGGTTTGTGAGTAGCCGGTGGCCCATTGGGGGCGGGGAGTCGTAAAAAGACTCCGATTCCTCGTTAACCCGCTATTCTATGAGAAGAAGCTTAGCTCAGGTAACATACGTTTTTTTTTTATTGTTAAGAGGAAAAATAAATGGAAAAAAAGATGAATTCTTATTACACCCATACCACCCCCTATGCAGCATGGCACTACCTCGTCCTAAAAATAGCTTAAAAACATTTTCCAGTTATCCGCTGACACGGGTCCCCGTATCTACCCTTTGAGGGTAGTTTACGATTTTCAAACTAATTAGTACGTCCCTCGGGCACACTTTGATGATAAATGTAAATTGTGACAAAAGAAGTAATTGTTTTCATGCAATTTAGTGAGAAATGGGTTTGCTTTATTCTGTCATTTGTTACATGCGTTAAATTAGTTGTGGCGCCATTGACCATTTCAGGCAAATGGAGCCAGCACGACCGGGGAAGTCCCTTGCTTACGTGATGTATTAGGTTAAGTCTGCATCAGGTATATTTACACCCTTTACGTTTGTTAAAGTAATAATCAGTGTTCAAATATCACTACTTGAATTCGGTGACTTCTCACCCCAACTGTCCTACATTGGAACCCACAGTTCCCTCTTATATATTCTGTAAACACACGCTACATAGGATACTACTACCCTCCTACAATGGAACACAAGTTCCCTTTTATATATTCTGTAAACACACGACACAGAATTTACTACTGCCCTCCTACAATGTAACACAAGTTCCCTCTTAAATATTCTGTAAACACACGACACAGAATTTACTACTGCCCTCCTACAATGGAACACAAGTTCCCTCTTACATATTCTGTAAACACACGACACAGAATTTACCACTGCCCTCCTACAATGGAACACAAGTTCCCTCTTATATATTCTGTAAACATACGACATAGAATTTACTATTGCCCTCCTACGATGGAACACAAGTTCGATCCTATATATTCTGTAAACACACGACACAGAATTTACTACTGCCCGACTACAATGGAACACAAGTTCCCTCTTATATATTCTGTAAACATACGACATAGAATTTACTACTGCCCTCCTACAATTGAACACAAGTTACTTCTTATAAATTCTGTATACACAGACTACACAATTTACTACTACCTTCCTACAATGGAACACAAGTTACTTCTTATATATTCTGTATATAAACACTACAGAATATTTTTGGTCTTTCGGAAATAAGCACATGAAGTTACAGCCGCGCCGCAGTAGTGAAGGGCATACATTTACAATAAATTTTGTGACGAACACTTACAGCGACGTACGGTTAAAACTTTAGTTGACGTGAAAACAGGAGGACACGTGGATAGGACACAAAGTTCGCAACAGCGTTTACAGGGGAGTCAACCCAGTTAATTCAAGTAAGATCTTTCCATATTTATTACTATCGACATGGACAAATTAACTCGGCTACAAAATTAAATCTTAGAGATAATTAAGCGTATCAACATTAATTTTAAGAAAGATTCACCAACTCGTCGTCCTACTGAGTCCCCAGAGGATAGGCTGGAGCATAGGCGCCGCCAGCACAGGCGCCGCCAGCACAGGCCCCGCCAGCACAGGCGCCGACAGCACAGGCGCCGCCAGCACAGGTGCCACCAGCATAGGCGCCGCCATCACAAACGCCGCCAGCACAGGTGCCACCAGCACTGGCACCACCAGCACATGCACCACCAATACAGGAACCGCCAGCACATGCGCCGCCAGCACGGGCGACGCCAGCACATGCAGCACCAGCATAGATACCGCCAGCACAAACCGCACGGAACGCGACAACGAAGATGTCACTTTACGGCGGTGCTATGTGAGCGAGAGGTACCTCCTTGGTCGTGTCGGTGCAATTCTGCTGCAATGTAGCATTACACTACCTCTGGCTGGCTTCCGTAACGCTCTCGTAGTGGATAACAGCATTCTCCTCAAGTCTTGCGTAATGTTTTACTTCATAAATATTTCCTAACACCCTGTACGCAAGACGAGACACGATATATCTTAACTTTCACAATATAAAGTTTTCCTATCATTTCGCGATCGCTTCCAAAAGGAAAAGGAACTTTAGAACCTTTCATTGTTTCGTTGAACTAGCACGAAGTGTGTGTAATATATCGATGTACTAGCCACACCGCGTGGTTCTACTCACGTATTACAACCCCCTCAAGTATTAAGTTTTCGATTTTTTTTTCGAAATACCAGCATTCTCCTCAAGTCTTGCGTAGTAAATATTGCGGGTAGGAAATAGTAACCATATCTGTTTGATCAGTCGCTCTGTTGTTCGGTGGGTCAATGTGCGGGAGAAGATTGCGCTTGAAGGGCACGTTACTGGATTTCGAATTCCGAAATGAATTTTAGAAATTCAGGTTGAATAGTTTGGATAATATGGTTAAAATATGTAAAAAATTGCGTGTAGAAAAAAGGTTTTATGTATGAAATACTGGCTGGATGTAAATAATTATGAAAATACAATTATTCCTAAGCAGAACAATCACGTTCTAATTTAAAAAAAAAACCCAAATTTTTTTCTCTATTTAAAATTGGCGCGTCTTACTAAAAATACTACTATAATCCACGACGAGAACACTTTGGCTCTATGATTTTTTATGATTTCAAAGATTACGTGAAACCGGTCGAATTATTTGATAAACTTCAAATGGATGGATTGATATCATAGGATGAGGGCCCTTCAAAGGAAACCGTATATCGTTGGTATAATCATCGCAGTCGATACGTGTTGAATTTAGGACTATGCTCCAGAACGAAGCCCCAGTCTGTTTGGGTGTTTCAAAACGAAGCGGCGTCTACCAAAGTAAAGTTTTTGTTTTATTTCTATCGCCAGCTACTTTAATATTACTGGTTTCCTCGTGTCAATTATTTTACAGAACTAAAGGAGCGTTGACGTTGAACGGTTTACCAAATGTCTGCCAGAATTTTTTTCAGTTGTGAGCAACAAAAGCCCAAGACTCCGCGTGTTATTGTGTCACCATGACGACGCGCCAGCGCACACCACGATCAAATCGAGGGACTTCCTGGACAGCATACCAGTCAAACTCTCTACCTCCTCCTTACAGCCCTGACATGGCCACCGTATGACCTTCATCCCTACTATAAAAAAATGGCACCGGAAGATGCGCTGTCAGTTAGAGCTTAAATGTCTGTCTGCGGCGGAATGGACAAAGTGTTTCAAAAACTGGTTTAGATGCATGAAACTTTGCATTTACGATGGCGGCGAGCACTTAGAAACATATTTATCTTCAGAATATTGGTCTTCATTTTTGACCAAGCTTCTGAGTGTCCCGCGTGGTAGTAATCCACAAAACAAATGTTTAGTAATAATGTAAATATAATATAAATGGAGACAGATATAGGGATTATAGAGGTCCAGGCGAGGCACACAGACCTTAAAAGCCGAAGTTCTAATTGTTTTAAATGTGAAATTAGAAATGGTTCTTAATATGTTAATTGGTAAATCGCATTAAAGTTAGCATACTGTGGACAGTTAAAACTATTGCCCTAGATAAAATATACCAGTACGTCAAACTGTAAAGTATTTGTAGCTACTAATATTTTACCGCCCGCCTCGTGGTCTTGTGGTAAGCTTGTTCAGCCAGAAGAGCGATTCCAGCTTCAAATCTCTAGTCCGACCATAGAAAACGTGTTATTAGGGGTTTCTAATTTCTAATAACATTCTGGAGCTAGGAACTTGGCGGTGTTACATCCCCTTGCCTCGGAGAGCACGTGGAGCCATCGGTCCTTAGCCTGTCATGTCAGATTGCTGTCCCATCGGAATTGGAGAATAAGGCATCAGAGAGTACACTCGTGCCTGCGCAAATACTTGTGCACCTTAATATGTTCCGCGCAGATGGCTCCTCTCAATAGAGATGGCCGCTGTAGCCGATATTCGGCTAGGACGACATTGTTATTAGTATATACCTTAGTACCTTACTGATGTTAGGTTTATTTTATTGTATAGGGAGATATTTTGGTGTCTGTCGATACCTATGAATACCTGCACGTTCTTACAGATGCGTTTCACTCCATTATCCCACCCTATAGCGAATGGGCCACACAAGCCGCGCAAGCCTCGACCACATATCATTTACGCTTCACCAGACAATTCAGCTGCATTACACCACCTCTTCCTACATAATTTTATCATTACTCAGTCTGGCCATAAATACTGTTACAATTAAAAATAAAAAATATTACACTTGAATTTGGAATCTGTTGTTTCTATACGATTGTTCATTGTATTTTCTCGTGTGTGAGTAAGGCAACAAAGAGTACAGAATCGCTGTGATTGCATTACACAAATTAAGTCTGGTGCCAAATGCAATGTTTAAAACTTCACTATCCATAGACTTGGTATTAGCCAAGTGTTTGTATTACCGGGCTATTAGTAGCTACGATGAGACTCTGTTAGTGACAGAGGAAGATCTGGCCGTCCACGTAGTGTTCATACGAAGTTGGCCAAAGCAGTAACGGAAAGAATTCACAGAAATCCTCTCTGAATGCAAAAGATTTTATCTCGAGAAATGAAGATTGCACCTAGAACCATGTCGCGTATTTTAAAAGATGACTTAGGAGTTAGACGATAGACTTAGGAGGACTCGCAGTCAACAAGAGACGCAATCGTTTCTTAACTGGTAAATTAAAGACGAATAGGATGGTAAAATCGAAAAAACTACTGAAGCGGCACGCAAAGGGAGGTTATAGAAAAATTTTCTTTTGCCGGGTTGGGTACACAAATCTTATCACTTAGGGGTACGCCATACCACCATAGTTTCGGTATGCTTAAAATGATTGTAATTAAAACCACCTTCAATTTTGATATTTTTCTGTGATATTTGTAAAAAGAAAAAAAATGGCGGCCGTGCCAAGTACTAACAATTTTTTTATTCTTTTTTTGTTTTCGCGTGGAAAGTGCTCTATGGACCGTCCAGGCAGCCCCTGGTGAATCGGGCTCTACACTACCGACTACAAACATCTGCGAGTGCCTTTGGCTGCCATAGCCGAGTGTCCCGAGTTCATCAGCGACAAAACACAGGCGGTGTTAAGCTACTGTAATGCTGTCCTGTGGCTCGCTACCGACGAGATAAACCAGACTAACCACGTCTCTTGCATTAATTAGCGAGCAGAACACAAATTGGACCAACCGAAACATCTTACACTAATTTCATGTATGTATAGTAATCGCTAATCATCGTGATAGGCTCTTCACAAAACTTGGGACTAATCCTCTGTGGTGTAAACAAAATTTAAAGCCAGATATCGCTCGTTCGCATCACGCCTAATTCATGTCGTTTATACATCTTACTAGTTTTATAAATTTGAAAGTTTGTATGGACGTGTATGAATGTTTATAATTCCATTATGCCAAAACTACCGTGTGAATTTTGATGAAAATTACTTGGAAATATTCTAACTTATTTACCAAAATTATAGTAACATGGAAATTCTATCCTTTGTGGTTTTGTCTACAGTCTTATATTTATGAAACTAATTACAAATATAAGTTGGGAATTTTTTTTGGCAAAGATTTTAAGTCATCATAGAAAATGTTGCACACAGGCGACTGTCTCTTTTGATGGTGTTGACAAAGAATTGTGAACATCTTTCTGTGCTTCTAGAGGATTCATTCGTCAGTATTTGACATGAATGTGATACGATCACTTTCAGCTTGACATTTCCACGAGTTTCCGAGTAAATGATCTTGACGGAGATACAGATAGACGCACCTCAATTTGATCATTTTTATCCTTTTCTTACATAGTCGAGAAATTCCTTAATTCCTTTTGACGACTAACGATTAACGTTTGTAGACATCCGTATTATTGTCGTGCGTTGCCCTCCTTTAGTCCACCTTCCAATGGGCCATCTGATATCTACATACCGCGTGAAAAGGGACAGCTTAGCTGTTATTTAACTGTGAGGATATGAGAACGAAAGGTACCTCCAACGTGCCGGCGCAATTTGTCAGCAGTATGGAACTACCCCTTACTATTAATGCACAAAAGCCTGCACTTTTTATATGTTGTAGGTTATGATGTTTGAGATGACTGGATTGTGTTATAAGTAGCCCTGCAGGTAAGGCCCGATGATGATGATAGTATTCATAGGCTGAGCCAGATGATTTAATGATGTGTGTCCACTAAAACATCGTAACTACGTCAGATATATCCGCGGCGTGCCGATACGCTGCGGGATGGGCTGAATACATGACCACTGGTGTTGCCAGATGCGTACACAATTTACCTGCAAATGTCAAAAGTTTTTTTTTAGTGCATTCCCGCTAATGTTATACTACTCGAAACAAAATAAAGACCACTAAGATTTTTTGATGTATCATGAAAATAATAAAGACATCAACTTGTTTAATTTATGTAACTACAAAATAATATTATTGATTATAATATAGGTAATAATTGCTTAAAGTAATGATCATGATTTTTTTTATGTTTATAATAAAATTGGCCATCTGGAATGAAACCCATGAACAAAAAAAAAATCACCGGAAAAAGACAAGGTACCATTCTTGTCACTTTTGTTTCTTTTTTAATAACGATTATGTCCTCCTCTCTTAGCAATACATTCCAGAAGCCTCGTATGCATACTCAGGATTAAATTCCTCACGTTTTCATCTGGAATCTCCTCCCAAGCATCTTTTAAAGCGTCAATCAGCTGCTGTTGGTTGTAGACCCCTTGCTCATTCTCTCTAAATCTTCGTTTCAATTGGTCCCACAATTGCTCCATCGGATTTAAATCCGGACTGTTAGCTGGCCATGGTAATACCTCAATATGATAACCTCAATATGATCCTTCTAGGACAGTTTGGCTTGACCGAGCTGTGCGTGCACGGGCGTTATCTTGCATCAGGACGAATCCAGGCTGCGAAAATGGGATCCCTCGAAGTCTGATGACGCCCTCGATGTAACGTTCTGCAGTTACGGTAACCGAATTTAAAGTAGTGAGCTCGGTTTTATCGTGTAAACTAATCCCAACCCAAATCATTACGTTGCGAAAACCGAAACGGTCAACTTCGTGAATACAGGACTCCGAAATCCGCTCGCTGCGTCCTCTCCACGCTCCAACACGCCGATCATCATTAAGAAATTTTACTTTGCACTCGTCTGTAAAAAGCACCTCGCCCCACTGTTCCCACGATTGATCCCCCAGTTCAAATACTGACGGGAGAACCTTAATCGGTTTGCACGTTGAACACTGCTCAGAGGAATTAGAACAACTCGTCGTCTTGACGTTTGCTGGTCTTCGCGCTATCGAATACGTACAGTTTGATCACTGACTCGAGTACCCGATCTCAGCCGTAGGTGGTGCTGTGACTTGCGGGCCGCTACTGTACGATCACGACGAGCACCTAGTTGGATGTACCGAACCTTATGAGTCGTTGTTATGCGGACTCTACCTGAACCAGGTCTCCTGGCAACACTGCCAGTGTCTTGGAAGCGATTCCATAAATTTTGGACAGCTCTTCGAGAAAAACCCGACTGCAAACCCACGTAACGTTGAGAACGTCCTTCTTGAATCGTAGTTATGGCTCTGATCGCTGTAATTGTGTCCATGTGCCTTCGTACTGGTGGCATGATTAACGCGAGATGATCAATGAATCAATTAAAAATAATACTTTATTCCTAAAATAACCGAAGCAAGTTAAGAAGACGATCTAATGATGGCCACTACTTTCAAATTAGGAAACGTACACATAAAATAAAAAAGGCATAAAGAGATTAAACACCAAAGAGTTCGTAATATGAATATAATGCTACTTATCAGTTACTTTCAGGTTACTAAATTGCACTTAAATGTATATAAACTAGTGGCCCTTATTTTGTTTTGAGTAGTGTATATGTATATATATATATATATATATATATGTATATATATATATATATATATGTATATATATATATATGCGATTGTTTGTCAATACGTTTGTAATTTTAACACAATAACTTATTTAGTAGATTTCTTAGCATAAGAGGGCTAACGGGAAATGTGAACATTCTTACATAATTGTCACGCAGATGCGTTTCCTTTCTTCTTCCGCTCCAACGGCGCACCGGCTAATACAAACCGCATGAAACAGTCATGCGAACGAGGGGAACCCCGGTCGGCACGATCGGGGAATTAGTTGATTGAACGTATTGTCATTTCAAAATTGGAATCTTAACAATGCAATAAATATATAAGATTTATGTACTATTTCGAAAATTCCTTTATTTAATTTTACAATTTCATGACCGACGAGAATTTCAAGTGGTATGATTTATTTTTTATATTTTTATGATTATGCCAGCCCAATTTCCAGATACAAGGTAGTGATAACTTTCAACACACATAAGCCTGTTCCCGAAATTGAGGGAAATCGACATAAACGTAGCAACACCGACGCTCCCAGGTAGAGTGCCGTTTGTCGTAAATCATAGACATTACACAGATATTTTTTCGAGTTGCGATATATTTAAAGAATAATAGACGTAACGTGGGAGAACGGTCGCCTGGGTGTTCGCTGAAAGCGGCCTATGTCCAGGGGAACATAATTGATCAGAAATCATACTGTCCCACTGTAGGACCGAAAGCCTTGCCGAAGGCCATACTTACAGATGTTATATAGAAGTACTGCCCTTCTTTGCGTCTCCTCTACATCTCTTGTAAGAAGAGAACATTTGTGCCATGCTGCATTGCAGACGAATGGGGCAGCACGACCGGGACAGTACATTTCGCACACACACCGCCGTAAAGTGACATATATACTGTCACTTTTCGTGCAGTTTGTGAGTAGTTGGAGGGGACGATTGAAGGAGGGCAGCACATATATATTCCTTTACCCCTTAATGTTATAAAAACGTAGTTCTTACCATTTCAGGATATTTATAGACCAACAATACGCGAGCGGCATAAACCGTAGCAGATGTCATTTTTGACTTGAAGAGAAAATTAAATCGATGTCTCCTCCAGTTTATATTTTAAATTCAATTTAATTTTTGATAGAGTCACAATAGTTTTTTTTTTATTCGTACTATACCTTCTTTACATTTAACGCAGGAGGAATTTTGTGATACGGAAGGAACGGCGTGAAAACTCCATCCACACACTTGAAGAACGGCTCCAAGTTAACACCGATATATGTTCAATTCCGTGATTGTGCTTCAGATATCTCCGACTCTGTCTATCACCAGGATTGAGCCCCCTTTTTTTAACACGGGGAAACGCGTTCGCGTCAATATCACCATGGGTCCAGTCTAGTGTGGGGCCCGTGGTACATTTTGGCATCGCATATTCACGAAAATCACATGCAAATTTTGGGACAGTGCAATGGGTCACCCCATGAATGGGTTCCCAACCTCGTCACTTGTCTCGTGTGCAAAAGCGCCTCCTCCTTTTCTTTCGCCAGTACCCTCTTCTTATAAAAGGAATACAAAGAGGTCTTTCTCCTCCTGTGTCGTGGCGTATGAAGGCTAAAGATAGCCTTCATACGTCACGACAAGGCTTGAACCGTGAAGCAACATTCCTCCCCGTCGCTGCTACTCCTGTGTCGCCAGGATCAACAGCCTCAACCACTTACGACCCTTTGATATGATCTCAGGGAGCCCGAGGGAAGAGTTAAAACTGTCATATGCCCTGCAAAATAGAAGAAAATAGGGGGAGTAAGGAGAGTTTACAATTCCCTCTCTAGTTAAACCGAAAGATAAGAGACAAGATTGCAATGAGCCTATACATGTTAAGGAAATGAGAGTTAAGCCCTGCCGATATGCACCATGGAGATGTGGAGTAGTTTTCATAGTATAGGGAGGAAAATGAGCAATCGAATTTTAACGACTACCGACGTCAGTGAACATCCGCATAATAACTATGCCGAAGCGTTGCAGCCCTTTTCTCCTTCCGACCTCCTCCATGGGCCACGGGCTAATCACAAACTACTCGAAATGCAATACTGAAGTTTCCTTACGCCGGAATCCTGTGAGCTAGAGGTACCTCACGGTAGTGCCAGCCCAATTCTGCTGCAATGCAGCATGGCCCTTCCAAAATTTAAATAACTGATATTGACTAGGCCTCATGTAAGAGTTCCGTACTATTAAAACGGCAAAAATCACGTTTGCTGTAACTGAAGCTTCTCAAGTCCAGCTTTCACAATTCATGCAACAAAGCCAGACGGACAGACGGACGTGTAATGGAATCTTATTAATAGCGTACCGTTTTTACCCTTTGGATATGGAACCTTAAAAATGTGGGATTGTGAAGGGTTATGCATATGCCTTGCTACGAGTGATGAGTCCTGGACGGCGGTGGTCCCGTTTTGCGAGGCCTTGAAGTCCTGCAAGGAGACAGTGAAACATATCCGACAAGAAGCGGTGGGCGAATGTCGGGTAGGGGCTCGTAGGAGGCGCTACTTACAGCGTCTTCTAGCGTAAAAAAAAACACAGTAACTACAGATCTTTTGAAGTTGTACTCCTTTTGGCATGTCAGGGAAAAATTATGAGCGAAAATTTTGTAAGCGCACACACTGTCAAAAAAAACCGACACCCCTAAGTTAGCTAGAGTCAAAATTTTAATTGTTAAAAAAATACCATAATGCGTTATAATGAAACTTTCAATGTATGAAATCTTAATTTTTTCTATTGTTTTTTCCGTTTTCTGTACAAACCTAGAAGAAAAATAAAAAAAAATTGACTTTCGCATTAAGGTCAATTTTTTTCTGATCTTTCTTTTGTTACGCTAAGGAATTAAAACTTCTAACGCGTGTACATAAGTACATACACAATTTTATATAATTTGGGGCAAACGAATAGTCGTGTAGCCTAATAGAAAGTAATTACCGACGTTTACAAACAGCTGCAACACCAGAGGTTATGCATATGCGTTGCCGTCCTTTGAGATGCGCTCTCTACAATAGTTAACTGTTAACTGTCTCGTGGTCTAGTCATGAGCGTGTTTAACTACAGAATAAGAGGACACGGATTCGATTCCCGGGTCGGACAGGAAGACATTATTATTAATTGGAATTAGCATTTCAGAAGTTTGTAATGATAAGAAAGTTTTTACGGTGACACGCCTGCATAACATTTTCGGGTATTTTCAAATATCGAATTTGTAGAAAATTACGCTCTCCTTTAAGTAATTTTTTTATAGGATAAGGGGCAAACCTTATCGGTCCACTGCTGGGCACAGGCCTCTTTCAATGAACGCCAAGACGACCGATCTCCTGCTACTCGCATCCATCCCCGACCGGCCACTGTATCATCGTCCTCCCACCTGGTGAGAGGTCGACTAACACTTCGTTTTCCCAAACGCGGCCTTCACTCCAGAACCTTACTCGGGCCGTCTACCATCTGTTCTTCTGAGTGTGTGACCAGCCCATTGCCACTTCAGCGAACTTAATCTTCGTGTGCTATCGGATACTTTAGTTCTCTTTCTTATGACTTCAGCATGACACTACGAATATAATATTATAATTACATAATGTACTATAACGAAGACGTGTATTTCATTATCCAATGTTGGCACAGGCGTCTGTCATATCCTGCCGATTTCTACCGCTGTGAGTTGATCCCTGTCTAAAGTTAATTGACTTAATATACATTGAGGTACTTCGATATAATATAATTAACCTAATAAAATATAAACACGCGTAGATTAAACCGACACATTTCGGAGCATCGGCAGAACTAAACCGTTGTGGACTAAACAGAAGCTTGGTAGTAGCCGGTGGTTCATTGGAGGTGAGGAGTGAAGGAGGGCAACGCATCGGCATAATAATTATGCCGACGTTCGTGGGCGTCGCAACTCATAAAAAGGCTCCGATTGCTCGTTATCAGTCTAACACTATTAAAAAATCTTTATCGTTTTCATAGTCAGGGTAACTGACATAGCTTAGAGGATCAGCAACCTGAAGTGAATGGGCAGGCCAAAATGCTCACAGTGTGTTGTGACGAGTGGCGTCCCCGCACCAGATGACGGATGTGTTGGACGGCCTCCTAACCGGTGGGCTGACGAATTGGTTAAGATGGCGGGGAGGGGCTGGACGCCAGTGGCTCGTGACCATGACCTAGGGCGATCTATGGGGGAGGCCCATGTCCAACAATGGATGTCGTCCGGCAGATGATGTTGATGAGTCACAGAATCAGGTTTTCTATATGCAGATTTAGCTCTATTACTCACCATTATTTGTACACTTACGATTAAGATATACATTAATATATAGATAAGATAAGAGTGTGTCTATTTCGGTAGGTCGTTGTCATGGTGGCATGTTGTACAGATGTTTACTCTGTATTATGATTGCTCAGCCGAATAACATATGGGATAATTAATTTGGGTTCGGTTATTATTAACAATAGCACGAGAGAGAACACCGAAGAGATTTTTTTCGGACTTGAGTCCTATGCTAAGTACCGTAAGGACTTGTGTTACAGGCACTAGACAACGGAAATATATTTAATATATTTAAGAAATTTTATATATTTAAGATTTTTATTACAGAAATATATATATCCATGATCTAGGCGGGACTCGAACCCGAGACCTCGGGCGTAACACGCGGACTAACCGCCACGTTACAAACTGATCCAGCCTGTCATCAAATAAGAAAAGAACTTGTGCTGAGGAAGAGGCGAAGGGGAGGCTAATAGAGCTTCATCAATAGAGGATTGCTATGAGTTCCCGTCGGGTGACAAGACCAGGTTTACTGAAAGAGGAACTAATCACCTCCCTACCGCAGAAAGGAGAGATGCATCCCAATATGAGAGTGTTTGTAACAGCAAATTTAACTATTATTATCATAGTTAGAAGCAGAGGTTCCTCTTCCCCCGGCTCTGAAGTGGAGGGCAGCCCGCGAGCTTTAATAGTTTTAAGTTAAATGGCCTCAGCGCTGGCGTGAACGTATAGCTCATGTAGAGAATCATGACTGGGGATATAGCTCTTTGACAGAACCATGAATATGTTATGACAAGCTATCTTTAAGATCGAATGATATGAACTATTTAAGCCCATATATATTCCTATTATTATTTTACTAACAATCCGTCCTAGCTTGGCACGGATATTTCACAAAATATGGCAAAAATTCATTGCTTCACAAAAATGTAAACATTATACGTCACCGTGACAACAAATTTAATATATGACAGAACAACGTCCGTCTGGACAACCAGTTGTCAATAATTTCTGCAGCTGTATAAGGTTTGATCATTTTTCACATTTTGGTTACATTATCGAAGTTTTCATCTAACGTTTTGTGTTCATCACAGATAAAATAGGACTCCAGTGGTAAAATAGTTTTCAAATCGGTCCGCTTGTTTCGGAGCTTGTTTCTTCATAATATTAGATTTTTTTTGTACCTAGTCCTGCCACAAATATTGCTACAAAGGAAAAAATGTATTTCTTATTGCGCATAACATTTATTACTTTTACAGTGTGTTACTTCAATATCCAAATATAAAACAACTGAAAATATATAAGCTTATTTGAAGCGGTCTCCATGGCTGTAATACAATTCTTTAAACGTTGAGGTCAGTTATCAACAGAAGCACGCACTCTTTCCACGAGGAAGTTCTTCACTGCCAATCGTATGGATTGTTTTATTGACACCAAATTATCATGGCGTTGGATGTGGCAAGGGGTACTCTCTAAAACTGACCATAAATCATAGTACAGAGGCACTACAGCGAGACTAGACAACGGCCAGTCTTTAGCTCTGATGAAGTCCGAAACGTTCGCTTCCAAGTCTTGCTGGAAGGGCCATGCTTGGCTATTGACCATATCGAAGATGGTGTTACTAGGGGATACCTTGGCTTAGCTATTGACTATATTGAAGATGGTGTTACTAGGGGATACCTTGGCTTGGCTATTGACCATATTGAAGATGGTGTTACTAGGGGATACCTTGGCTTGGCTATTGACCATATTGAAGATGGTGTTACTAGGGGATACCTTGGCTTGGCTAATGACCATATTGAAGATGGTGTTACTAGGGGATACCTTAGCTTAGCTATTGACCATATTGAAGATGGTGTTACTAGGGGATACCTTAGCTTGGCTATTCACCATATTGAGGATGGTGTTACTAGGGGATACCTTGGCTTGGCTATTGACCATATTGAGGATGGTGTTACTAGGGGATACCTTGGCTTGGCTATTGACCATATTAAAGATGGTGTTACTAGGGGGATACCTACCTTCTCCAGAATGGTATCTCGATACACTTGTGCTGATGTTTTGATACTTATTTCACAAAAATATAGCTCAGTCACTCGTTCGTAGCTAACACCCCAACCAACCATCACTGAAGTCGGATAAAACGCACGTTGCACTCTGTCGACTAATTGGGTAAGCTTCCTTACAGCTTTGAGCATAAATACGGTCATTTTGTTTGTTAAGATGTTGCTCAGGTGTAAATAAAATCTCACCCGTAAATAACATTTTTATGTGAGCTCCCTTTGCGTACTGTACTGAGGAGATAGTCCCACGCATAGAGCATGAAACTACATACTCCTATGCAAAGGAACTGGAATGGTACGACTGGGGAGATCGACCTCTCGCTCACATAATGCCGCCGTAAAGCGATATCTTCGGTGTCACGTTTCCTGCGGTTTGTGCCACCACCCATCGCTGCTACTCTCGTCTCCTGGAGAGAGAGAGGAGAGAGGGGTCATTGCAGGGAGCCCAGAGGGAGATATTTTAATAAACAAATATACGTCCGCGTTCAAAGTTCTTGCTTGTAAGATTTGGTTATGTTCTCATTGCTACCATCTATGTCCATCATCAGATTTCCCCTATTTTTTTACAGAATATGGGCGCAAACGAGAAATCGGAGCCTTTTTACGACTACATACGCCCATGAACATCCACATAATTAATGTGAATTTTTATTTAAAACTTTATTTAAAGCGCTTAATATTCTCCCATTACCTTGTATTTGCAGAAAAGTAATGTGTATTTTTGTAAAATAGCATCAATAAAATGGATACCGTCCTTCAACATGTATGCTAGTATGAAATTAACTTAATCCTTATCGTAATTTATTTGACTTCATTTGACATACTGGTTTTGTGATGATAGTAAGAACTTATTAGTGTATATTGTGACTGCTATGTTACGGCTTATTATTACATGGATAACAATTCATATATTCTTGTTATTTAAATTACTGTCTGAATAATTTGTTTTGCACGCCATATAATGGCAATTACGCTGTGACATCATAATTGTTTCCAAGATCATACTTTACGTGTATTGGCAAATAAATAATAAGAAGTAGAAGCTTGTTACTCTTATTCTTACCTTCATGATAGTATTGCATTGTCATCCGCTTTAGAATAACCTCCATGTCATGATAATTTTGCATTGTCATCAGTTTCACAATATCTTACATGCCATGATAATTTTGCATTGTCGTCCGTTTCAGAATATCTTACATGTCATGATAATTTTGCATTGTCGTCCGTTTCAAAATAACTTACATGTCGTGATAATTTTGCATTGTCGTCCGTTTCAGAATATCTTACATGTCATGATAATTTTGCATTGTCGTCCGTTTCAGAATAACTTACATGTCATGATAATTTTGCATTCTCATCCGTTTTTCACGTGCATGCTAAATTTCGGCTCATCCGGTAAACGAGAATAGGATCGAATCTAACTGATGAAACTAAATAAATGCTTGCAATAGAGACCAAAAACAAACCTTAAAGGCCGGCAACCCGTTTGCAAGTATTGTAGTTGTCTATGGACGGCGGTCACCAACCTGCTCGTCTACCCCGTCTCATAGAAAACGCATTCGCAACTTATTTATTCATTTCCACAGACTGATGTCATGGTTATGAAACGCTATCCTCATATTTTATGTATCAATTGTGAAGACTACAACATGTATGTTACTTCCGTTCCATATTTCACGAGCTCGGAAATATCTGTCGAGATTCAATTGTTTATTTATGTGTTCATTGTGAATTTGAAAGTCGCCCGCTTTCACAGTAACTACAGATCTTTTGAAGTTGTACTCCTTTTGGCATGTCAGGGAAAAATTACGGGCGAAAATTTTGTAAGCGCACACACTGTCAAAAAAAACCGACACCCCTAAGTTAGCTAGAGTCAAAATTTTAATTGTTAAAAAAAATACCATAATGCGTTATAATAAAACTTTCAATGTATTAAATCTTAATTTTTTCTATTGTTTTTTCCGTTTTCTGTACAAACCTAGAAGAAAAATAAAAAAAAAATGACTTTCGCATTAAGGTCAATTTTTTTGTGATCTTTCTTTTGTTACGCTAAGGAATTAAAACTTCTAACGCGTGTACATAAGTACATACACAATTTTATATAATTTGGGGCAAACGAATAGTCGTGTAGCCTAATGGAAAGTAATAACCGACGTTTACAAACAGCTGCAACACCAGAGGTTATGCATATGCGTTGCCGTCCTTTGAGATGAGCTCTCTACAATAGTTAACTGTTAACTGTCTCGTGGTCTAGTCATGAACGTGTTTAACTACAGAATAAGAGGACACGGATTCGATTCCCGGGTCAGACAGGAAGACATTATTATTAATTGGAATTAGCATTTCAGAAGTTTGTAATGATAAGAAAGTTTTTACGGTGACACGCCTGCATAACATTTTCGGGTATTTTCAAATATCGAATTTGTAGAAAATTACGATTACATTATTTTAAATGACTTAAAAAAGTGTACTTTATTTTCAACCGTCAGAAGGTGAAGGGCGGACGGCTCCCTCGGTCATGATCTCCACGTGTCAAACATTTACATCAACATCGCGGTCATTTTAGAGACCGTGTGAGTGACGTCAGAGTTTTTCCGACAAGAATTTATGATGGACACTAAATATAATAAAGCTGAACTTTTCTTTTTTATACATAATATTGTTAGTTCTAATTTTAAATTAGAATATAGTGACAGATTCTTAAGTTTTGTTGTCTATTCGCTATATATAAGGGATTTAGAGTTCAGTTTATAATTATATTTTCAGTGGATGTAAGAAAGATGTAATCCTTATGATGTATAAAGATAAAAAGAAGTCAGTGTTTCAAAAGCAGGAACTCAAAAATCCACTGACAACTGTAAGACTTTTATAAGTGTTAAACACTAAATCTATTACAGAATTGACCGTTACTTTTATAATTTTAAGGCTGTGTCTGTAGTATTCATCATCATAATCATTATCAGCCCTTATCGGTCCGCTGCTGGACACAGGCCTCTCTCAATGAACGCCAAGACGACCGATCTCCTGCTACTCGCATCCATCCCGGACCGGCTGCTGCACGGAGATCGTCTTCCCACCTGGTGGACGGTCGACCAACACTTCGCTTTCCTAAACGATACCTCCATCTGCCCATCTGCCATCTGTTCTTCTGGGTGTGTGACCAACCAATTGCCACGTATTCGTCGCGTGATATCGGATACTTTAATTCTCTGCAGTATTACGTGTGTTTAATTTGCTATTGCAGTTTCTTTGCTTAGAGGGAATAAGACGGTTAGAAAAGCGAGCTCCCTGTTGCATTGCAGCGGAATCGGGCCGGGGTGGTACCTCTCGCTCACTTGATACGATCGTGAACTGAGATCAGTGTCGCGTTTCGTGCAGTTTGCGAGTAGCCGTTGGCCCATTTGTGGAAAGGGGAAAGGAGGGCAATGTATCGGCATAGTTGTGCGGATGTCCATGACTGTTGGTAGCCGTAAATCGTCCCCGATTGATCGTTTGCTCCCCCAGTGCTTTAAAAATAAAAAGACAGCAAGAGAGGCAGCGGGTTCTTTTTTTAAATTAAACCTTTTTATAGGATAGGGGGCTATCGAGCAATTGTAGCCTTTTTATAGGATAGGGGGGCTATCGAGCAATTGTAGCCTTTTTATAGGATAGGGGGACTATCGAGCAATTGTAGCCTTTTCACGACTACTGACACTCATGATCCACATAATCGCTATGCCGATGCGTTGTCCTCCTTCTTTCCCCCAATGGGCCACCGGCTACTCACAAACAGCACGAAACGCGCCACTGAAAATGTCACCTTGTGACAGTATTATGTGAGAGGTACCTCCCCGGTCGTGCCGGCCCAATTCCGTTGCATAGGTGGACGTAGTGTCCTCCTCCTATGTGACAACCTCTTCCAAAATTTTTATTATATATATTTTTCAAAACAGAATCCAAGTTAGACTTTATTTCTGATTATATAAAACAGTGTTCGCAACACTTTATTCGGTTACCACCAAAGTCCTAATTCACTCACTGTGACAAGAGGAGGGGAGTTCTGACATTCGCGTGACGTAATTTATGGATTGCCGTTTACCGAGCGAAAACATTATTAAAAGATTTCCTTAAAATGTTAATCAGTTCAACCGGTTCGTATGTTCATTCATTCACTCAGTTCTGCTATTAAGGGCTATTTCTTGTTCCACTGTGGAACTATTTATAATATAGTAATTATTTGTGTGTATTTGCTACATTGTGGTATCTTGCTAGCTGCCATTGTTATTGTAATTAATCATTGAAGCCATGATTTTTGGAAGAGGTAGTGCCATGCTGCACAGGAGGTGGTAGTACCCTGCATGGTACATGACCCTATATACCACCATGCAACGTTATTGGGCCGGCACGACCGGGGAAGTACCTCTCGCTTACTTGGTACCGGTGTAAAGTTGCAGCGCCGCTGTCGCCTTTCGTGCGGATACTGAGTAACCGGTGGGCCCT
>JAFELO010010695.1:176706-213118 GCA_017140195.1 Eumaeus atala | reverse complement strand
CATACTTCCCCGTCCATGCCTATACATATATAAAATGAGTATGTTTATACGAAATAATTTGCATATGTACTTTGAATTAAAGGACAAAACGTTAAAGACCTGTAGACATGGAAATTAATTGTAAAGGTAATAATGTGTAGCAGAAATGGTTAGTGTACACCCGAGGGGGAGAAGTCTGACCTTTTCGCCGAGGCCAGCCTGTCGCTGGAGGGGTCCTGTTGCCTGCAGATCCGGGACCCTCCACTAATAGCTGCTGAAGGCTCCCGTAGGAGTTCAGTTGTTATTGCTACATAGGTCTGGGGGTTCACCAGGTAGGCAGGTATCACAAACAAAAAAGGTACTGAGGCTGATGATGTTATGACATAATGGGCTTCAGTACCCTTCAGGGCCACTTCGGGCACATTCCAATCGGACAATCCGGACAATGTAATGCGTGCTCAGAATTATCAGAGAAACATTTAATAACAGTTGCCCGATCTAGGGATCGACCCCAGGACCCCACTCGGCTAACGGTCTTAACAGGCGACACCCGCACCGTTATACCACAGAGGCGAATTATAATTTAAAAATAAATAAACAAGAAACAAGTATTTAAATGGCTGATAAATAAAATATATTATAGTTTATTTCAATATTTAGATGATAATATATATTGTAATGTGTATCTAATTTGGAATTATTTCATTTTATTTTGAGAGCATTTTGTTATTTAAGTTTAATAGCGTGATTGTAAATATTAATTTATTGTATGCATGTTAACCATGATATGATATAAATTGTGAAATACATCTAAATAAATATCATATCTTATATATACACAAATATTTGCTTTTAGTATTGCCACGCTGCATAGGAGGTGATAGTGCCATGCGTAGTGAATGACACTACATCCTATTATGCAACGGAATTGGGCCGGCACGACCGGGGACGTACCTCTCGCTCTCATAATACCGCCGTAAAGGGACGTCTTCTCTGTCGGGTTTCATGCTGTTTGTGAATAGCATTGGGGGAATTGGGGGAAATAAAGAGGGCAACGCATCGGCATAGTAATTATGTGGATGTTCATATTCTATAAAAAAAATCGATTGGAATGACACACGAAAGATTCTATAATTAATAATTTAAGCACATTATGAAGCATAATGTTGTCAGTGTGTAGATTACAATAAGACTATTTCTGTTGATTTTATCGCGGTTTATTTAATAATTTAGGTAGCCCGACGTACCAGAAGCTTTGAAGCAACCATGGTTAAGGGTGGACTGATGTCCAACCGTGAGTCCACCCGTGGCCATGATTGCTGTAAAGCTTCTGCAACGTGAGGCTACTTAAATGATTAAATAAACCGCGATGAAATCCGCAAAAGCAGTTTTATTTTAATGAGTAACAATCGCGGAAACGTAGGACATCAATAATTTTAAATTACTCAATAAATTCCTTCTATTCTAATCTATGTTAAGTTTTGTCTGTTAGGATTTATGTAAAACCAGTCTGCAAAAACCAGATTAAATTTCTAGACACATTTGTTTATGATATAAACTTTTCGGCTACTAGAAGACATACACGTGGGGGCATACAAGCAGAGTGAACTGCTTGATGACTATGACTTATGAATATTAGCATAATGGTTGTGTAGATATGTCTGTCCTATGGGACACCGGAAACTAAAATGTCGCTATTCGCGTGAAATGTGACAGCATAGCAACGCATCGGCATAGTAACTAGTGTGGTTGTACATGGGCATCGGTAGTCGTAAAAAGGCTCCGATTGCTCGTTTAATCCTTATTTTATAAAAAAAAACTCTTTAATTACCCATTTTTCTGTTGTCACCCATTAAAGGTGAATGCTCGTAATTGCCACGCTGAGCAGGCAGATTGACAATCGTAGATTAGGTTTCGGAACGGCGCCACTGCTGCCTGTCGCCGATCCGATTGATGCTAGCGCCATCACTCGGCGCGAGCGCCGTCCGGTGCTCCCGTCTATTTCACTGTCACTATGAAACGGAAGGGACACCAAACAACGAGCTCGCTGAAGCATCCTAGATCTACAGAGACTTGACATTTTTACAAATTTGACTTCTTACTACGGCTGAAAGAGTTAATGGTATTTTTTGGTATCTTGAGTGAAGCCACGGGTACAAGTTAGTATATATTTTTTTACCTCCAGCTCCATAAGGTACCGTGAGAGATTTAAATATCTCTTTGCACGGACCGAAGCTTTCGTGAGATACGTAAAGTAGCTTTAAGCTCGGCTATTTATTTAAGTGCCCACAGCTTTTATCTTTCAGATAGTTTGCCACTGAAAAGTGAATAAGAGCTTACCTCTTTATTGAATTCCATACTTAAGCCCTCCATTTTTTGCACTTCTTTTAATGTACTGAACTTATCTGATGAAAGCTTTTAATTTTTTTGTAAGTGAATACTCCTATTGGCTTTTTGAGAATTTTTTGGGTGAACAAACATTTTGAAACTCGAGTCGCCTGCTATCTGAGTGCATTCATTCATATTAATGTAGTTATTTGATAGTACGGCAGAGCTATGCTGTATTGCAGGCAAATTGGGCCGGCACGAACGGGGAACCCCTATGACACCATTGCAATGTGACAGATTCGCTGTAACGCTTCATGCGTTTTGTGAGAAAAAATTGTTTCCAGAAACACGCACAAACCGCATGAAACTAAACTTTCTTTTTATAACAAAAAGAAAGCTTCTTCACGACTGCAATTCAAAACAACCGCATAATAATCATGTTGCCTAATTTCCTTCGACTGTTCCACTGGAAACTCAGACGCGCACGATATGTAACATCATAGCTGTCTGTTCGATTAAGTTGTTAGCAGTTTGACATGACCTTTTTAGGTTGACGCGGGGAAATAATGCGGATTTGCATGATAATAATGCGGATGTCTATGGGCATGGGTAGACGTCAAAATAATCCGATAGCTCGTTTGCCATACTACGCTGTGAAAGGGACAAACTTATAGACACGTGTACGTTATCCATTAGTGAAATTTAAGATCAAACTGAAGTTTCGCCAGAGAACTTCGTCTCTCTACGCCAACACGCATGGAACAGTCGACTATGGTTTTATAGCATAGAGAGGGTAAACAAGATTATTTACCATACAAACGAAAACAAAGTTCTTACAAATTTTCCTTTATTAAAACTGTAGCGCTTACAAACTTTCCTTTAATTAAATCTTAGCTCTTACAAACATATTTTTGTTATAATTTTAGCTCTCAATATTCCTATATTCAATTATAATGACATGAAATAAGGTTTTAGCTTTTACAAACGTTCCTTGTTTTAAATTGTAGCTATTATAGACTTTCCTTTATTATAATTTTAGCTCTTACCAACCTCTTTTATTAAAATCTTAGCTCTTACAAACTTTCTTTTATTAACATTTTAGCTCTTACAAGTTTTCCTTTATTAAAAATTTTGCTCTAACAACTATTTTATTTTTATTTACTAAAATTGTAGCGTATACAAACTTCAACTTTCTTAAAATTTTCGCTCTTACAAATATACCTTTATTAAAATTTTGGCTCTTAGAACTTTCGTATATAAAAATGTTGACACTTATAAACTTTCTTCTTCGTTACAAGGTAATGTTCTTCACACGTATAGATATTTGTAAAACGCTCTATAGCCCAAACAGGTAGACATATTTTAACCTTTCAACTGATGTAAGATGTAGAATCTGTAGAAGTTGTAACATGAAAGACACCTGGTACATTAAAATATAGTTCAACCTGGTTTTTGTTCTTAAATTTAATGCAAGTTCTATGTTGTCCAAAGTTTACGAAACAGATGTACAAGCGAACGTGAGAAGATGTAGCTACCGAGGAAGACGTAGACTGTCGTACCACGAGCAGATTGATCGGGTACTGTCCGAAGGTGTCAAGAGTCTTCGTAACCGGTGTGTGTGTGAGAAAAGTTATAAATGTGCGTGCGTCCAATGTGGTGCTCCATTCTCTCCGCGTACCCCACTGGGGATGGCATGAAAATATGTTATTGCTGATCGTTATGTCATCTCGTTTGATCATTGTAACAAACCAGCCGTCCGCCCCGGCTTCGCCCTAGAATAAAAGGGACTAAATTATACACTAAAAGATATCTCGAGAAAACGTATGTCAAGAATTTTCATTATCAGTCCAACAATAAGCTAGGGATTTATATTTTGAGAAGACAAGCAAAATACAGATCACAGACTTTATTTTAAATATATCAAGATGCTTTGTCACAATACCATACGCGCATCAAGGTCAGTTAAGCGTAAGATCCCCACCATGGTTCAAGGCTTGTCGTGGCGGTGGGGCTCAGTAGCCTGGGGTGAACCCAGGCGAGGCCAACCGAACCGAAGGAGATGATCTTTGTACTCGTCTTATAAGATTTTCTTGCTCTTTCCTCTTGATCTTTTGTAAAAAGCAATGTGCCGCGAGCCCCACACACCACTGGACCCCACTCAAGGCCGGTGAAGGAGCGTAAGTGCGTTTCCCTGTGTAAAAAAATTGAGCGTATGAGAAATGCATTTTCCGATATTATATATAAAACAAAGTCCCCTAATAACTTCTGCTTTAATGTTTATAAAATTTACTTTGCGGATTTTCACGAGGTTTTCGCTCATGCATAGAGCGATTCCCGAAGGAGGTTCTAGTGTACGAATGCCCCTACATTTCACGAGCAAAGCCGCGGCGGATCACTTGTAATATAATAAAGTACATGAAAATAGTTTTAATCAACTCAGTGTCAGTCGTGTTATCATGACAAATCTAACTCTACACTAAAAGTAGTGTAGCCGTCCAGGCTCTGCCAGTGGCTATATGAATATATTTATAAACTTATGCCGAACAAAGTCCCCAGAAACCATGTGTATGTGATACATTATCTCCAAAGCCATCTTACGGATCTTCATGCGGTTGTCATCCACGAACAGAGCGATTCACGAGTAATGTTTTAGTATATAATTTGTAGCCTTTCATTCAAGGACCAAGCCTGGGTGAGTCGCTAATCATATATCATACGCTTGGGAAATTCTACTTCTAATAGAAACTGGTAAAAATACCTGGAGCGCTTCGAAAGGATTGTACTGTAAACATCTTAACGCAAATAAAAAAGATTATATCTAGTATATTTTAGTAGGTGGTAAGAATGATGCATCGCAGCGGCATTCCGTAGACACGTTCGGGGAGGTACCTCTCGCACATATGATACCGCTGCGAAGTGACAGCTATGCTGAAGGGAAGGAGGAAGTAATGGCAACGCATGACGATGGTAATGCGGTGTAATGTCTCTGGTCGCTCGTACTTGTCAATAGTTTTGGATTTCTCGTTTGCTAAAATATAATAAAAAATTATAAACCTAAAGTTAATGGAACCTATCACATGCTACAGCATTTACACACCCATCACGGCGATGACAAGATCATATCAAACAGTAAACATGCTTTCCAACATCAATTATCTACCAACTTTCAAAAAAAAAAATAAAATACATCCAACATCCCAAGCGGTTACCAACCGTAACTTGCCAAATTAAGGTTGGATATTCCGTGCAAAGCGACGCAATTTTTCCGACCCGGCGCGAGGTGAGGGGTTTTCAGGAGTTTCCTAGATATCAGTCGGTGTTTGGCGTTCGTTCGAGGTGCTAACGCGTTACCCGCGTGTCACTCGCGACGCGTAAACATTTTTTTTGAGTGATCATAAGTGCTTCTTTTTGTGATTGGATGTTTTTTTACGGTTGTTATTTTTAAGGTAAGTTGCTGTTGAATTATGTGGGATGTTTTTGATATTCTATTTGATGCGTAAACATCGTTGGATATACTGCTTGTGCTATTTTCCTTTTGTGGAATTTGGATGGAATTTTTGTTGTATTTCTTGTAAACTGGATAATATTCAGCTACTTCTTATATATTTCAATACGGTACTTAAATGATTTACTGTAAAAATATATTTTATAAAAAGTGTTCATGGATTTCACATATCCAAACTAAAAAAGATGATTTCTTTATTTGTTTATGCGATATTCGTATAAAATCAGAGCTTAAAAAGGATGAGGATACTAAAAAAATGTCACTATGTGTACACTCAAACCAAATAACAATTATTATGATAATCACACTATCAGATTTATTCACCGGATTAAATCAAGTATTAGATGAATGTAATATAAGATTCTTTCTTAATTTATAATTTATGAACACAAAAAATAAGTACATTATAAACTTAGGATCTAGAAATGCTGGTAGAAAAGTACTAGGTATTCCAGTATTTCGGAATCTCTTCCATTAATCATACTACAGGAAAATGAAAATGTCAATAGCAAAATTAGTGTGCACACTAATTTTATAACAAAAACACAAATGCAACGACCAAATAAAATGTATATAATATGTATTATTAGTTGTGTTTTTTGAGAAATAAATCACAATTGATGTGTTATACTTTACATAATTTACAGCAATACTTTCTTACTAACCAATAAAAAAAAAACTCACTAATTCATCCCCGTAGAGTGCAAAGTGAATCAGCACTTGAATAAATAAATGAACTTCATACAATCTATCCACAACTTTACTACGAAAATTAAAATTAAATAATTGTGGAATTGGCATATAAAGTTTACTTATTCAAGTGCTTACATGAATTTCCATCAAGACGTGACAATATATTCAATGGAAAGAATTATTTAATATTTGCGACATGAAAACATTTTATGTGTCTTCCACGTGTGCCAAATTTCAGGATGGTCTGTTCAACAGCTTTTGCATGAAAGAATAATAAACATACATAAATATTTCGCATTTACAATATTCGTGGGATTAGTTAATTTATTGATGTCTTAAATAATGTTGCTCATTACAATAAAACTAATTTTACGCATTTTATCGCGGTTTATGTAATTATTTAGCTAGCCCGACGTTTCGGAAGCTTTACAGCAACCATGGTCCTGGGTGGACTGAGATGAAAGGTCACCTAAAGACAGCAAGATATTCAGTACTCTTGGCGTGAAACGGTCAAATAAATAATCATAATTCTTTGAGTACTTTAATTAATTTGTCACATCAGGATATCTGTTATCGTAGTTCACCCCTGACCAGTTGCTGCAAAGCGTCTGAAACGTCGTCCTAGTTAAATAATTAAATAAACCGCGATAAAATCCGTAAAATAGCTTTATTGTTATGAATAAGTTAACTATTAAAAGATGTACCTAACTAGATTAAGAGACAGCGTGTCCACATAATAACAGCTATGCAGTTTAGTAGAAAAATAATATGGAATTTTGTATATCTTTTCCTGAGTTGGTTGATAGTATACCAGTGAACTTAGTGAGTAATATTAAAATATACACTAGTGGGTTGCCAGCTTTTGCGTTAATTGAATAATGATATGAACTATTGGATAATGATATAAGAATTAGTTGTGTTTTGTGATTAATAAATCACAATTGATGTGTTATACTTTACATAATTTACAGCAATACTTTATTACTAACCATTTAAAAAAAAAAACTCACTAATTCATCCCCGTAAAGTGCAAAGTGAATCAACACTTGAATAAATAAATAAACTTCATACAATCTATCCACAACTTTACTACGAAAATTAAAATTAAATAGTTGTGGAATTGACATATAAAGTTTACTTATTCAAGTGCTTACATGAATTTCCATCAAGAAGTGACAATATATTCAATGGAAAGAATTATTTAATATTTGCGACATGAAAACATTTTATGTGTCTTCCACGTGTGCTAAATTTCAGGATGGTCTGTTCAACAGCTTTTGCATGAAAGAATAATAAACATACATAAATATTTCGCATTTATAATATTCGTGGGATTAGTTAATTTATTGATGTCTTAACTAATGTTGCTCATTACAATAAAACTAATTTTACGCTTTTTATCGCGGTTTATGTAATTATTTAGCTAGCCCGACGTTTCAGAAGCTTTACAGCAACCATGGTCCTGGGTGGACTGAGATGAAAGGTCACCTCAAGACAGCAAGATATTCAGTACTCTTGGCGTGAAACGGTCAAATAAATAATCATAATTCTTTGAGTACTTTAATTAATTTGTCACATCAGGACATCTGTTATCGTAGTTCACCCCTGACCAGTTGCTGCAAAGCGTCTGAAACGTCGTCCTAGTTAAATAATTAAATAAACCGCGATAAAATCCGTAAAATAGCTTTATTGTTATGAATAAGTTAATTATTAAAAGATGTACCTAACTAGATTAAGAGACAGCGTGTCCACATAATAACAGCTATGAAGTTTAGTAGAAAAATAATATGGAATTTTGTATATCTTTTCCTGAATTGGTTGATAGTATACCAGTGAACTTAGTGAGTAATATTAAAATATACACTAGTGGGTTGCCAGCTTTTGCGTTTATTGAATAATGATATGAGTAAATTTTAATATCGAATAGTAAATTTAAACGAAGTTTATTGATAACAATTTATTTAATATTTTGAGATAGATAATTTTTATATTTGTATTATAGCCCATTTGTGTTAAGGTACAGCTGTCCTCACATCACTGGGACAAATATCAGCTTACTTATTAAGTGTTATCAGGATATTTCCATCTTCTAATAACTGTCTTGAGTCAAAGTGGCGGTGTTACACCACCCGCCTTCAAAGAGCACTTTAAGCCGTCGGTCCTGCGCCTGATTTCTCTCCGGTCGTGTCGGATTGGCGTCCCATCGGAATAGGAGAATGAGAGAATAGAGGGGTGTAATTGTGCCAGAGAAACACACAATTGTGCAATATATGTACGTCGCTTTAGCCGAAATTCGGAGAGGAGAACATTAATCCGTTTTACATCGCTTCATGGCAATATCTGATTATAAGTTACTAGCAACCCGTCTCTGCTTCGCCCATGTATGACAGGGTCCCAATAGCTTAACAAGTTACACAAAAACCTCTCCCTCTGAAGTCGCTCTATCCATCGGTAAAAACCAAATGTATGTATTGAGAAAATCGGTGTATGGCATCGATTTTCTCATCATCGAAACATGTAGACTGCTTTCAGTCACTTTATATTGAAATGAAAACTAGCTATCCGCCCGGCTTCGTCTATGGATAAATTGTACTAAAACCTTTCTCGGGATTCGCTCCGTCCGTCGGCGATATCCGCACGCTAATCGTTCAATACATTATTGAAAATCGATAACATACACACGGTCAGCTTCTAGGGAGTTTGTTTTATAATAAGTATTGTCTTTTTGCAATTGCTTGGCCTAAAGATCTCACATTTATAATGGAATATTTATAAATATTACATATGTTGAAACGAAGCACCGTAAGTATATGTAAGCCCATATGCTTCAAATTGACCCTATCATATGATAATAATTTCACCTTTACGTTCGATATGAGGTCAAGGTTACAAACACTGGCTCAGTTTATTGTTTCATTAAACATACGAGAACATTAAAATAGGATTGAAAAATGTCGTGACTAAAAACTCTATGCTATTATGACGTATCTCCGCGGCTGTAGGGTCAGTGAGTATAGTGTTATAAGGATGTTTGTACGTTCATGTGCTATTCTCAGGAACTATAATTCCGATTTGTTTTTTTTCCGGAGGGACCTAATACTGGTTGGCTGCGCTTGCCCAGTCTCAACAGTTCAACCGACTACGAAGACTTTTGTGTCTTCAGGTTAACTCCGATTTGATAAAACCTTTGATTGATGAGTCTACTTATCAAGGAAAGGCTTGGGTTGTAAATAATTACAGCACGACCAACAGACGAGTTACACGGGTGAAACTGCAGGGCACTGATAGTAAAAAATAAAAAGATCTTGACAGGCCTTTTGGTTAATTTGTATATTTGTTATCAATTTTATAATATTGCGTGTTTCTAGAATAATCTTTATGGGGTCCTTGCACGGTATTACGTGAACATTGCGATATATTTTATGTAATTCCCCTAATTTCTCTTGTCCTAGGGTGTTAATGTATTTCGAGTAAGAAAAGATTTTTTTTAAATAAAAAGAATACAAGACAATGCAAATGAAACAAAATTTTATTGGGATAGGAAAAGCAATTATCGGTTATTTTTGTTCTAACTTTATCTATGTTATATATACAATAAATTCCCCAAAAGATGTCTAACTGGAAATCGTCAAAAAACCTGCAAGACGGATGTCCTTGCAGTTCTTAACGATAGATAGAGCGATCCCCGTGGATGGTTTTAGTGTATAATTTGTTCAGGTAATTCACGGGCGGAGCTGGGGTGGGTTATGTCCAAATGCTTTCTTTATGTATGTCATTGACTTTCTCAAAATCAACTGAACGTTTTTTTATGCCGTTTTCACTCATGTATACAGCGATTCCCGATGATTTTAGTTAGATTGGCCCCTGATATATACGGGGAAACCGGGGCGGATCGCTATACTATAAAGCTGAAAATGAAAATGAAGAAAATTATTAATAGGGCCCAGAGATTTCAATATGATCGGCAAACAGACAACACTTGCATGATTAAAAATGTGAATATATCTTGTATCTCTGTTAAATAAGAATTTTGAAATTTGGTACGGTTCTTTATGGTATAAGGGGACAAGCGATAAATACAAGTGTTTTGGTTACTCACGACAGCCATACATATCCACGTAATGTATATAAATGTCGTAGTCGTGTCGTATAAATGGCCGCATTACTTATTAAAGTTTAGTTTTGGGGCGGGCCAACAATTAGCCGAGTTGTCATTGTGAGCAGTTCTTCAATATGGCGGCTGACGATTGGCTTTATTGTATATCTTGACTTTACGCAGTTATAGTGCTCAATAAAGGCATGAAATTGGGCCAATTGTTTTAAATACAAAAAAAAAACCTATCCACGAAGGGCTACGCTCGCGCCCTAACCTTCGCACGTAACCGGGCTGAGTCTTTAATTATCTGTATTCGCCATTGGTATTTTCATGTCAAACAACGGCCACACATGTTGAAATTATTAAATCCGGTGAAATGGGCGGATGATGACGCAATTTATTTCGGAACGGCTTAGCTTTATTGAATAAAACTTTCTGGCGGAATTTCACTCAGCCATATTCAATCCGGCCAGTCGTTGGCCCGCCACAAAACAAAACCGTCCCGTTTTTCAAAATGGCTAGGAATATTGGAATACGGCGACTATAATACATATAAGGCAATATGGTACTATCAGATAACTGGTTGGCGCACTTGGGCCGTACATGTTGCGCCTGAGGTCGCGGGTTCGAATCCCGCCCGGGTCATGGATCTTTTCTCTTATCTCTTATACGTATTTTATGTGGTTCTATGATTAAAATCCTAAATATGTAACATTTGTCACATACCGTTAAGTGACATCACCAGTGTCGCGTTTCGTGCGGTTTGTTAGTGGCCGGCGGCCTATGGGGGGGAATGAGAGCAATTCTCGTTTGCCCCCACAGGACTGGATTAACGTGATGTGACAAGTCCGCAGATATTTTAATCTCTAATTGGGATGATGCTCCATGTTATAATTCCCTTGCGTGCGATTTGGACTCGTTTGTTTGGGGTGAAATTTTATACGCCCTACTAATTAGATTCGACAATTTAATTGGGATAAAGCGGGCCTGTGGGAGTTGTTCGCTTGCAAAACTGTATCTTGAGATCCTTAATGATACCAAGTTAACCTTTACTTATTTGTATATTCCTACTAATATTGTCTATGGTTCTTTGTGCTGAGATCTCAGTAAGAGGTTGTGCAATACTGCGTTGCAGCGGAATTGGGCCGGCACCACCCGGGAAGTACCACTGGCTCACATAACAGCGGTGTAACGTGACATCTTCGGTGTTGTCTGTCGAGCTGTTCGTGAATAGCCGGTGGCCCATTAGGGAGAGACAAAAGGAGGGCAACGCAACGGCCTCGTAATTATGCTGATGTTCACGGGCGCCGGTAGTCGTAGAAAGGTTCCGATTCGAAAAAAAGGAAACTCATCTGCATGAAAATAACGCAGTCTATAGTCGGTACGGTAGTCGTCAAAATGTATTATTTATTTATTTCGTGTTTAGGTGAAACAACAGTTCAATAACAAAGAATAAAAAAAAATGTAGTGGCAGGAAGATATGAATTCTCCACTAGTAGAGACAGTAATTATTATTAAAATACATTATACGCCACTCCTAAGTATGAGCACCAAAGACAGACAGGTTACACAAAGTTATACTCAGTTGCAAATTTTTTAAGAAGAACATTACATCTCAAGGAATGAATCACTAATTAGCTTTATCACAGACGCACAGCCAGTGCTAAGGAGATCTAGATCAAATTTATTGGTCAGCTTGTTGAACTTATTTCCCACACTCCAGATGAAACTGTTTTTCTTAAAATTCGTGGAGACTTTGATTTCTCGTTTGGCCTCCATATAAAAGGATCCCAATGTGTTGGACTTTTCAACCATGGGGATGGGGATGGATGAATGTATATATGTACGTATGTGTGTAGGCTTACGTTACCTGCTACAGCAGGAATGGTTTGGCGTGTTTTACCTTATCAGGTGTTGTAGCGTTTCGTCTTGAAAACGCGACTCTGCACTAGGGCCAGTTCTAAAAACATTTTGTACCACCGATAGACGTCTTTTTTGTACAAAGTAGCTTCTCCGTACGCCACAGTCAATATTCGGAATGCACCCACGCACTTAATTTCGTTTTTCACACAAAATTTGATTCAGGTTCATTGTTCAATTTTTTCGAATAGGTAAAAATCGTAGACGAAGCAAACACGTGCCAGTAAAGCAGCTGTCAACATTTAACTGAATATTCGAAATGGCCGAAATTGTCAGCATAAGTGAGAGGCATATGTACCAACATAACGCCGCGAAAAACAAAAATCGAAGTTCGAATATACGTAACCCGCGAAAATTCAAAATTCGCGACAATTCTTGAACACACCTCGTATGTGTGTGTAGGCTTATGTCACCTTTTAGGGGAGGAATGGTTTGGCGTATTTTAACTCAAAAGATTGTTGGTACATTTAATCTTGATAAAGCAACCGGCACTGCTGGGTACATATTATATTGTAATATAGTTAAAACCGTTGGCTGTTAAGTTTTTCGCCTTAGATTATTCTTATCTGACTATGATTTGTAGCTGGCGGCTCTTTTGTGGGGGAGGTGAAAAGTGATTAAAATGATGTTGATGGGCGTCGGTAGTTGTAAAAAGGCTCCGTTTTCTCGTTTGTCGCCTTATGCTATAAAACACAGCATTAGCAGGAGGCTCGTTTATTTTATTCTATCGGTCAGCAACTCTTATATTTTTTCAGTAGACGTCGACGCAGTTACTATCGCTGTGTTGCTGTTTCATCAAAATTGTTTCAGTAGTTTTTGTATGAAAAAGTAATAGACTAATTAACCCATTGAGCCTCTTAAGGATAAATTGGCCAAGTCGAGGGGTGCTGGAAAGAAGGACAATGCATTGCAATAATACGGATGACTACGTGCGTCCGTAGTCGACAAAATTTTCCAATTTCTCGTTTGCTTCCCTTTTTTATTGTTGACGCGGGGAAACGCATTTACGCGCCTTTACCGGCCCTGGGTGGGTCCAGTGGTGTGTGGAGCTCGCGGCACATGATATACTGCCGAGTACCCACAAAAACCACCGCGACTGCCACCAGTGCCGCCTTTTGTAGGTGTCCCGGAACAACAAATCATCAGGGCACCTCGACGGCTAGTCAACCCCCGACGCCACCTCCACAGATCGGGTTGTCCCGTACCACAGTACAACCCCACCGACTTTGGGATAGTGCAATGGGGTGAGTTTCCCATCCTCACCCCTTGCCCCGTGCGCAAAAGCGCCGCCATTTTTTGCTCTTCTGTCCACTCTTCTTACAGGAGGGGTTCTAAGATCCACAACCTCCAGTGTTTTATTGGCTTCGCCCAAGGTGTCTCGGATCACCCCAGGCTACAGAACCCCACCGCCACAACAAGGCTTGAACCATGCTGGGGTCCCGTTTGCCTCCTGATAGTATAAGATATGAAGACGAGCCTTTTGATTATTACCGACACCCGTGGTTGTTTCGCAGATGCATTGCCCTCCTCTCATTTCCCCCCGAAAGGGCCACCAGCTACTGGAACCGCACGAAACACGGCAGCGACGCTGTTTTTTGTTATAATACCTCGTTAATGACTAACTAAAATTTTAAATTTTTATTCAGGAGATACATTTTTACGTAATCAATGTCACCAAAATTGTCTGTCTGTGAGGTGTCGATTTACACATATAAACTGTACGGATTTTTCACCACGGCATAGAGCGATTCCCGGGGAAGGTATTCGTGTATAATTTGTTAAGGTCCGGCCACTTTACATAGCTAAACGTCAATGATCTAGGCGGATTCGTACCCGCGAGCTCACCGCTCCCGTTACAATTTCCCCAACCGATCAACATGTTTCTCTATTTAGCGATCAATTTAGAATAACGAATTACAAATGTTAGAGTTTCCATTTGGGATTCTAAACTTAATGTCATCTGAATTCAGCTCTGTCTACAACAATGAGACACAGTTTACATAATCCATTGTTTTGAAAATAAATTGATTTACAAGCTTTTATTTAACTTGAAGCGTTAATTTGTATGTTTAGTTCAAATATTGAGAACTGAATTGGACCCACTTCTCGTTATTCGATCAAGCTGAATCTCCAGTACTTACTATAGCTTAGTACTTATTGTGTCCTGTGGTGTTGTGTATACTTTTGACATGATTGTGTTCATCACTGGTACCCAAGCAGAGGACTGAACCCATTTGGGACCCAGTGACAGCTACTGAAACGTCGCGCTAGTGATAATATCCGTAAAAGTGTTTTTCTATTATAAGAGGGCAAACGAGCAATCGGAGCCTTTTGATGACTATCGACGCCCACGGACATTCGCATGATACTTACACAGATGCGTTGTATACTTTCACCCCCCCCCCCCCAAAATGGGCCGCCGGCTGCTCACAAACCGCTCGAAACGCCACAGCGACGTTGTCACTTTACACCAGTATCATGCGAGCGAGAGGTAACCCCAGTCACACCCAGGTGCACAGCAGTCGTGCCGATCCAATTCCGTGACATAGGAGGATGTAGTGTCATGCACCATGGACCGCACTGCCTCCTCCTGTACAGCATGGCACCACCTCTTCTGAATTCCAATGAGCTTAAATAAAAAGTTTGTTGTAATGAGTAACATTCGCGTAAGCTTAACGCATCTTGAACAACTGCCTCTATTCTAATGTTTTTTCAGTGTTCGATAGCCCATCTGTTGTGAAGTGCCCTCCCTCAGCTATACACCAAGACACTATGATTACTAGAAGCTGAGTTACGCGGCCGAAGGGAAGGGACTGGTGTACAAAATATTCATCAAGGGGTTTCATAGAAGCAAGAATATGCGTCATGATATCGGGATCGATTAGAATCCCTTCTTCCGACTTCAAGAGAGAGGTGAATTTATGTAGGGCCTTCTACAGGTGTGGGGAAGAAGGGCAGGTGTCGATTCTTATAACAGAACGTGGTTTTAGATGCCCATAACACTGTCTCTAACATGTATCTTGGTTTAAAATATGAAATGTGGATTTGAATAGATAATTATGCTATTATCACGGATTTGGCTAAATCATAATAATGATTTCGTCCTAACCGAAACTCGGCTGAAGCGGTCAAGTTTGCAAAGAGCCACACGACTTGTACAAGTGTTCGCGCAGACACAAGTAAGTGTCTATTCCCTGAATCTCATTTTCGGGATTCAGACACGACTGGAGTCGCAGCACCGACGGCTTAACGTGCTCTCCGAGGCACGGGGGGTGTAACTTCCTTCTCGGCACTGTCATTAGAAATTGAAAAACCCTAATAATACTATTATATTTGGTACAACCCGGAATTCGAACCCGGCACCTCACGTCAGGCAGTCAAAATATAGACATCAATCTAAGCCGGTGTTGTGACAGCAGATATATTTTCCTGGTAGTGTCAGCTACAATAGTCTACTAAGATCAAACCAAATTGTACTAGGAGATAATAAGACAAAGGATATTGTCTCATTAAAACTGTATTTACTCCTACAGTTGACCCAAAAATGTCAATGGGTCAGTAAAGTGTAATAAGCCTAGAATATTGTTGCGAAGTTTATATATGTAATTAAATATTGTTGTTAAGAAATACAGGATGTTTTGAAAGACACAGACTGAATATGTTAAAAGAAAGGTACCAAAATTTTACCAAATTTTTCTCTTAAATTCTTACTATATGCTTACCTAGACCGGGCGGCCGCTGCTAGCCCGCACATTTGACCCCGCGCACTTCCGGGGTCCTTGATCCTTGAGTGCGCGGGTTTGTAAACGAAACAGACGATGCTATCTCACTCGTAGGCTTCTCCCAGTATGAGCATTACTATGACCTGGAACGTTACAAGGACGTCAAACTTTTTCGTGAATATGGCGATTATCGATTAACAAGATTTGTGTGTGTGTGTGTGTGTGTGCGCGCATGTGCGTGTGTATATATAATAAAACCATGGCATATAGTGAAAACTAAGACGCGTTTCGTGTGGTTTGTGAGTAGCCCACAACCCGTAGGAGAGATGTACGGATGTCTATAGGCGTTGCTAATTGTCAAAAAGTTTGATGTTCATTTTCCCTCTATAATATATATTGAAAGTATCAGTCGTGCATTGGTTAATTTTAATCTATTCTCCGTTGTCACCATAGACTGCTTGACAAACAAACAGACACTACATAGCCGCGCATAACATCGACAGAGTATTTTAACACTGGCGAGTTTATTTTGACAACACATGCGTGCTAACGTCGGCCATAATGCATTTATCAATATTTTCAATACTCACCGAATGGTGACGATATATATATTGGATGAATTGTATTTATAGATTAAAGTTTTTTTCAGTGGTAAAGAGGCAACGGTTATAGGTGCTGCCGGTAGGTGAGGAAGATTTAAACTCTGCTGGCATCGCCCCGCGGTTTCACCAGCGTAACTCCCGTCCTATCTCCTATCACTCGTGGCGTCATAGTATGTAGCCTATACCCTTCCTCGATAGATGGACTTTCCAACACAAAAATATTTTTTTTTAATTCGGGTCGGTAGCATCTGATACTAACGCGCTCAAATAAACAATCAAACAAGCTCTTTCGATTTATATTATTTGTATAGATATACTTTAACAAAACTATGACCTTTAATATACCCTAGCGTAACAAAATATATTGTAACAATCGTTCTGTCCAAAACTGAATGCCTCACGGAAATCCATTCAGTAGAATACCATACAGTTTGTGGACATCATTTTATAACACACACACACACACACACATATATATATATATATATATATATATATATATATATATATATATATATACACACGGGCGCGCACACGCGTGCACACTCTCTCGCACGCGCACATGCTAACGCTCACGCATTTGTTGACGCTGACGTTACCGTTCACACACACGCACACGAAAAGACATGGCTTAAAGTGCCACAGTCAAGGCTATTTCTTAACATTGGAGGGCGGACGCCCCGTGACATTAATCTCCTTCTTCTTCTTTCTTTCTTCTTCTAACTCCAAGTTGGGCCTCCTGCGACTCGAAAACCTCACAAAATACATCCATTTCTTTCAAGGCGGCACCAAACGTACCTCGACCGACTCGATTCATCTGCAATGAAACGTGTCCGTTATATGTGGATGTATATGGGCGCAGGTAGCCACCAAAACACTCCCACTACACATTTGCCTCCAGAAGCCACAGACAAAGTTCTCAAACAAAGAGTAATTATAAAGTCATTGTCTTAATGACGTCATTAGTGTATTAAACAAACCTCTGGCAGTAGACAAACTAAAAAAGATATTTATAAAGTTCAACAAGCTTGAAGTTTGCGCGGCAAAGTGTACGGTCTTCTTATTTTGTTATCTGGAGGTAAATAAGAGACCTGATCGCCTTGTGGTATGTGGCTCAGACTAGCGCATAATTTACTAATATTACCATCCTATAGGCCTCTTTTAATGAACGCCAAGACGGTCGATCTCCTGGTACTCGCATCCATCCCGGACCAGCTACTTACTGCACGGAGATCATTTTCCCACCTGGTCAACGATCGACCACCACTTCGTTTTCTTAAACGCGGCCTCCACTCCAGAACCTGAGTGGCCCATCTGCCATCTGATCTTTTGAGTGTGTGGCCAGCCCATTGCCACTTCAGCGAGATTATTTCGGTACGATTCTAGCCCGCTGAGCTGACGAAAACTGGCGGACCAGTCCCAAAATTAAGAGGCGATGTTTCGGCCCGCAGTTCATCACGGGGAGAACGCATTGTTTGAAAATTTTGTCTTCAAGCTCAGCGGTATAGGCCGCGTGAGAATGTGACTAAGATTCCAGAATGTTGCCCGACTGAATACTTCTATCGGCTTCATTCTCGAAGTTACTTCTACCTAATCGCTGAAGTTACCCGAGGTAGACGTATTCGTCTACGACTTCGAGAACAGCACCATCGACGTCGACTGGCCTATGGGGTACCTTTGTCTTGTCCAAGTCCATCGTAAGGCCGATACGTCTGGAGGATTAATGTAGGCTGTGCAACATTTCCTGCAACAGATACGGATATTGCAGTATATTTTTTTGTAATAGTATATAAACCAAACATATAATCATAATGTTGTCCTAAATAAATTTCGACTACAGCGGTCATTTCTATTGAGAAGAGTTATATCCATTCACGTGCGCTCTCTATTCCCTCATTCTCCTATTCCGGTAGGGCGGTCGCGGCAATCCGACACTGCCGCAGCGAAATAAAGCGGAGGGCCGATGGCTTAACGTGCATTCCGAAACGGGAGGGGAGGAGGTTAATACTGCCAATTTCCTGACTTCGGATTGTTATTAGAAATTCAAAAATCCCAATAACACTCACTTTGGTCCGACCCGGCACTCGAACCCAGGATATCAAGACTGTTGTTGGACACGCTCAGCACTGGACCACGAAGCTAGTCCATAAATAAGATACATACTGCAGTGTCTTTTATTTAAGAGGTTGTGCCATGATGAATTACAGACTTATTGGGCCGGCACTATCGAGGAATCGTCAGGTACCACAATCACGTGTTTTCGTCGCATAGTGACAGGCATCATGCCAGTGGCCATGCCAGCATAAGAATGTATATAAGAATGGCATAAGATTTTTTGAGTGGTTTGAATATTTCCAGTTTCTCGTTTGGCCCCTTATAGGGAGTAAAAAAATACGCAGATACAATAGCCTTCGGAATAATCTATTTTTATTATAGAACAAATACCTGAAAAGCTAACTGCCTGTTTACGATCGGTTTTCTCGAAATCTACTAGGCAGATTTTCATGCGGAAGGTTTCAGTTCATTTGGCCCCTGTTGTTCATAGACAAGTGGTTGCTTTTATAATATATTTAAGAATGAAAGTTTAAGTATTGTTTCTAACTTAATTGTTTTCTAAATAAGGCACGTTTTTTTTATAAACACAAAGATGTATATTGTTTGAATATAATTTCCTTTCTCGTGTTAATATTTTTAGTAATATTTTTTCTCAAATACGGCAATGCGTCCATCACTTAACTACGGTGTTATGTTTGCGGATATATTTACTCGGTCGCGACAACTACAACAACATCAAAAGATATTATATCCTCCAAACTGTATTTGTCCCTATAGTTGACCCAAAAATGTCAAAGTTTGCGTAAGTGTAATGAACTGAGAATGTCGTCTCGTGATAAATACAGGGTGTTTTGTAAGACACTGTACAAAATCACAGAGCTTGTTCAGTACTCGACTCTGATTCATTCGATAAAAAAGAGGTACCAAAACATTTGACCTAAATTGTCTTTGAAAGTTCTCACTATACGTTTATTACGTTTATCTAGAGACCACGCAAACGCATTTCGCCCGCACAGCTAACGCGCTACGGGTTATTGACCTTTGCGCGTGAGTTTGCATTGGTTTCATGCGGTAAACATATTCCTGAAACTAAAGACACGAAATTTGGGGGAGTTTACTGCTTACATAACATCGTGAAAGAACTCTAAGTTCCCCACCTTGATGTCCGTAAGTGCACAACAGTGCGGTTTAAACTCCACCTCGTCCTCTTCTTATCGCGTACATCTGTAATGTGGAACCAGCTGTCTCTGTCTCCCTTGGTACTTCTGATACGATAGGCCTTAGGGGTTATTTTAGAAAAGAGCAGAACAATTTTTAATGACTGGCAACGCGTATATGGGTGGCGGTAGCCACTATACGCCTGCTCGTTGGCCCTATTTCTTATTTATGCACTATTTTCGTTTCATTTCGGTTCTATAGGAAACATGGGGTGATTAACTATCGTGTCTATTTATTATTTGTACTAATCGGTGGGCAGAATAAAAGAAAGAAAGGAAACACTATTTGTGTTATCGAATGTTTAACACACTTTTGCTGTATTATTTTTGAGAACCCCTGCTGAAACTAGATCAACAAGGCATTCGAGGTAGTTGTCATGCAATCCATGTTCATAACTGGACAGAAGACGTGACACGTAATGGCTGACGTGTTGTCGTCACGGTGCGGTACATTTTAGTGTCACCCTGCACTTGGCGACGTGAACAAACATGTTATCAATCACACACACATGTTCGCAAAACTGATGACGAGTTCAAGTAATCCAATTTAACGAAAACCAAACTGCCTAGTCAATATATTTTTATTCTTAATTATGTCTACGCTTCCTGTAAAGTTTTGTGATATCTGTAAGCACACACACACACTTTATAACAGATAATATTAATTCAAAAATGGAAGATCTGGACCCCAAAAATTTGCCACTTTGTAACAAAGTTAGGTAAAGACCCACACTTCCTTTTATATAAGGGGACAGAAAATACCCATCGGCATAACTACTACGCCGATGTTTTTCTCCCTTCTCCTCATCCCATCCTATGAGTCAGGTGGTATATATATATATTTACATCATATTGCATGAAAGGGCCTCGTCCCCCCCTCCTTTCTATTTATTAATGTGTGTGGGACTCGCGGCACATTATAGTGCCGAGTACCCACTAAAACCACTACGAGTGCTACCAGTGCTGCCATTAGTGAGGTGCCCGGACCTACAAATCATCAGGTCACCTCGACGGCAAGCCAGTCACCTAAGAGACCGACGCCCCTTCCACAGATGGGTTGTCCCACACCACAGGACAACCCCACCAATTTTGGCACAGTGCAATCTGGTGAGGTACCCAACGTCACCCTTTCCCCGTGCGCAAAAGTGCCGCATTCTCCTGCTCTCTAGCCTCCAGTTCTTATAAGAGGGATACAAAGAGCACATCATTTACGAATATCCACAGCTTTGTCTAAGATCTGGCACCCGAGGCTTCTGCTGGAACCGTGGTCTGGGGGACAAACGGGCTCCCCGTTTGTCCCCCTATAATATACAACAACAGAAAATGGGTTACAAAGTGCCAGAAACATACATACTCAAAGACATAACGCTCCTCGTTCCGTCGTCTAAGTGACACAACATCCAATAGCCCATTAGAAAAATGCCGTCACCGTGACGGGCTCGGTGCGATTAATTTGTAATGTAACGGAAGCTGTCGAGAGTTGGTAATGGCGGGGCGCGACACGGCTTCGGATTAGCTGTCAAAATTTATTTGGCGCTTATAAATTATGTTATAAATTTTGTTGTAAGTGATTTTATCCAAGGCTTCACAAGCACCGCTTACAATACAGGGCAGTGATCGCTACATGTCATACTAGATTTTACCTTGACAATATTTGGATATTGTGGTGCGGGACAACCCCATCCGTGATAGCGTCGGTCCCTTAGGGGGCAGACTAGTCGTCGAGTTGCCGTTATGATTTGTTGTTCTGGGACACATCACCAAAGGCGGCACTGATAGCACTCGCGGTGGTTTTGGGGGTATTCGGCACTAACATGCACCGCCAGTCCCACACACCACTGTACCTTACCCAGGCCGGTGAAGGCGCGTAAATGCGTTTCCCGGCGCCAACATAAAAAAGGGGTAACAGGTCATGTCATACTAGCTTTTATACCTGGTTAAACAGTAGTCTTCCCTCTTCTTCAGGGTGGCTGGAAAATATTTTTGGGTGTAGTTTCGCAATGGAAATTATAGTTAAAAAAAGGCCAGGAGCGAACCGAATTCGCGCTCGAAGATGTCTATTAAAGGCCGAAAAACACGCGTACTTAAACAACCTTAACAAACAAGCTTCCTAATGGGGTGCGCAGAGGGAACGTAGTGCCACATATCACGATCCTTACATACCTGCATTGCCTCTTTAAATAATTAATTATATTTTTAGTATATGTTGCTATGGCCGCGTCTATTTAGTAAGGTTGGAATTAGAAGGCCGGATTGCGTCATAAAGCAACAGCTACGCCATCGCGTTTCGGGTGGTTTGTGTGGCCAGTGCTCTATTGGAGGGGAGGAGGAAAGGAGGGCGACGCATCTGCATGACAACAACGATATTGATGTCTTAAGTTTACCTTGTTACTTATTACAATAAAACTACTTTTACGGATTATGTTGCGGTTGGTCCACCAGGGTTGCTGTAAAGCTTCTGAAATGTCGAGCTAGTTAAATAATTAAATAAACCGCGAGAAAACCCGTAAAGTAGTTTTATTGCGATAACAATAATGATGACTATGGACATAGAAAGCCCTCAAAATGCGATTTTGCCATACTATACCTAAGAAACAACTAAACTTTTTATAAATCTCCATCGGACGGTTATTTAAAAGCAGATTAGTTGGAATACAACATACATTATTCCGTATTCGAATATCGAGAAAGTAATGAAGTCAAATTTTTCTATCAATATGCCGATTCCGCTGGCACTCGATAGCGGAAAAACGAATAAAGGAATCGAAAAAACGGAATAATCGCCTGTGAGTGACGGAGTATTCAATATCACCTCCGAGCCTTTGTGGCCAGGATAATATTATATTCGTAGTTATTCGCTGCGTCTGTTATTATGTTGATAGTAATAAGTATTGTTATTGTTCCATTTCAGCGGTATTAGGCTAGCACGAGCATGGAGGTACCTGTCTAGGTTGCAATTGAACAGAGTGTTTTGTAAGACACTGTAGAAAATTTCAGAGCGTATTCAGTACTCGAATCTGACTTAGAAAATGTAAAAAATGTAGTCACAAAGAATTTGACCTATTGGTCTTTGAAATTCTAACTATACGGTAACCTAGACCGGACAATCACAACTCGCCAGCACAACTGACATACCCGGGGTCTTTGACCTGTACGCGCGAGTTTCTATTAATATCATGTGGTATACATGAAAAAGTTTATTACGTAGATGCGTTATATTTTCGTTTTATTGTAGTTTTGTTGCTCAAATAGGACCATTAAATACCCGTGTTCTTAAAAATGTCATATATTCAACGATGTTACATCTACATGTTGGATAATGCCGTGTTTTGTGGGGTATTAAATGTATCCTTTGTCTAATACATGTAACACTGAATTTGACCAGAGAGCCCTATATATTACTTATATATTATATCTATAAAGAAAATAAAATATTTCGAAAAAACTTTAATAATTTTTTATTTTTTTTTGTAAATAAGGACACTTCATAATTTGTTCATCATTATCAACTACGTGAATTTCATGGGTTAAGCACAGTGTGCGCGCCGTCGTGAGTGTATATTTCATTTTAATTAAAATAATAGAATCTAATGCATATTATATGAAAATATTAGCGTCCTGCCATTGTTTTACAAAACTATCGAGATACACAGCCAGCATCTCAAAAACGTTTTTATAACATATTTATCAAATTATACACTTTGTAGGAAAAGATTAAAACCACATAGCGTACGCGTTGACTATGCAAAAAAAAATGTACAATCGCGGACGCTTCAGAATGACAGTTCAGTATCAAATCGTCTCTCTTGTATTTTTGTAAATCAATGCACATCTACTCTTCCTTATCTTCAAATTTATCCAGTTTCAAAATCCTCCATTGGTGGAATTATTTAAAAAAGGAATGAGATTTTTTCTTCGCTAATCTTCGGACAACAAAATTGGCTTGTGATTGATCAGCGTAAGATTTGATGTCACTATTGCCAGAGATTAAAAAAAACAGTAAAGCTTATAAATCACCATTATCATCATAGACATCATTATTATTATACCTGTTGTAAATTAACAGCTACTTTATCGCGTCTCTTGCGGTTTGTGTGTAACCGGTGACCCAAGGTGCATTGGGTGAAGGAAGAGAACGCATCTGCATATGCGGGTGCCAATAGGCGTCGATACTCATTAAATGGCCCTGTTACTCGTCTGTCCTCTTATGATATAAAAAATGATTCATTTTTCGCCAACCAATAAACTGCTTAAATATATTCCAATATATCAACCCAACCCTTAAATTACATTATGCTTCCATAATAATGTAATAAAGAGGAAACATTTGATTGTTTGTTTGTTCGCAATGAATAGACTACGAAACTACTGGACCAACTTGAAAAACCCTTTCATCGTTCGAATCCTACATTATCTGTTATGAGCATACACTATCTAATATAACGTAATAGATTGTGGAAACTTCGATAATAAATAGTTTGAAAAGAATGTTAAAGTAAATCTGGCTGCAAAATGATTGACAAATAGCTGTCCCGACAGACGTTGTCCTGTCATAAATTTAATTCGTTGTACTGTAACGAGTAATGTGTACGAGGCCAAAAGTATTTTTTTTAATGTTCGTATCTTTGTAAGTCAATGAACATTTGCCATATTTTGTAAAATATCTGTGCGAGACCGGGACAAACTGCCACTTAATATGTTAAACATCAGTCTCGAGCGAGCAATTGAAGTCCGTACATGGCGGGCCTAAAGTGCCCCACATCAATTATTTCTAATGGATTAGTGTAACAGACTTTACGGCCTAAGCATGATTGTTTAAAGCCTAGCAAAGTGTTCTCAATTACTTTTTTTTAGAGGTAATGCCATTTACGACTACCGGCGCCCATGAACATACGCACATTTGTTATAATTTGCTACCCTCCGCTACACTCCCCCGTCGTGGCGGTCCAATTTTGCCGTAATGCAACATTATACTGTCTCTTACTAAATCCATATAATTATTAGAAAACAAAGCAAAAGCTGCCTGTCTGTATGCGATCGATGTAATCAAATTTTCCTAAACGTATTTTCATGCGGTTTACATCCTTGATAGCGGTTTCCGAGAAAAGTTTCAGTGTATAACGTATACACGGGCAAATCGGGGGCGAATTTCTAGTAATCCTGCTAAATTCAAGTGCGTGCCGAATTTCAATAATTGCGAGCGTCATTAGAATTTTCCTTTCTTTTTATGGGTAAAAAATGCCTACGGTACGCCCAAAAGACTAATAGAGCCCCGCAATCACATGGCCATTAACTTTTGAGGACACCTTTTGAATAAATCACGTTTAAAATATTTCGCACTTCGTACAGAATTCTAAATTCGTTTTTACAGACAATAGAGTATTTCACTTTGTGGGAATTGATGTGGTATTTTTATATTTTTTCTATAATTTAAGGGAAGCTAACGATCAGTCAGAGCCACCACAGCTGTCCCCTTTTACGAAGTAAACCAGTGCGGATGTGAAACAAACCGCATATTCAGACAGGCAGATTGTACATATTGAAGGACACGATAGGTAACGTAATATGTATTCAATTGAAACATTATGAACTAAAATATTGATTATGTTGTAGAATGTAAACACACTGAAATTAATCCACACAATTTTAGGAAGTATGGTCACTCTACTCGTGCATGCTCGCACGCGGCGCGCTCAAGTCTCAATAAAATAAAATTAAGTACAACTAAGTAAGTCCAAACTGGGGTCAGCTGATCACCTGTACGGTGTCCATAAATTAAATATATTAAGACAATTTGGTGACTAAACATCCCCTTTCCAGTTTTTTACCAGTCAGCCTGTATATTGGAAATCAATTTGTATTCAATAGTGACAAGATTATTGAATTATATGCAGTGGCTGGTACGAATATAAAGCAACAGGTATACATATATAAAGTAATAACAAGAAGCTAAAGAGTTTGTATATTTAAACTCGCAAATCTCCGGTACTACTGGCTCGGATAGAAAAAATATTTTTGTCTTGAATAGTCCAATTATAGAGGAAGGCTATATGCCATATACCATCACGCCACGTCTAACAGGACGGACGTTACGCGGGGAAAACTGCGAGGCGATTCTTGTCTCTATATAAGTGTTTATGTCAACTAGCTGTCCCGACAGATGTTGTCTTTGTAACATACTCTTGGAAACAAACAAAATTCCTTACATAAACCTTGGCCCTATCATAACGAACGCAAATAAAATTATTATCGCACATGGTACAGCTGGTTTCGCAGGTATGGTATCCATGGCTTACATACATTTGGGTGGTCTAATATTCATACAGAAGACTAGTAACACTCCGCGGTTTCCCTCGCGAGACGCTAATATTATTCGTTGCAGCGTGATGGTATACAGCCTATAGCTTTGCCCTTAAAATGGGCAATCTAACACTGATGTGTGAGGCAATTTAAATTTTGAATAAATCCAAATTTCAATATAGAAGATGGCTTGGTGCTTCCTTCTGCGTGGGACCAAGTTATAAACATAATCAAATCATAATCCAAACATTACACCTCACAGCTGCGTTAATCGGAACAATAAAAAAATAAAGTATATAGAATCTTCAGGTATTTTTAATGACTTATGACATCGGGACGTTTGTCATCTCAGTCCACCCGTGACCATGGTAGCTGTAAAGCGCCTGAAACGTCGGGATCGTAAAATACCTAATAAACCGCGGTGAAATCCGTTAAAGTGGTTCTATTATGACCTACTATTTTCACTGTACTATGTTAGGAAGAAAATGTACACCACATAATATAAGCCGCGATTTAATAAATTTAATCAGTCTTATCTAAGTACTCACCCTAACAACCGCAGAGATCGATAAAACTTCTTAGTTTATAATTCACGTATTCAGCTGTATCTGCGCGACCTACTTGCCGTGTAATTTATATACTCCATAAATATACCATTAGACTACAACGTACTCGAGCATAATTGCCGGCCACTAACACAAATGTTGCGCAAAAAAGTACTAAAGAACGAATCTTTTATGGAGCGTAGATTAAAATTTTAAAATTCGAATCCCGCCATTTTTAATTAACGCTCTCTATTTTTTTAACGAAACAAAAAACGAGGCGTGGTAAATAAGTTTAATATGTGTATTACCATATTTATTTACCACCCACTGGTAACCCATTAACTACTATTGATATATAAAATACTGTTTTCCCCTCCCTTGGACTACCGTTAAATTACACGCCGTACGAAAAGCGACAACATAGCTGTCACATAGCAGTGCTATCGTGAAACCGAGTGATACGTATTTCCGTGGCCGTGAATGCCCAGTTTAGGTAAAATGCAGCAATGCTTTCATACATTACTATCTGGTTCCGTATCTAATACATCCATTTGGCTGAAATACGGCGATGCTGCTCATACATCTGGTTCCGTATCTAATAATGAAAACTAAACCCGTATCACTTTCTTGTCCGACTGTCTTGAAGCGGGAAGCAGGCGGAACGTGACAGAGATGCTCACGGGGATGGATGCTTCAGTGTGTGTGTCGGATCCGCCGGGAGGTGGAGGCTTCCATGAGTGTGAATCTGCCGAGGACACAGCCAACTATATGCTGTTGGTGTGTGCTAGATGGATCGTCCAGGGCCCAGGACCTATGGCTTTTGAGCGTCATCTGCTCAATCTTTGGAAGTGACAGGTCATGGGAGGCGATGGCGTCGTTCCACGGTGATGTCCCAGAAGAAAGCCGTCGTGCGGGCCGAAAACCAGGTTCATAATTTCATTCAGTCCAGCATACCACGCATAGGACGACGACGTAGGTGTTACGCGCAACAGGGGCAGGATAATGAGGAGTCCCTTATGAGGGATAGGCCAGTAGCCGAGGTGACCTATTGTTGACAGATCCGTGGCACCTCGTCGTCCGAGGCTGATCTTGGATGTCTGATTAGCCCCTCTCTCATGGAGGAGTCCCTTCTGAGGGAATGGTGAGTTAGAACCGATGGCACTCGCGGGGTTTTACCGCGCGGCCGGTGGCAGAGCTTAAATTTCTCCGCACTTAAAATAGAAATTCACAGGAGGAAAAGCTACGTACCGCACGAAATGCGATAGCGTAGCTGTCACATAACAGCGCCGTCGTGTAAGCGAGTGTCACGTACCTCACCAGTTTTGGAAAGTAAGAAAAAGATTGAACTAAAAATGAGAATTTTGTGAAACCCCCTGGGCCCCAGGTGGCCGCATGCTTGGAATACATCCAAATATACACTCTCAGCCAAAAAAACCTTGTTGTTTGTAAGTCGGTTTACGGACAGTATAATTTTATGCAATAACAGTTCTCTGATAATTGATCTGTGACGGCATCGATGGATGGAGTGCAAAACACGATTTGTTGTCTCTTTCGCACGCCGCTCGCTAGATCCACCCACTCGGAACGATACTATACTGACGTAATAATATAAAGCTTAAGAGTATGTATATTAAACGCGCTAATATCAGAAAGTTATGGCCCGAAATAAAAAAATCTTTTGGTGATGAATAGTCCATTTATCGAGGAAGGCTATAAGCAATACATTATGACGATTCGACTTACAGGATCGGAGTTACGCAGGTGAAACCGCGGGGTGAAGCGAGTAATATTATAAAACATGTGATGTCGTTATTGCATGGAACAAGTTTAGTCTACTTGCACATTGCTTTTTTTTTACAGGATAGGCCCCCCTGGGGGTTTATCCCGTTGCCGCCGTGTTCCGCGGTTTTACTCGCACAAAGTCTATTCAAACGGAAACATATTTTTTTTTTTTGGATAAAATATATCATTCTTATCTATGTCTGTGCTAAAGATAAAAGAATAAATATTATCCAGAGCCGTTGCCTATTTTTTTGGCGAGAAATAACAACTATCAAACAAAATTGCGCATTTTTTATAGAATAGGGGGCAAACAAGCAACCGGAGCCTTCTTACGACTACCGGTACTTAACTCCCCGGTCGTGCCAGACCAATTCCGATACTTCTCGCTCAAATGCTACCGCCGTAAAGTGACACCTTTAGTGTCGCGTTTCGTGCGGTTTGTGAGTAGCCGGTGAGCCATTGGGGAGGGAGGGAAGTAGGGCGACACATCAGCATAGCAATTAGGTGTTTGCCCCGCTATTCTACATCTAGGTCTAATCTACATCTGAAAATTACAACTGTGTAGTGAACACGGCTCATTAGATATGTACCGGAAACATAAATCCGGAGAGACGGACAATATTGATGTCTTAAGTTTACGCGAATGTTCACTAGCCACTCCACCCGTGACCATGGTTGCTGTAAAGCTTCTGAAACGTCGGGCTATTAAATAATTAGACAAACCGCGATAAAATCCGTAAAAGTAGTTTTATTTTAATAAGAGGGACAACAGTCTTAACAATATAATCCCGTTTCTACGCTTCCGGTGCCGAAGTCCAGAGAGGTACTCGAAAATGTTGAGTTCAGGTTTTTTCGAGTACCTTTTTTTGTTTCGACATAAAAAAAGAGATGTTAGACTTTTTCTGTAGGTCGAAACTATCCTGCGCAAGCATTTGCGACGCAGGTTAGGTTAGGTTAGGTTAGGTTAGCCGACTGTGTGTTCTGCTAGTCCCAAGCCGGAAACGTTTGATACACAAAACAAATTTCCACCAAAATTCCAAAAGTTCGCGCCAAATTATAAAATTAATTTAACTTACTCTAGGGAGGGGGTGGCAGTGGGGGGGGGGGTTAACCTTAGTAATTGTGGAACGAAGTTCATAATCGTACGGTACACACAATAATTGAGAGGGTAGTAAGATGTGTAATAAGACTTTTCATGTCGGCATCTCCCTTTGTACTCGGCTCTCCGCTTACCGCCTGCCTGTACAACTTTTCAAACGCTTCCTAGTTCCAATTATGTATTTTTGGTTTTCTTTTTTTTTTTAAATCGTACCAAAATTTTGATTCACCCCAAGAGCGAGGTAATCAAGGTCAAACATATAGATAACATTTATAACATCCTTTTTTGTAGTCGGCTAATAATATAATGATTCAATGATGAGGTTAATCGTTTTCTACATTAGGAGGTTAGTGCAATAGGATTCTTCATAGTATTGCGGGCGTAGACGAGCTGTCGGTGGCTTTTTTACCATCGACACCCACAAACAATAGACTAACAACTAAAATATATATAAGTCTTCATTGATTTTACGTAACCCTTTTTTTCTGACGCGGAGAAATGCACTTACGCGCCTTCACCAGGCCTAGGTGGGGTCCAGTGATGTGTGGGACTCGCAGCACATGATAGTGCCGAATACCCACAACAACCACCGCAAGTGCCCCGCAACAATAATCACTTCGACGTCTAGTCAGCCCCCTAAGGGACCAAATCCACCTCCAAAGATGGGGTTGGCCAACACTACAAGCGAGCAAGCAAGAGGAGGTTTCCATCCTCGCCCCTTGCCCCGTTCGCAAAAGCGCCACCTCCTGTTGCTCTAGCTCTCTTCTTAAAAGAGATGTACCGAGAGCGATTCCTTCTCCTGATCTTTAAGCCCCCCTCTTCTTATAAGAGGGGTGCAAAGATCCCCCTAGGTTCAATTGGCTTCGCCTGGGCATTACCCCAGGCTACTAAGCCCCACCGTCACGACAAGGGTTGAACCATGGTGGGGGACCCACGTAACCCTAAAATAATTGAGGTCAACAAATTTAAATCTCCTCAGCGCAATCTATTTGCATTGGTTCCAATCTCGTCACATGTCCGTCACCATCCCTTTAGTACGCACCCTATTCTCTTTGGGTGCTCATAAGGAGGACACGCCAGAAAGATACGTCACTTTTGATGGACAGACGATGGATTGATGATTGCACTAGTTTTTATGGAGGTGGGAAACTTCTTTAAAGATTTTGCTTTATGTCTTCTTTGTCCTTCTGGGACTCCGCATATTCTGCAGCATGTCCGGTGTGACCGCAGAAATGCATACTGTTTCTGCATGGGCATGCGAGAAAGATTTGCTATAGATCCTTCACATGGTAGCAAAAAGGGGGAACGCTAGCGTCTTTGGTGCTCCAAAATCGCCGCTACTTCATCGCAAGGCGGCGTAGGATTCCTCATGAATGAGACACTCGAAAACATCGTCGAAAGCTCTAGTGTGTCGGGTAGGGTGGCGTATCTCATACTTAAACTCACTAAGAGGTATAGCCTTAAAGTGATACAAGTGTACGCACCAACCTCGACACATTCCGATGATGACATGGAGACAACCTATGAGGATTAATGCGAAGGTGGGAGTACGAAATGGTATCTAATCGAGTCTGGGACCACATGGAGTCGGAATTCCAAATCACAGGGAGCAAATGCTGGTAAACTTCCTGGAGATGGACGGCCTCCTCTTAATGAATTCCTATTTTAAGGAGAAGCTTCATAGGAAGTGGACATGGCAGAGCCTCGATACGATTTCGACGTGAGCGTGTCCTATTAGTACAGTCGACTATCCGACCTTACTTCCTGCTAACCATGGCAGGTTCCAAAAAAATCCAAGTGGAATTACAAAAACCAGTTGGATGCCCTGGATATGTCGGAAGCTGCAATGGCAATTGACGAGGCCATGAGTGGCATGATTGGTCGCATGTGGGACGTGGGTGAAAAGTATTGTAGGAGTAAGTATACGAGCAGGAAGGCTAAACTCTCAGATGAGACGCGCTTGGACTTATGAGGGAACGCAGAGTACACGAGGACATTACGTCTGCCGATGCCAAACTCCTTTCTAAATAAATCGGCTGAAACAGTATGCCGAGACCTTCGCAGCTCAAATACGTAACGCGTTACCGAAGCGATTGAGCAGAATGAAGGGTAAAAGATTTCTGTGGTGAAGCATTGAAGAATTCATCTGACAAAGGTTAGGACCGTTTTTGGGGTTTTCGTTCTTTCTAAGCCTGGGATCTTATCCGAGATCGAAGCTTTCTCTAGCAAGTTGTATACGTCGCTCGCGCTTCATCCCGATATCCTAAACAATGATCCGCGTGCGAGCCTAGCACGACACTTGTCAGGCGATCTGCCGAACTGACGATTGAGCGAGATTAGTCTAGCTCTTCCTCAGCTCAAAGGGCGGAAAGCTCCGGGGAAGGACGGAATTACAGTCGAGCTTCTTAGAGCAGGAGGAGAACCTGTATTAAAAGAGCTAAAAAAGATTTCTAATTTTGTCCTCCGACGGGGCGTACCTCCTAGGGCATGGCTTTGAAGTGACACTATTTTGTTTTTCAAGAAGGGTGACAAATCACTTCTTCAAAATTACAGACCAATTTCACTTCTTGGCCATATATACAAGTTGTTCTAAGAGTATTGGCGAATCAACTCACCACAAAGGCTGACAAATTCCAGCCACCGGAGCAGGCTGGGTTTCGCAGAGAATTTAGCATCATGGACCACATTTTCACCATAAGGCAAGTTGTACAAAATTCACATGAGTACAATCAGCCGCTGTGCCTTGTCATTGTAGACTATAAAAAAGCATATGACTCTGTCGTAACCTGGGCTGGTCTGGAAGCTCTACAGCGATGTCAGGTCGATTGGCGATAAGTCGAAGTATTGAGAGCTCTGTATGACGCTGCTTTTATGTCCGTTCTGACTCCGGGAGTTCAAACAAGGCCAATATAATTGAAGAGTGCGACAGGCGGATGTTATTTCTCCGAAACTGTTCACTAATGTTTGGAGGACGTCTTTAAGACCTTAAGCAGGGCAGAATGCGGGATAAATGTTAACGGCCAGTACCACTCACATCTTCGTTTCGCCGACGATACCGTTGTGTTTGCTGAATCGTTGGAGAGCTTGCAGGAAATGTTGCGTAGCCTAAATAAATCCTCCCGACGTATTGGGCTTAGAATGAATTTGGACAAGACAAAGGTCATGTTCAACGGACATGTTCTCCCCAGGCCGGTCAACGTCGATGGTGCTATTTTCGAAGTCGTAGACGAATACGTCTACCTCGGGCAACTATTGCAATAAGGCAGATGTAACTTGGAGATGGAAGCCGATAGAAGGATTCAGTTGGGTAGGGCAGCAACTCGGAAGCTTCGTCACATTCTCACGTCGCGTATAGCAGAGCTTGAAGACGAAAGTTTTCAACCAATGCGTTTTCCAATGCGCGATGACCGTGAATTTAGGACTGGTCCACAAGTTTGCGGAAGCTCAACGAGCTATTGACCGTATAGCACGTTCTCTGCCCGACAGAATTTGTAACGAAGTCATAAGGCAGATAACTAAAGTATCCGATATCACGCGAAGAATTGGCTCGCTGAAGTGGCAATGGGCTGGTCACACGCTCAGAACAACAGATGGCAGATGGGCCACTAGAGTTTTGGAGTAGAGCCCGTGTTTAGGAAAAATAAGTGTTGGCTGACCGTTCACCAAGTCGGAAGACGATCTCCGTGCAGTAGCCGGTCCGAGATGGATGCGAGTAGCAGGAGATCGATCCTCTTGACATTCATTGAAAGAGGCCTATGTCCAGCAATGGATTGATAAGGGCGGATAATAATGATAATGATGAATAAGTGGCTAGTGGCTTATAATGGTCGCTAGTGGCTTATAAGTGAATTGTCACTAACACCATATGAGGCAATGATACTTAAAAAAAAGATTTAAATTAAATTAAAATTGCTAATCTGCACCGGCAAAGTTTTCTTGTATGTTTCAGTAGCGTATTTTTTTTATTTATATAAGAGGGGGCAAAAGAGCGAGCCTTTTGATGACTACCGACACCCATGAACATCCGCATAAGTATGCAGACTTGTTAACCTTTCCTTATGCCCAGGTACCTTACGATCATACTATACCATCTTGAGGTCTAAACTATGGTGGCATGTATCGTGTCGAGTTTCCCGTGGTCCAATTAGGGGAAGGCACATAGAGGGCAACTTGTCCACAAAAAATAATACCTGTATTTAGGCCACTGACAGACCATGCTCCATCTGTTTGTCTGCTCCCTAAAGTCTTATTATTATTATTATTATAAAATTGGCCACCACTGCACAAAATCCCAAATAAAAAATTCACAAGCTAAATCTTTTTTTGCCAACCGTACAAGATGCGGGTAAAAAAATGTTTAGCTACCAAATTGGAAGCGATCCGTCAGATGTTGTAAAAACGCGCACTATTAAATTAAATCCATTACCCAGGTAACGCGCCGGGGTAAGGTCAGACGAAAAAAAAACCTTTAAGAATATTAATAAAAAAGTTTTATTATGACCTAATAATATATTAATATTCTTAAATATGTGGGCATCAGTAGTCAACTGATAGTCCCGACTAGTCCATGGCCTCAATACGCTTAAAACAGGTTGTCGTTTTACGGGCGATATAATTTTACATGATAATGATTTTATAATGGACCTGTGAACGCACTACCTTATGACATATAGATGACTTTCGCTCTCTCTCGCTCACTTACTCCGCCCATTCGAAACATTAATATCACGTCATACCTTTTGGTGTATGCAACGATTATCGATTTACAAAATGTTATCGAGCCAAAAAATTCTAAACATTCACCTCAATGAGAAAATTAAATTGGCACAGAAAACCCGACAGCTGAAAATATATTTTAATGTGCAGTGTTTAATGAAAAAATATACGCTACAATACAACAAATCGTTTAGGCTGAAGCAGAGAAGATATAAATATACATACATACTCAAAAAACATTACCTTCTTTCAGTCGGGTAACAAACTGATCAAAGCTTTTTTTGCTATCTCTCCATATTTTCTTGGCAGAAAATCAAATAGTTAGTATATGAGTTCTAGAAGTTTTTAGTTGCAATAAATGTTTATTTTAGCATCTTTATACACATGTCAGGAAAAGAAGGTCATGTGTTCGAGGCAGATTTAGAAAGAGGTAGTGCCATGTTGCATAGGAGGAGGTAGTGCCATGCATAGTGCATGATACTACATCCTCCTATGCAACGGAATTGGGCCGGCACGACCGGGGAGGTAATTGAAATCTCTGATTAATACTTTTCTGCAGTTTTCAGGAACAGGTAGTTCCATGCCGCATTCGTGGAGGTAGTGCCATGCATAGTGCATGACACAAAGGACTTGTGCAGGGGAGGTTCCTCGCTCACTTGATACCGGCGCAAAGTGATAGCGTCGCTGTCGCGTTTCGGTGCGGTTTGTGAGTATTGTATATATCCGGTGCCCCATTGGGGAAGGGGGGTGGTAGGAGGGCAACGCATCTGCGTAACCATCATACGAATATCCGATTGCTCGTTTGCCCACTTATCTAGAAAAAAAGTATTATGATCATTACTAATTTTTGATTAAGTTGGTACCATGCCAATCCAAATGGATGTGTCGCTCACGTGAACTCCTCAAAGAGGCTTCGCATTTCGTGCGGTCATGAAGAATGTGAGGGTTTCTAGTGGCCCATTGGAGGATAGGCGTGAAGGATCTGCATAGTAGTTATGCACGTCTATGAACGTCGGTAATCATAAAAATGTTTTCACTGCCTTTCGAATTTTCCCCCCTTTTATAACAGACGAAGTCTTTAGTTTACGCGAAAGTTACTAATTACATTAAAGCTACGTTTAGGAATTTGGACCGTGACCATGGTTGCTGTGAAGCTGCTGAAACGTTGGCCTAGTCGAATAATGAAATAAACCGCGACAGAACCGGTAAAATTAGTTTTATTGTAATTGGTAACGTCTTATTGTAAGTAAAGCTTTCCCCGTCGCAATAAACAAGCTATTAAAATAACGATAAGGTTTACAATTATCGTACGATGCATATTCTCTTGTCTTTGCCTTCTGCTTACTAACAGAAATGCAGGAAAAATATTAGAGTACAAAAACCGTGAAACAGTAACGTTCTGTGTAACGCTTTACGCTCTATCACGCTTACGTAACTCTTACTTCAGAACGCGAATTTAGCGAATGGGGAATGCGAGTGAGGAACTCCAGAGGTAGTGCCATGCTGCATTGCAGTGGAATTGGGTCAGCACGACCGGGGAGTTCCGCTTACATGTAACCGCCGTAAAGTGACATCTTTGTCACTTATCGTGCTGAATTTGAGTAGCCGGCACATTGGAAGAGAGAAGGTAACGAGAGCGACGCATCGCCGCAGTAATTATGCGGATGCTCATGGGCGTCGGTAGTCGTAAAGCTCCGATTTCTCATTTGCCCTCCTGTACTATAAAAATGCAGACAACGACGCGGCGATCTACTAGTCTTCAGCAAATTCAACCAACTTCTACAAAGGATTAACCGATCTCCCATTACCTTTGATCCCCCCCCTTAGTCACGTGGAAGCGGAATAGTGAAGGG